>CM053792.1:398893393-399450893 GCA_028749045.1 Cupressus sempervirens | reverse complement strand
CACATGATACATAACAAAATATAAAGAGATTCCAAAGGGGGGCACTATAATCATATAAAAATAGGAAGAGATACTCCATTATATCCAATTGATGAAATTCATGCTTGTTGATTTGAATATCAATTACCAGTCTTACATAGGTAATATCATCAATATTAGCCATGCAAGCTCCAAATTTGTGATCTAACTGAAGTATTAGTTAGCAAGAAGTCTCCTTCAATAGAATGTAAAGAAATCAGTCCAAAATCTTATAGAACAAGATAGGGTATATTACAGGCAAGCAATAGGGCTCCTCTTGGAAAAAATCTAAAGACTAATCTTACATTGATCACATCTTATTAACAATACATCTAATTAGAGTTTCTTCCTTGCTTGAGGGTGCCAAACAAACCTTCATTCAAGAATGGGAATTGCTGTTGGTGTTATAGTCTAACAAGGATAGCTACATGGTTGGCTGAAATTGTTATAGGCATTGGTTCAATGCTTTGATAGCAATAATTTCAATCTTATTGAAGGTGATCTTAATACATTATCAAAGATCAATGAAGATATATAAGAGGGTCTAGATGCTGGTGTACTAGGCTTTTAGGAGTGACCTATCGATATTTTTTTGCCTGGATTATTTTAGTTTTTTTAGTCACTATATGTTTCTGTCAAGAAATTGGCACTTAGCTCTATGAACTAGTATATTGAGCTTATTCCTAAAATATTGCTACTATCTATGGATAAGGATCTTTAGGGTCTATTTACTCTTTCTCATGATCTGGTTATTGAAGGAAATTAGTATGTGTTGCATTGGTTCAGCTCCTTAAGGCTCAACCTAATTTCCTATAGCCCTAGATGAGAAATGTAATTTTATATATGTTCAAAGCAAATCGAGATGCTGCTGAAGAAGTGACTCTCAAGTCATGTGATTTTTGGTTTGCATTTTGTGAAGCTCATCTTCATCCATAAATATTGAGGGGATTTCTACCACACTTGATTGTGGTTCTATTGTCAAACATGGTTTATGCAGACAATGATAAGGCACTTGTTGATGCAAAGGTTGATGAAAATGTTTTTGACAGGGATCAAGATTTGAAACCTTTATTTTTTGAATTTTGATTGACAAGCACAAGAGGCATATGGAATGTATGATGGAGAAGAGAAAGAAGATATCATCAATTCATGGAATTTGAGAAAATGTAGTGTTGCAGAACTTGATGGTTTCTTTTCTTGTGCCTCTTCTTGATGAAAAGTATCCTTTAGAGTGAAGCGTCACATGTTGGACTCTTTCTTAATATAATAAATGGATTGTTTAGGTCATAGGTCATCTAGAAGGACATGAATAGTTTGTTAAGGTATTTACTAGTCTTCTTAGATGAATTTTAGACAACAAAAAGAGAGTTTAGGAGGTTTCTTTATCTTCCTTTTCTACCCTTGAAGAGGAGGCAAAAAGAGAGTTGGCACCACATCTGGAGCTTATTTTCCAACACCTTTTGTGTGCCTTTGCTAAATACCAAAGGCCAAATCTTTGTATTGTATATGATGCTATTGGTACACTTGAAGATGTTGTGGGTAGGGGGGGGGAACCAACCAGTCAAAATATCTTGATATTTTGATACCTCCACTTATTGCCAAATGGCAACAACACTCAAATTTAGATAGGGATCTTTTTCCTTTGCTTGAATGTTTCACAATAGTAGAATATGCATTGGGTTTGGGTTTACTCATTATGTTGAACCTGTATTAGTGAGATATATCAACCTAATATGAATCAAAAAAATTGCAAAGGTCGATCCTATAAAGGTAGGTGATCCATATGATAAAGAGTTTATTTTTTTCTCACTGGACTTGCTCTCCAAGCTTGTTTAAGGCCTTGGAAGTGGAATTAAAAGTATGGTTACAAGAAGTGATTTTAGAAATCTTCTTTTACAATGTTCTGTAGATGAGACTATTGATGTTTACAAAAGTTCCATTGCACTACTTGGTAAGTTTGCAAAAGTCTGTGCAGTGTATTTGCAACCAAATTTGGCTGATTTCCTAAATGTTGCCACAAAACTACAACTAGCAAGAGTGAAGAAAATTGTTCTGTTGCAAATAATGCTTGTTGGGCTATTGGAATATTTTTTTTAAAGCTTCAACATGATCTATCACCAATTGCAATGAGTTATATCCTGTCTTATTCCAATCCTCTCTAATCTTGAGGAGTTGAATAAATCACTTCTAGAAAATAGTATTATAACTCTAGACAATTGCCTTTGGACTATGGAACTCTTACCTTTACCTTATGTAGCTCGTTGAAATTGAAGAGACTATAATTTATTTATCTGGTGTCTATCTTATATGCATGTTTAATTCTTATGCCCTATATTTCAATACCATATTAGAATTATTGACTATGTCATGCTATATTTGCAATCATAGGATGTGGACTTCATCTATGACTTTGTCTTAATATTTTTTTTTGTTTCATTTCTTATTATATTAGGCCTCATGTTTGTTCATTTGTTATATTTCTCTAGGGATCACTCTTGAATCACATGACAAACCTTTACCATTATTCTCTTAAACAATTTCTTGTTTGTTTTGAAATTGCATACATAACAATGACACAAGTATTGTTTAACAAAAATAATGTGTGATACATTTGCAGCAGTAAAAGTACTAAAGCATTTAAATCTTACTTGAATCTTATAATGTAAAATTTGTGTTGGTCATCATTGTAGCAAAAATTCTACAATTTGTTCAAATTTAACCAAATAACTGGCCGTGTATCCAATGCCAAACTTGGGACCTTGCAAATACCAACAAGTCACTAAATGAGTCACAATTTTTAATAAATCAATCAAAAGGAAACTATGACTAAATTGGAAGGGCCATATAAAATGTAAACAAGAACATTCTATATCACTAGAAAAATAAGACCATATGTATATGTTTGTGTTAACAATTCCTAATTTCTGTTTGAGCATTTTGAAATATATTATGTGAGTATTTCCTTTTAGGAAGATTTGAATCAAAATCTATAATTCATTGTCATCATGAGTTATGGAATGAAATTCTATGATTTGATGTCATGATGAGATATTCAATAAAATAATGAATTGAGGATCAAATGCTATGATTCAATTCCATAATAAGCTATGCAGTAGTCAATTATAAATAGTTAAAAATATGACACAAAATGTTGATACAAGTAAAAATCATATAATCAAATTTTTAAAATATATTCAAACTTAAACATAAACTACAAGAACAAAAATGTACTAAACATCAAAGTTTAGATAACAAATAAAAAATTGGTAGTTTTTTTTTTTCATATTGATCACATTCCATTTGTATTGTTGTTTCATCTCATGGAGCATGTCATGTAGTGTTTTTAAAAGTTACTTTAAACAAGAACATGAACCTTCTTAAGAAGATTGTGGATTACCTTGTAAGGGAAAGAAAATCAAAACTGTAAGCATAGAGTTTTTTAATCTAGAGGCAATTGGCCACTCCACCAACCTTAAGTGGGAGAGCTCTTGACCATGAGTCCCTCTGCATAGTAGTAACATATGATCTAGCCCTTTTCTGTATTGTGATTCGTGCCCCCACATATGCATCTGGAAATAATACATTTATAATCCACACAAATCACATTCAAAAGATTCAAAATCAGATCTTCACTCATCAATCATAATTTTGTCACAATATATGATCAACACAAATCAGATTCAAAGTCAGGCGTTGCACTCATGATAAACCATATTTTTATTAGTAAGTTTAATCTCAACAATAGAATACCTTAGAGAGGAATAATTTGAGGCAATCCTATAGAAAGCCATTCTTTCAAATACTTCGTACACTACAACTAAATTTCATAAATTAATGAGTTTGACTATGATGTCCTTCAACATTGCTTAAAACCAAGAGATTCACACAGTTAGTTGTCATGCAATCATAGGTTAATATTGAGCTTCACTTGGTTTCAAAAATATTTGAATATTATCTACTTATTAGGGCCAATCATGTGAAGGTGGAAGCTCATTTGACCCCAGGCCCCCAACATCTAAATTCCCTATTAACATCTAAAATTCATTCATTCTATTAATAAATTGCTAAAATTCATGAATTATCACATGATAACATTCATTAACATATAAGTTTCATTAGAACATTTACATTTACATTAAAACATACGATTCATTAGAAAATTCACATGAGCATTCAATAAAACATAAATAAAACATTTAGACATAAACATTAGTCATTATCAAATGAGTTACATAAGTTCACATGAATCATTTTCTTTTTTCTTTCTTTTTTGTCCTTACCTATATTGTTGCAGAGGCATATCCATGTTGTCATCAACATTTCTTCTCACCCATGGATGTGCACTCACTGTCCTTTGCAAAAGAAAGTCCTCTGCAATAACAAATAAAAGGGTTAAATTTTTAAAAAGTTATGACTAAATAAAGATTTTAAAGAACATTGTAGTGCTCTTTACCTTGTTAGCTAATCAAACAACCCCCTCGTAATTGACATTATTCTTCATCCATTTCATCATCAAGATCGTCATCATCATCGACATCATCACCACCACTATCTTGGTCATCCTTGTCATCGTCAACATCATCACCATCACCATCACCATCACCATCACCATCACCATCACCATCATCATCATCACCACCACCACCACCACCACCACCACCACCACCATCATCATCATGATCAGTAGAAGCATCATCATTGTGATCAGTAACAACATCATTTGCATCAGGAGCATCATCAAAAAACTCTCGATCGTGATCCACTTCTTCCTCTTCCTCAATATCTTCTTCTTCCATCGCATTATAACTTATCAACCTTCCCCTTGAATCAAGTGTAACAAAAATGACCAACCTAGTTAATGTGGAAACTCTGAGTAAAATACATGCTCACATTGGCTTGGAAGAACATAGGGCTCATTCCCAGTTGGCTCAAACAACCTTGTATTAATCATTGGAAATCCATTCTCATGCTCAATAATAGTTCTATCAGGATCATTTTGATTGAGTTGTAGTCTGTACCATTTGATGATGAAGATAACTAACTTGAAGTAATTAAAGTCACAATCAAGTATATCAATGAAAATTCCATAGTATCAATTTTGAGATTCTCGAGGATGTAAGTCATTTCTAAATGAAATATTGGTCACCTGGAAGACTACACTTATCCAAGAATCACAAGTTTTCTTCGTGTCATCTAAATCTTTGATGCAAAATTTATAACCATTGCATAACATATAATTGTGGTGTTTCAACTACAATAATGTCGAACATGTTTAAATTTTTGCATCAAATGTTCAAAAACATACGGTTGATTAACAAACTTAGAAGTACCTGGAGATCTCTTAAACCATATGCTAAATCTATTTCCTTTTGTATAACACTGAGATGTCCATTATAATGAGCTTATTTAACCAATGAAGACTTAGATTCCCATTTAAATCTATGACTAGAATGTTGACATCTTTCAATCCATACTGTCATCCAATCTTTGATAGTTTGCAATAAAAAAATGTATTGCATCCCACTCTTTAGCAGTTGTACAAAAGTAAATAGATGACTTACACCAAATTTATTTTGAAGATTAATAATTAATTAATTAAAATAATATCTCATAATTTACTACCTTTCACTTTCCTAAATCTACTATTCCCCACCAAGTACTCCCCTTCAATTTTTTTAATGGAGTCAAGATCCCAAATGCAATCTATATGGCTATTTGTTGTAAGATGAGGAAGATGTTGAGTAACGTACACCATCATTTGTTATACCATATATCCCTCAATTATAGAAACCTTGGGATGTGCTCTTTGTTGAACCAAACCCTTTAAAAATTTCAAGTGTCTCTCAACCATCCACATTGACCTAGGTTGTACAGGTCCACACAATTCAATCTCCTCAACTAGGTGTATGAAGTAGTGCTCTTGTACATTAAATTTTTTTGAAGGTAAACACTTTTGCATTTCACACATTAGTATATGAATTCTTTTCTTCCAATATTTTATATCTTCTTTATGGATTTCTTTAGATGACAACCACCTACAAGGGATTCAAGACACAAAAACATATAACTATGAGACTTTACAATATATTACTTGTTTGATATATTGAAAAAATATTACTACTTACCTCATGTATTTTCCATGATCATATATCACTTGTTTGATATTATTGTCAAAGTTTTTTGAGAGTGATAGGGGTAGCACATACTGCAACAATTGTCAACTGAGCATTTCATTCTTTTCTAACGTAATACAATGAAAATTGAATGCAGTTTCAAAAATATATAGTAAATACAAAATTTCGTGACTTACCTTGATGAACGTATGCCAATCATGCATTTTCAGCCCTGGGCCAAATCCACTTTTTTTATATATGAGATTGTTTATATTCACAAAAATCCTGTAGGAAATTAAATTTTTTGATTGACTTCTTTTAAGGAATTCCTTTGTTGCTCCATTAATAACCAAGGAAGGGCACTGGCATTAATTCGGTCTCTATTGCTATTTGATTCAATGATATTTTTCATTGCATGATTGGAACCATGAATGCCACTACAAGTTTTGACAAGTTTTTCTTTGTCACACCTTCTATCCAATATTTTCTACAGTGTCTCTGTTACATTCTTTCCAATATGCATAGTATCAAACAAATGCACAATTTGTAGTTTCTTGTAGTAGGGTAGCCTACTAAATTCTCTGGGATAAAATTTTAGTCCCTTTAGAAGGTGGTTAGTATTGATGCCTCGATGACCTTGAATTCTATTGTATTCCAACTACCATAGGTAAGGTATCATTCTTCATAGCTTTGATGTAGTCTCTTCTTTCCCATTGAAAAGATATTTTTTGACACTTTGGTACTTATGATTTACGTGGAGTAAGTGCCTATTCTCATCAAACAGTTGCTTTCTTAAACTTTTAGAATAATGAGATTTCATCATTGGACCACATATTGGACATACAAATTTTCCCTTTGTTTGAAGACCTACAAGATAACGATACAATTGGATTAAATATGTTCATTTTTGAAATTAGTATTATCACGCACAATTAGATTTTAGCATAACATACCACAAAAACATGTCAGCCCTAGGACATCATGAATTGTCCACACAAGCATCACATGGAATTGAAATTGTTTTTGTTCAATTGGTCTAGAGATATCATACATAGTGAAACCATTCCATAACACCAATAACTCGTTGATAAGAGGCACAATATATACATTCATATCTTTCACTTGGTACTCACCTAGTTGAATGAACAACATTAGTTAATTATTGTGGTCGTTTCACTCCAAGACTTATAATTACATCTAGGTAACAATAAAATGATAAAATACCTAGAACAATCATTTTCAACATAATGTTCTCCCTCTTTATTGACATCTATGGAGGAAGGTTATTATTGATAACAAAAATAGCCCACACCGAGTAAATGAATCTCATCTCTCCAAATGTATTGACATTGCCAGTTACTAGAGATTTTGAGGTTCTTCTTTTAAGTGTGGCCACTTTTCCTCTATGTCCATAAATTTTGAACCATCCACAAGCATTTAAATAATGTCATCTAGACTTTTGTTATGTGCATGGTAATCCATAGATTATGCCAAGCTACTGCACCTAAATAATCATTTAAGACATGGAATAATGGGGATGTAATGAAGAACCTTGCAAGACACCTTTTTTGTCACTTGATCATCTTAATATCTGCTTGTATGTCATTCAAGGCTTTCTCTTGCATTTTCACGTTCTTTATGATAAATTACATGATCTTCAAGACAAACATATATTGATTGATACTCCATTCCAATATGTTTCATAGTGGCACATATTTCTTAGTATGAGCAAGGGAGAACATTTGATGGTGGTATAAAATAGTCACCTATCAATCTACAACAAAAAATAAGGCATTAGCATAAAAATATTAATGATACATATTTCACCTTTTATATACTATAATGATGTATATCACAAACATTAGCATACGTGACATTATTATGTTGGATGAACTATTCATAACCTTCAAATTCACTAACAACAATACAACAGAGAGAAGAGTTGATTGGGATCCTTTGTAAAGGGTCATGTTTTCCTTCTCATGTAGAGGCATATCATGGACGACCTCAATGTCATCCTCATTATAATCATCATCATCATCAGTAGCAACAACAACAACACCAGTACCAAATGTGTCATGGATCAATGCATTTGTACCATCATCTTCAAATATATTTTATGGTGCATAATCATCATCTTGCATGGGATCATGATCTTCTCCTTCAATACTCACACCTCCATGTTCCTCCATATTCACACCTCCATGTTCCTCTGTGATGTGTTGGTCCATATCATGTACTACCCTAGGGAGATTGAGTTATATAAAAAATGATGATAATCAAACCCCCATTCTCTGGTTCATATGTTTATTAATTGCAAAAATAATATAAAATACAACTTACCAATGGATAATAATCAAACCCCCTTCAGTGTAACCATTCTTCGTACAATGTTTGTTAGCTATTTTGATTTTTATTCATATTGACTTAAGTTGTTGCAACTCTTGCAAGGACAATAACATTTGTCATCGCCTTCTCTTTTAAGTTAGACAACAATCTAGTGATTGTCTCCCTATTTTTATCAAATTCCCTTGTATTATTTGACATGATCCTTCTTTATGGGAATAATTTATTCTTGAACACTTATTGAGTTGGTTGTGTATATCTGCAAAAATATTGGACATGTTGTACTTAATGTTTATATCTATACATATGGTTTTGAAAGAAAAATTTGGTCTAATTAATGTGTATGTTTGCAAAAATATTGGACATGTTGTACTTAATGTTTATATCTGCACATATGATTTTGAAAGAAAAAAATGGTGTAATTAATGTGTATATCTACAAAAATATTGGACATGTTGTACTTAATGTTTATATCTGCACATATGGTTTTGAAAGAAAAAAATGGTGTAATTAATGTGTATATCTGCAAAAAGATTGGACATGTTGTACTTAATGTTTATATTTGCACATATGGTTTTGAAAGAAAAAATTGGTGTAATTAATGTGTAATATCTGCAAAAAGGTTGGACATGTTGTACTTAATGTTTATATTTGCACATATGGTTTTGAAAGAAAAAATGGGGTAATTAATGTGTATATCCACAAAAATATTAGACATGTATGTTGTACTTAATGTTTATATCTACAAATATGGTTTTGAAAGAAAAATCTAGTGTAATTAATGTGTATACTTGCAAAAATATTGGACATGTTGTACTTAATGTTTATATTTGCACATATGGTTTTGAAAACAAAATTTGGTGTATTTATGCCTCTTCATTTTGATTTTGTTCAAGGGAAGCCCGTCAATGGTAATAGAAAACAAGAATACATTTTCCAAGAGTTTACAATTATTCAACAAAATTAATGTTTTA
Organism: Cupressus sempervirens; assembly: GCA_028749045.1. NCBI lineage: Eukaryota > Viridiplantae > Streptophyta > Pinopsida > Cupressales > Cupressaceae > Cupressus > Cupressus sempervirens. The sequence goes on along the minus strand of CM053792.1, from coordinate 399,441,442 downwards.
CAAGAATATGAACCTCGTGATTTGTGTTGCAACTTCTTCTTGGATTACATTTTTTTCTTTATTTAATTCTTTTTAGGTGTTTTTTCACTTTTTATTATCTGATGATGAATTATCATATATGATTCATAATTCTTTATTATCTCTTTTAGCTCTATATTGCCATGATAATCGATAATGAAGTGTAATGATAGATTCCCATCATCATGAGTGATCTATTTTTCTTTTCTCATTAAGTGTGAATCAAAAGCTTGTTTCTTTCCTTCAACTCTTTATTATTCTATTTAGTATGATCTAAATCTTTTTTTATTTCTTATAGCACTCTATTATTCTAATGATAGATCACTCAAGGTCAAAAAAATTTTAAAAATAAAAATAAAAATAAAAAAGCAACTATCACAATAGTAGTTTGTCAATTGCCCAATATAATAATATCAAAAATATATAATCTATAATATTTATCCTTCCTATTTCCTATTTCTTTAAATCAGCATTTTCATTTATGAATTATTTTGATAATAGAACACCCAATACAATAAAAATATTTATTGATCATAGATATTTATAGATCAATGTAGAAACTAGGTACAAAAATAAAGACATTAGTCCTTGGTCAAGAATAATGATATCACTGTTTCACAATATTTATTGCTAATGTATTTAAATTAGATGAAAAGTTCTCTTCCACTAGTCATTTGTTAATTGTCTTATCAAATATTGACAACATATAATATTTATTCCTAAAGTAGATTAGACAATTCTGTAATCTAATTTTCACTTATTTCTCTTTTTAACTCTCTACTATCTGATGAAGTTTCATCTGTTTGAAAAACTCCATAAGATCTCTCCATTTTTCTTACATATAGACTTGTGTTGCAACTTTTGCAAGGGAATGAGCCTCGTGATTATGGCATTTACACAGAAGTAGAACTTGCTTCTTTAACTCCTTTCACTCAACTCTTCATTGAAGTTATACTTCAAATAGTGAGAATAGTTGCTACAAATTCTTAGGAGCCAAGGAACCCTGAACCTATGCTACATTTTCTGGAGACATTGGAGAATTTATCACTAGATTCAGTACTTCATAACATTCTGGATCATATAAGAAGCCCAATTTAATAGCAACAATAGATACTTGGGATCCTCATAGGGAGAGTGTGACAATACATGCATGGTTACATCCTTAGATTCCATTATCAGGCCATCATATGGAGCCTACATATCCAACCATTCATTATAAGTTGGGGAATGCACTTCATGCCTGTCATGCAAGTGATGCATCTACATATGCAATTTTATAACCTTGAAAAACTATATTTATCCTGCTAACTGAGAATAGTTGATTATTCATTTTATTATACCTAATCTAATGACAGTTCTATAGGAATCTGTAATCAACCCAACTAATCAGCAACTAGATCAATTTAACTAGGTCATGACATGTTTCTTTAAAAAAATATCTACTATGATATGTTTTTGTAAAATTTCTTGCAAACTCTGCCCAATTTTTCATGGTCTGTATTTTTTTGTGCAGGATCTTGAGCTAAGTCACTTAGCATGGGTTGAGTGAGTTTTATTATTTTATTATTTTGATTTTGGAATATGTATGCTGCTAGATCAATTTTTCTATTGTGCTAATATGTAATAAACACCTTCAAAAAGATCTCTTTGTATATATAAAGACTACAAGTTGTGCAATTTGTCATGTATTGCATATGCATTTGCTTTTCCATTGCTTATAAGAGTTTTTAAAGTTTGGGAACCACTTCAACATCCTTTTCATGGGTTAGAGGAAATGTCATTATGGCAGAGGCTTCTAAAAGGGAATGAGCATTGTGATTATTGCATTTACACAGAAGTAGAACTTTCTTCTTTAACTCCTTTCACTCAACTCTTCACTGAAGTTATTCTTCCAACAGTGAGAAAAGATACTAAAAATTCATGGGATCCAAGGGACCCTAAATCTATGCTACATTTTCTAGAGACATGGGAGAAGTTACTACTGGATTCAATACTTCGCAAGATTTTGGATCATATAGGATGCCCAAATTAATAGTAGCAATAGATATTTGGGATCCTCGCAGGGAGAGTGTGCCAATACATGCATGGTTACATATTGGCTTCCATTGTTGGGCTAGCATATGGAGCCTTTATATCCAACCATTTGTTACAAGTTGGGGAATGCACTTCATGCCTAGCATGCAAGTGATGCATTTACATATGCAATTTTATCACCTTGAAAAATTATATTTGATCTTGCTAGTTGGGAACATCTGATTGTTCATTTTATTGTACCTAATCTGATCATAGTTTTGTTGATCTTAGATTGGTTTTGACAAGTGAGTGTCAACATACTTAAATCATTTACTTAGTTCATGCCAAACTAGTAATACATGCTGAGCACAACATGTAAATACTAGAGCATGCCAAGTTGCAATGAGTGCCTAGTCACTTATGTGTTGAGTCACATATGTGCCGAGTCACTCATGTGTTGACTCACTCAAGAGCTGAGCTGATAGACCATGCCAAGTGATTCAGAAGCAGAGTAAATAGTGGATGTTGAGTAATGTAGATGCTGAGTCACAGTATACAGAATAATGCATGCCGAGCATCAGACACTTCATATGCCGAGTGACACAGTTTTGACATTTTTTTTTGTAATGGCACAAACAACTATGTAAACCATTTTTGGGCTGACTTAAATATAGATTTCGATATCTTGGAGATAAGGATGAATCTCTATTTGGATTCCCTATGCAATTACATGCAACCAATCAGAAAATGGGAAGGATTAAGTGGAAAAATGGATGAATCTCAGTAGTAGATTCATACCTAACCCTAAGCCACCTAAGTCTTCTTAAGGAGGATGAAGCCCTAAATTCTTAATGATTAATGAGAGTTGGAGGAGCAAACAAGATAGTTTGCATGCAGAGCATTCAAGGTGACTTAGAAGAAAGAGAAAATTGCATAATCAGTTAGAGAAGAATAGAGGATAGAGAAAAGGATACAACATTGAGAAATCTGATTGAGAAGGATCAATTAGGCATTGTTTAGAGGTGATTTGTTATCAGGAAAGCAAGTGCCAATCGTAGGATCTATGCTGAGACATTTTAACAAGTGATTTCAGTTAAATCTCTTAAGAAGCATAGTCTTAACAGGCTTTATGAAATCCTTTAATATGGTGCTTACTTAATTATAAGTTAAAGTCCTATACCAAGACACACTTCTAACAGGGTAAGACCTAACAGTCTTAGTAAGCCTTTAATAGGGCAGATCTTTCATAGGGTAGATCATGTTTCATGATCAAATCATTGTAACCTTCATTTGGTACACTTTATTGTTGTAGTAGTGAATATTTGTGGGTGTCATCCCCACCCCAGTTTTACCTTCTTACTTGGAGGGTTTCTGGGTAATCATATATGGTGTTATGTGTGTGAATGCTTACATAATTATAGGTTTTAGATGCATATGCTTTACATGTTATTTAAGCTTATTTGCTAAATGCATGTGATGAATAAATGGTGAAAGTTTTATGGGTCCAAGGTTAAACTACTGATTCACCCCCCGCAAAAGTTTACTCTTTCCAATTGTAATTCCAACAAGTTATACAATGTAACCAATCTAGCTAATCAACAACTAGACCAATTTCACTAGGTTATGACTTGTTTCTTTCTAAAATATCTGCTATGATATGTTTTTGTAAATTTTCTTGCGGACTCTACCCATTTTTCATAGTCTACATTATTTTTGTGTAGGATCTTGAGCTAAGTCACTTAGCATAGGTTGAGTGAGTTTTATTGTTTTATTATTTGGATTATGGATTATGTATTAGCTGGATCAACTTTTCTATTGTGCTAATATGTAATAAGAACCTTCAAAAGATCTCTCTGTATATAAAGAGTAGGTTATGGCTTTTTTCTTTCTATAAATATCTGCTATGATATTATTTTATAAATTTTCTTGCGTTCTTCAACCCTATGGTGTTCTTCAACCTTATACTTAAACGATATATTTTAAACCCCAACAAAAAGACTACTGAAACACACAACTAAAATAAAAAATCAACACCATAAGGTTGAAGAACACCGAAGAGGGTATCCAAATCCACTCTCAAAAATTTTGAACCAGACCAAAAAGTTCTCGCTGCTTGCCCGCACAGGTTTTTACAAAAAAACCAGGCGATACTTTGATACAACATAAAAAAGTATCGCGTGACATTACTAAAGAAGGAGGGTGACACTTTTAGGGACTGAGCAATACTTCTTCCAAAGGCGTACGACACCTTCAGGGTTTCATATGACATTTCTCACAAGGAGGTGCGATACTTTCTAGTATCACATGATATTTCTCCAAAAGGTGTGCAATAGAATCAATGGATGCACGACAAAGTTTCAATGGGCGTGTGATACATTTTTGTGTCGCACCATGCTGATAAAATGTCACCCATAAAAACATAAAAACACTTAAGGAAAACACAAAAGGGGAAAAAAAAAGAAAAATAGAGTTCAGAACCTCTACATTGGGGAGTACCAGATCCACATAGATCGAGGAGCGAACACTCGAGTGCAAAATCAACAATATGGCAAGGAACAAGAAAGAGGTTCACATCTATCCATCTAAATCATATAAATAATAGAAGATATTGAAAAAAACATTATAGTGAACATAAACAATATCATAATGTACATAAATAACATCACAATAACTAAACAACCAAACTAAGTACGTGGTTCCTCCCAACCGTCAATAGCATCATAAGACCATCATGGATCCTAGCCATCCCCTACGTGTAACATCCCAAGCCACTGATCAGATCGTCAGTACTATTGTAATAGGGATGTCACTACTAAAACATGCTACAATATAAGCATAAAAAAATCTAACATGCTAGTAGTAAAGCATAAGATAATCCTACAAGGTAGATAACATCACGTATCACATGCTAATCAACATAATAAGAAAATCTAACATGCTAACCAAGAAGCAATAGATAATCCAATACAACAATTCACATCCTCTAGTCATATGCTAAACATCATAATATGGGAATGCATCAAATAAACTAACATCATCTAAACATGATATCCAAGCATTCCAATGAAAGCATACTATCGAACTCGAAGCATCAAGTGAAAACATTCAGCAATGGTCACACTAGGATAAGAGATTGTCTCCGTACATCGATCCTTAGCAGTGGTGAAGGTAGCTACGCCTCCCAACCACGTGGAACCCGTAGGTCCACACCCGTCGTGCTGATGGAGATAAAGATCCAACCACAAAAACACATAAAGCACAACATCCAAGGCTAACACTCACGCCAGACAGTATGATAGCTGTAACCAAGAACCCAAGACAATGCAAGGAGTATAGGTCCTAGTCAGACACTCAATAGGCTACTAAGTAGGGGCTGACATCATGGAGAGTCGCTTGGCATTGAAAAGCCCAAGCTCAAACTTGTGCAGATTCAACATCCCTCAACAGAAAGGCTCTAGCACCCCACATTTTTTATTATCTTAAGTTTTCATTACCATTCACACATTTTATTTAGTTATCACTTATATAAAAACTTCCTCTGCCAACCCTCTGGGCACAATGATCACTAGGCTATGGGATAGAAGCTCCCTCCATATGCTACCCTACCCTACCCATGCTCATCCTATGACAAGTGCTTGTGGGCATGCATACTCCCATCCCAACCCCAATGATCATAACTTCTGGAAGTACCATGGAAGATCGGGCGTCGCAAGTCACTCGACAAATGTACGCAAATGTACTCGTGTGTGGTGCACCACCATCACAGAGATCAAAACACAAGGACATGATGAGAACACAATGCAAAAGATAACACCCAACTCAAAGCAACACGGGAAGGACAGATTCTACATGAATCCCAAAGCCAATAAAATCCATACATCATGAAATCACTCAATCAGCCTCAATCTGAGAGTATGGATTCTACACGAATCCCAATGATGTAGCAAGACCAAAAACATCATGAACTCACTCAACTGACCTCAATCCGAGAGCATGGATTCTACACGAATCCTAGTGTCCATGAAACAAAAACAAAGGTCCACAAGAAACCATAAAACTAAAAACACTCAACCAAACACAACGTCGAGAGTACACATGCGACATGCATCCCAATGCAACATAAAAGTGTAACAAAGGTCTGACTGATATCTAAAAAGATCATCAAGGTTCACGACCCACATTGTGCCAAGAAAACCTGAGAAAACAGGGCGACACACAAAACGAGATAAAAATTTCAAAATTTTGGAAAACTTCAAAATTAAAACCCATTTGGCCTTTGGGAACAAAAATCCCAAAAATTCAAAAATAATCAAGTTCAGACACCGTATGAAAAAATGGCCAGCATAACGACGTAAAACCCCAAACCCTCATCCCAAAAAATAGAGAAATGTTCGTACCCACCCAACCAGGTAGAACTAGCATATAGAAACGGAGGGGAACACTAGTTCTCAGCCTCCAAACAAACGGCTACAAAAAATAGAAGCAGAAACAGAGCATAAACAATAAAATAGGAAAGCCCTACCTCACAGCCAAAAGGGCAAAACAGGATTCTGAACCATAAAATAAATAGCTCATAGAAGTAGCTAAAAATTACGGCAATCCAAGGTTTCCCCAAGCTAGATCCAATGAGCTCAACCTCACGAAAATCCTACGCCCGCAGCTCCTATAACAAACAAAATAGTAAATCCTTATGAAGAGGATTTTGGGTTTTACTCTCCAACTTTCTAATTCAAAAGTGAGAAGTGAGGAATTAAATTCCTTTTTGGACATTTATTCACTTTTTAAGTGAATAATTGATTAAGGCAAATAACTAGCCAACCTATTTAAACCCCGAATCGACTCAAACGAAAATAGGCTATTCCTAAAAATAGGAATTCATCTATGGAAAAGCTGCTAGAAATTAAATTAAATCAATTAAAAAGGCCCAAAAACCCAAAAACACATAAATTTCCTTAACAACTTTCGCGACAAAGTGAACTTCTAAATGCATAGACATGCTCACTGGTCTAATCACATAATGCAAATGAGTTCAGATTTAATAATCACCGAAAGGTTTAATTTAAACATTTAAAATAAGGATACATCGACCATACAAAGATGACATTGGTAAAATATGAATGGCTGAATCACTAACTCCATGTGCCACTGCCAGGGATATAAATCCTGCACACTAAACAACACAATCAAGTGCAATTGCATATAATAACATAGCCGAAGCAATAAATGCATTAAATCACCTAATTTAACCATTTATTTAATTATATTAAAATAATCTGTTTACATCACTCATGTTTGCATAAAGCATAACAACGTAGGAATGAAGTAAATAACCATAGCATTAAATCCACCACCTAACATAATCAGAGGTAAGTCCAAATACCAGATAACCAGATATCATCATAAACACACTGTCATCTCAAAATGGCATCGTCATGCAATATGATCAACTGAACAATATAGTATTCTAAAATCTATGATACTGAAATCAAAGTATAACATCTGACCCTCAAGTCCTCTCAAATATAAAACATCACATAACTAACAGATATCTCTTAGACCAAAATATGACAAGGTAAATGTCTGTAGCACATAACCAAATAATCCAACATGAACAATCCATTTCTAATTACTTAAGCATTTAATAATGATTGTTTAAACAACATTAAAAGGCACTTAAAACACATAAGCAAACACAAACATAAACATGACTATCCACTGCTATAGGAACCTAGTCCAATGTAGCATGGTAATAATACATAGTACAATCTCTGCACACATCTCAAGGTAATCACGAAACAACTTTATGATACCACATCGATCCTGGTAAGCACTGGTACAAACCTCAGTGAACCATAAATCATATCATAATCTCCTAAATCAATCAAAGCATAATCAAAGCAACTGATGCAAAAACATAAATCCAAACACCTTAACTGTGTAGACTACTCATGGTCACAATCATGATCCATCACAGCAAAAGATCAACAAGGTTGCATCCATCAGAATGATTAACAAAAGTCAAATGGGAGAGGCACTACATTGTTTCCTTAGTATTTTCAAAATACTAAGGAAACTCTGAAGTACTAATTTTTAAAAAAACATAATGTTGATATTTAAAAATTACATTGTTTAGGATTTACAATGTGAATATTTTAAAATTTTCAATTTTACCATTGTAGCCAACCAAAAAAAAAATAATGAACTAAATTGGAAAAAGCCAATAGAAAAAATAAACTAGCAGTTGCATGCTTTTGTACATGCAATGAGTGCACGGATAGGAGATGAGATTTAAGAGAAAAATGTAGAATGAACATTAAATAATGTAAATATAAGTTTTTAAAAAATGAAAATACAAAAATAAAAATGTTGAAGATTCAAACATAGATATAAAATTTACAATATTTAGGAAATTTAAATATTACTTGAGAAACATGTTCAATAATTTCAATATTTTACAATTAAATTAAATTTATCAAATATGAAAAAAAAATCATTTAAAAAACCCATCAAAAATTCTATTATGAAAAATTAATAAGAGAAATACAATAAAATAATGTCTAATAAATATTCTATTGACTAAATAAATTATAGAAACTAAAAAATAATATTTAAAGAAAAAATTAAACTAATAAAAAAAAATAAGTTAAAATAATTTAAAAACTAAAATCTAAATCAATTTTAAAAATCAAAAGTTAACTGAATAGATCACAACATGGGCTAAGCTAATGTGGAGATCACAGCTAATAAATAGAAAAAGAAAAACAATAGTTAAAAGTGGAGATAACAACTAAAAAACAATAGTTAAAAGTGGAGATAACAACTAATAAATATCAAAACAAGAGTTAAAAGTGGAGGGAGATAAAAACTACCGGTAAATAATTAACGGGAAGGATTTTCAATTTTTCGGTCAAACTCTTGCAAATTTTTCATCAAAAATTTAATTTCTCGGAACAAAGTTCCCACAAATAGCCTATCGGCTAAAAAATCTTACTAATATATTTTCAGAATAAATCAGTTCTATAGAACTCCACTAATATTCTTATTGAACAAGAGCTCTCTGCGAGCTGGAGTCCCTGCCTTCTGGGGTCATACTGGGGTTGTAGGTGTTAGTAATTGTTTGAAAATAATATTTTAGTTTTTTTTTTTTGTGTTTCTATAAGAATCAAATGATATTTTACTATTTTTGAATGATGTACTCTTATACAATATTTAAATTTGAAACAATATTATGCAACTATAAAAAGTTCTCAAAGTCAGGATTAGAAATTGTTTGAATGAAGATAACATAAGTATTAATTTGCAATCAAATTATGGGGGCTAGAATTAATTTTTCTCAACACATTTAGAATCTTTGATTCAACCCTTAACTCATGATTTTTACGATTAGGATAGATTTTAAACAAATTTTAAGTATAAAAAAGGAAAGGTAAATTTGTTCAATAGTTAATCATAGTTACTAAATGGTAAAGAGTTTGAACACATGAATGTATAAATAGGTAGAAATAAAAGAATATTAAATAAATAAATAAATAAATAAGACAGTTGAACAAACAATTCAATAATATTTATAAAACAGTGAACAATTTACAATACATAATTTAATAAATAATATAAAAATAAAATACATATATTAAATATATTTAAAATCAAAATCAAATAATAAAAATAAAATACTTCTTAATATTTTTTAATTAATGTTTATTAATTGGAATAGCATAATAAAATTCTTCAAACTTAAAACAAGAGCCATATCCGTGATATACTGATAGCAGTGTCTTGTACCTCTCTGGTCATCTACGGTTTCATTTTCATTGGCTGGTGGCGTTATTTGAGAAGAAGCAAATGTTGTAGTGATGCAAGTGAAGAGATCGATGTGGAGTTGGACCAATGGTTTTCTCACGACCCTCGAAAATTCTTCTATGCCAAGCTCTCCACTACGACTACAAATTTCAGCGACCGGCTAATAAATTCCTGACAATAACATTTATCACATCCTTATCTTTCGATTTTTTGAACATTTTCCATTTGGAAAAAAGATTTTATGCCGAGGAAAATGGCCCTCAACCAATAGGAAAAAATGATTTTTGTTCTAATAAATAAATTTAAAAATATTCAGTCCAAAACTTTAGAAAATGATAACTTTATACTGAAAAAAAAAAATAGGAAGAAGGGTAAATAAAAACATTAGTTCCTTATCTATATAAGGGAGGGACTAACAATTAATTAGAATTCCCTATCTATATACTATTAAATAATAATAAAAGACTGTCTATTAAATATTTGCATAAAGGACATAAATAACCAAGCACCGACGTTGCTTCGTTCCAAAGTTTTTGGAATGCATACACATCATGCCTCATGTCATTATTTTGTCTCTCTATGGAACTTGTAATTCGCCACGACATTCTTAGGGCTTAATTTGTTCTTTTCTAATGTTGCGTGTGGAAGGGAGGAAGCCACGTTTCCTTGAAAAGGAGAACATAAAGCGTTTCATTAGGGAATTCAAAGGTCATTGCTCTTTAAGTGGAATCATCGAATAATGAATGATTAGTTTTTCTTGTCGTTTCGTGTCTTATAAAAGACTCGGCCAAGGAATCATTCTAGAAGCCAAATCATGTTGATTAAAAAATATACTATATATTATTTTCCTTACATTTCACTTCTGAATGTATTGAGTTAGTATTTAATATATTGATCAATATATAATATTTATGTTTATATATATTAATTTAAATAAAAAATTTCAAATCCAAATAAAAATGACTTTAAGTCAATAAAATAATTTTAAATTGATATAATTAGACATATTCAATATTTCGATATTACTTTTAACTTTTGGTGTAGAATGCTTGTTTCAATTTTATTGAATTTTTTTCATTCAATTCCGATACAAATAAATAGAAAAATCATATTCAATTTATATAAATATTAAATATACATTTTTTTAATACTAAATATAGTTTTTAATATACTTATCAACAATTAAAAAGACTCACCCACACGTCTTCTTATTTCAATGTCCTTTCTTGTCTTTTTTTTCATTTTTTCCCCTCAATACTTGATATTTCCAATGACAAGAATATCTTGCCTCTTTGTGGAGCCATCTTAGATCGTCTACAAATTACCTCAAAGTAAATGGTCTATCCACAACCACTCTTGGAAAGTGCTTCATAATTGACACTTTGTTTACACATGTCTTGTGGATTACCTTAAGTTCAATGTTTTGTTTACAACTAATTTAAGTCTGAAGAATCTTTAGCCCTACACTTTCTATTAGAAACCTCAAGATGTTGGATTTTCTTGATATATTTTGACTTATTAGTTCCTTCCATCATAACTTGTTATAATACTACTTAATGTAGTCATGAGATAAAAATCAATGAAAGATTGTCTAACCATGTAGTCTAATGAACAATTACACAACATAATTCAAGACCACATTTACATGTGAACTATAATTTGTTCTAATAAGGTACTAACATGTTAGACCTCAACCATTTGATTAGAAATGGGCACACGATGTACAAACTACAAAATTTGAATGATAATAGAATACAATGTCAAAGGCTAAGATTTTTAGATTATATTTATTGCTTTCAAAGTTATTGCAATTGGACATAACGAGATGCACAACAAGTAATGCTAAGTATTATGTGTAGTCATACAAATATGGGAACAAATCCAATGATAATAGATTGATGGATTTTAATGTGGTCCATACCATAGGCATTCTTGGCCCTTTGAATATAAAAAAACAAATCCTTTCTTGCCACTTGTTTTCTTAAGGTATTGCAAGCTTCTATAGTGCAATTATTATATGTTCAAAAATAAATTGAAAACTTGAATATAACTTTGTATTAACCATAGCCTCCTAGAAATCAACATCTATGCTTAAAAAACATATTAGAAACTTGAATATATAAATTGGTACTGAGCATGACTCCTAGAAATTATACCCATCATTGAAGGTAATGTGAAACACATATCCTAACTTGCAAGCTGAAATATGCAATTGCCACAAAACATAATGATTAGAGTTTTGTTAAAATTTTAAAAATAAATAGACATAATATAATTAAAATTTTAAGTGAAATATAAGACCATGTTTACATCTCAACATTTTAGTGTAAACTTTTTAAACTTTATGGTTTACTTTATATCTTATAAATAATATTTTATTTCTCTTTAATTTAAAATTCCATGTTTTATAATCCTATTAAATATTTTAAAGAAAAAAATAGAAATGCATATTTATGTGTTTGATGTTTATCTTAAATCTATTATTTGACTGCTATTATTTGAATTGTACTTCTTGATAAAATTTAAGTCGTTGAAGTATTTTCATGTACTTTTTAAATTACGAGAGAGTCTAAGAAACGAAAATAAGTGATGGTAAAATGAACAATTGAAAATATATAATTTCTTTCTTCAAAATTTTACTACTTTAATATTTTCTATATTTTATCTCCACAACTAATTATTGATTTTCATTATAATTTTTTATAAAACAAGAAAAATTAAATATTCAAGAATCAAGAGCACACAAATAATTTGAAATTCTAAAACTAACCAAAATAAGCTATGCAAGAAGTGTTAGACAAGCATCAATTGATCATTCTCCCAAAAGCTTTTATTTAATAGTTAAAAGTTCAATTTCGCTTTAAAAGAAAAGTAAATTTTAATTTTTTTAATTAAGCCGAGAGGCTTTCTACAGTGGCAGCAATCTTCAATGTAAATATTTTCTATTTTGAAAAAAACTTGACCTTCATTTACATGTGAGAAAAACAAAATAGAAATAGACTAAATATAATTATAATTAAAATCATGAAAATTACAAAGAGATTGGAAAACTGGTAGTTCATCATCAGTTTTTTATACAATCATTCAACAAATCTGAAAGCTAGGATAATAATAATAAGATCTGTTGTTCCATAATGTTGACATTCAGATCTATTTCATTAATAGTCTTCGTTTAACTGAATATTAAAATTCCTTTTTAAAATTTTATTCTGTCATCTGAATAACCTGGTCTGTTATGCTATAAATTATCTTCAATTTGTGAACGTTAAAATTCTTTTATTCCTACTGACAAAATTTACTGTCCCATAAATTATCAATTACATTGTGGATGTAAATTTTTTTCTATTTTATTCCAGTAGATGGAAAGAATGTTCTGTTCTATAATTATTTTTTGATCTTATGAATGATTATATTTTTAATTATGTGAATGCTAAAATTCTTCATAACATAATCTGTTGTTATTGTCTGTTAGTTCGGAAAATAATTATTTTTAGAATTTGTTTATATATTATTTTTTTAACATCTATCATTTTTTTTTGGGAAGGTTCAGACCTGCAAGACAGCCCATTTACCATTGAAAGAAAAAGAGTAGAGATGGAAAAAATGATAAAATAAAAACTTAATACTGATTTACAGTTCCTTAGATGTTCAGGAGATAAAAGTCTTCTATTCAAATTTGTTAAAATAACAAGATCTGTTGTCTCATAAATCCTGTTAATTTATTTTTTAATTCTGTCTTAATAAAATGACAAGATCTCCTGCACTCCCGTAATCATTCTTTTATCTCCCGCGTGTAAAAATCATTCCATTCTATTACATTATTGTCCACACAAAAATTAAAAAAAAGTGCTGCGAAGATTAGTTCTAAAGTAAATTTATCCATGAGAAGATAATGGAACTGTAAATGAAGAACAGAACAAAACTATAGAAAACAGTGAAATTAAAAAATGAGAGACCTTCTGACATGGAAAACATGGATTTACAAAACCAAACCAGACTTTTTTTTTTTCGAAACCTTGGCCTCGACCCCTTAATTTTCTAGGTTCACGATTCACCATGGCAGGGGTTTCAGAGCGGGACTCCATGAATATTCTGAATTCCACACAACTTTTACTCAAACGAAAACCCTTAAACGCCACGAATCTCTTTCCAAATCTGATTTTTCGAATCGACATCCCTGGTTTGCCATGTCCAATTTGAAAGAAAACCCTCCGTATTATCCGGACGCCAAAATTGGTAAAATAAAACCCTCTGTATTATCGTCCCCAATCTCGGCAATCAGCACCAACACTGATCTGTTTCCCAACTCCGCCCCCTCGAATTTCTAGCAGGGGAAGGGAACCCCTTTGAAGATCTGGCAGAAAAAACTCTGGGCGGAACAAGTTGAATAGCCTCATCATATGCTCTTCTCTTGTGAGGATCGGAAAGCGTATCATAAGCCCCATTTATCTGAGAAAAATTCGATGTCGCACACTCCATCTGCTGCAGCGGCACCACATCAGGATGAAATTGCAGGGCTAATCTTCTGTATGCCATTCTGATATCCTCGTGGGAGGCATCAAAGGGGACGCCCAAAAGGGCATAATGATTCTTCTTCTCTACGTCCCTCCTTTCCTGCACTGTGCGGCCGCCATTAGAGGTGGCTGAAGCTCTCACTGCCCTGTTATCCCTGTGACGATTGGACGAAAGCAGCGCAGAAGAAGGGCTATTTGGGGGTGTGAGGCTGCGCGGAGATTTGAACCCGGGACCTCCGACCTTCAAAGGAGTTGTAGCGCTTGGTAAAGATGCGGCCGGCCAAGAGATTTTCATTTTCACAAGCGAATTGTAGTAAAGAGGAATGTGAGATGGCGGAATAAATAAGTTATTGTTGTAATAGAATTAGGGATTTGCTTTGTCTGTGGGGGTGGGCCCTCCTACGTATCTAGTGGTTTGAAGGGGTACAAAGATATATTTGTGAGGTTTCCCTCTCTAGTTCCCCAATTGACAATGGGGCTGTCCAAGTCACGTGCCAACAGACTTTTTGGTTCCTTGACCCTTTTGCCAATCTTCACGTTTGATTTCAATTGTTTCTTCTACCAGTTCTTCATTTGGGAGGTTGGTTGAGAGTTGTTGTTGTCCATCTAGATGATCATTTAGTTTTACAAATGTAGGTGTTTTTCAAAATATTAAATCATGGATTCTCATTCTACATTTTAATTTGGCCTTTAAAAAATAAAATTATTTCAAAAAAAATTATATTTTATGTGTAACTTATAAGAATAAAGCTAGAGACTTCTTTCTATAGTTAATCACCAAATGTACAATTAGAGTCATAACTTGGAATGTATATGCAATATATGGTCAATTTTGAAGAAACATAACTCATTAAAATGCATATTGAATTGATTGAACATTAAAGACCAAAATTAGAGTCTATACACTATAATCTCAATATCTCAACTTTGGCAAGAGCTCTCAAAACCTTTGACTTACATTTTTCACAACACTTTTTCACTGCTATTACAACTTTATGCAATCACAGATTCTAGTCTGATACCATGTAACTACAGTTAGAATAACATTGTACTACACTAATACTTTAAATACTTGTCATATGTCCAAATATACAATTGATTTAACAAAAACATTCTCTACCAAACCTCCATTCTTGTTGCAACTTCTACACAAAATCCATTTGGTTATGATGATATGACGAGTCATCTTATTTAATATGCTAAATTATTTTTATTTTTATTTTTATAATACCTTCAGAAGTTCTTAACGTGATATACCTGAATTCTATATTAATTCAATAATATTAAATTTCAATTTAAAATCCCTTTAGATCTGCATGAGTGTCGCCTTATTAGTACTTAATTTCATCAAAATTTCCAAAACCATATATTTGATATCAAACAAACATGCCATATTTGCTTTATTTGAACCTCATGATAGACACATTTTCCAATTTACATTGGCCTCACATCTTATTATATCCCCACATTAGTATCATAAGTTGTAAGTTTCTAGGGAGATTGTAAGAAAGGGAAGACAATTGGGAGAGTTACATAACAAAATTAATTTTCCTCCTCCACCTGTCGTACATGCAAACAATTTCTGTGGAAGTAAATGGTACCACTTTTCAAGCCTAATTGGTAGTGACCATTTCAAAAATTCAAAGCTATTGACAGAGCAAACGACTTAAACATCACACACTAAGACTTGATTCTTAGGCTAAAAGTGTTAAATTGTCATAGTTGACTTATTTTTTCCAAGCTTAATTTCTTCCTTAGTGTGTGACTTTTAAGGGTTACCTCGGCATAGGCCATCTTATGGAGATATGGAGATTTCTTTATAATCCATGCATACCCATAGATTGAATTTCCTCTCAATGCGTCCCAATGCTCTCAATTACTAGGAATAGTTGGGTGATTGTTGGCTTCAATTGAATCAACAGAGTATTTGGGTTGAACAATTTGCTTTTCTTTAGAAATTTTGGTTTTGGTTATAACGTATGGGTAAAAGCACAAACCTGTGTCACCTTTTATAAAAAAAAATGATCTCATAATGCAAATTGTTTAACTTTAATGACATAAAAATGATATTTGTGTTTAGAATTTGAAGATGATGTAAACTTATGAAATATGTGAAATTGGATGAATTTTATGCCTATGATTGTTTTAATTATTTTGAGTAAGAACATATTCATTTTTTTCAATGTTGAAGTCTATTTTTTAATTGCAAAAAATATAAGGTGTAGTTCTCATCAAACAAATATATGAAAATCATCTTTTCCTGCTCTAATTTGAAAATGTGTTATAGATGACATGTATTGCTAGGGGCACAAGAAAATAAATATTGATTTTTTTAATGTATATTTTATTTGTTATAAGTACTCGAGGTCAACCTTATCACAAACCAACAATTTCCCCTCGTCAAAACTTCCCTATCAAAGCTACATCTTTTTGAAAAATAAATTGCATATTCTTGAAGAGGACTCTCTCCTCTAGGGATGAATATTAATTTTAATTTTTTTTTATGTGATTTACTTTTTTTTTTCCTTTTTTGAGGGAGCATCTTCCAAAATGTTAAAATTACCTACTTATAATATTTTGAAATTATAAAATATTATGACTAATCAAAACAAGTTATGAAATTTATATAATGATGTATTGACTTTGAGATCTATAAAAGGGTGTTTTTAGTTTTTGAAAAAAGTTAAATTTTGATAGAGAAATGAGATTTGACTAAAAAAAGTTTAGAGGTCTTAAAGGTAAATATGTTCTTTTACTCATATTTTTAATAAATCCACATCAACTTGAGACTTCACAAAGAATTAGTACAATAACATACATGCTTCGTTGCGTGTGTTGTCAAACCATCAATTCAATTGTACCTAACCCTACCACAGATCTTTTTACCATTTTCCACTTGGGATCAATGTTCATTACAACATTGATAAGTTTCTTGTCCATAAATGGTATATGAGCCTCCAATGCAGATGTGAATTTGTTAGCCCCCAAGTAGTCATACATGTGCATAACTTTTATCTGCACTACCAATTGGAAAACAAATTAACAACTAGCTTAGAGTGTTTTCTTTTGCAAATGGGGATTTTCTAGAATTGTTAGCTAATTGATTTGACGTGAATGTTTAGAATGGAATTTCTTCAAAAAAGAGCCAAACTTTGCAAATTGACCATTTTAATTTTTGAAAGTTCAACCAAATGGCAAAAATAGTAGGCCATAAAGTTAACCATATACATTAACAATGTAATAGTAAAATTCTCAATTGTAAAATTGAATTTTTACAATGAGGACTTAGGGAACCTTACAAAAACACAAACAAATATCCAATATCATAATAGTGGTTATTATTTATGTCAAAAATCACGTGTTGATCATTAAATGCAACCTTGAGATTTTTGTTTCCCCTATGAGCACATACTAAAATTTGATATTTGAGACCACTTAAAAGAATGCTAAAACCATAAAAGACCAAGTTAACCAAAGGCCACAAAGAAACTCAAAACATATAAAAATGGTTAGATAAGGGATGAACAACCTAGCAATGTAAGAAAAAGTTATACTAGGAAACACAAAAAGAGTACAATAACATAATTCTAAACTATTGGAGTCCTCATATAGAGCTCAAACTGAAGTTCATAGCAATGCAATAAAAAAAAGTTCAAATAAATGTTATCATAGAACTCAAATTTGATATGATTTTCTCCAATAGAGAAATGTGGGTGATATTTTCTTGAAGAATAGAATAATAGTTAACTAAAAATATAATAATAAAATGGATGAAAATGTGACTAAATTATAGATTTCTTAGAGAAATTATACATAGTGGAGATGTGATGGAGAGATCAATGAGGTAGAATGAATGAGAAATATTTCCTTGGATTGATAAGAGAATTGAGGGCTATAATGGAGCTTGTTGGAATGTGACGAGAATAAGAGATAAGTGTGTATAGGACTCCTTTATTCTTGGAAGTTGGTGGAGAACAATTAGACTTATGAGGGATGTCGGGGACAAGTTTTTTAGATATCCTTTATTCTTGGGATTGGTTGAGAGAATATACATTATAATTAAATAATAAAAATAAATCTATCATAATAGAAATGTGTGTGGTAGAGAATAAATGTTAATAATAATAGATCTATTTTTTATGTGAGATGGGAAAGGGACTTACGGAATAATAGTAGCATTTATTTAAAGCTAGGTCATGTATTAGGTCAACTAAGATAATATACTATTAAGAAATTTTAAGGATGTGGGTTGAGATGGAGATTGTTAGAATGTGAAGGGAGATAAGGGACAAGTTTACTTAAGAGTTCTTTATTGATGGAAGTTGGTGAAGAGAATTTGGATCTATAAGGGATATGGGGGACAAGTGTTCTTAGGGGCCCTTTATTCTTGGGATTGGTTAAGATAGTATAGCTATAATTAAATAATAATAAGATTAAATAATTAGCATGCCCATGTGGAAGGTGAAAAATCTATGTAAAATGAAATATAATTATGCGAGATAGAAAAAGGATTTATTATATAATAAGGTTATTTATTTAAAGGTGAGTCATATAGTGAAATGGACTTCACTAGGTGATGTATTAGGCCCACTAAGATAATAGTGGATTAGGAAAATATTTAGATGTTTGGTCCAATAAAATAAGTGATGAATAAGTCAAATCTTTTTAAATAATAATTAAAGTACACATCAATAAAAAATTAATTTAAATACCTTTAATTAAATTATAAAGTCAACAAGGAAACACATCATACTTTATGAAAATGGACAACATAAGCTATCAAATTTATTTGAGATACCTAATAAAAAAATGCAAGGTTCCAACATCATAAGAATCATTGTCTCTTAGCTAGAGAGCATTCAACCTAAGGATTGCGCTCTTATCAGTCAATTAATATAACTTTGTGGATGAAAAGATCCTCCATCAAAAATAAATATAAGATATATTTTTTAACCTACATATAGAACACAAGACATCATATAGGTGGTCCACTACAACTCTCAAACAACCTCCCTATTACAAGATAAATTAATTACAACATCAAATTGAATGTGAGTGCAAGGCTCCAAAAACTAAGATAATTTTGGAGGAATAGATAACCCTTAGTCCATGACTCTTAGCCAAAGCAACATCAAACCAAAGCGCATGTTCTCTATTAAATGATAAAAACATTTGTTGTAAAACTAGATCATATATATGGTAAACTAAGATAACCTTAAAAAAATTTAAGGATGTGAGAGAATGGAGGGTTAAAATGGAGATTGTTGGAATGTAAAGGGAGATAAGGGACAAGTGTACTTAAGAATCCTTTATTCAAGGAAGTTGGTGAAGAGAGTTTGGAACTATGAGGGATAAGGGGGAAAAGTATTCTTAAGGGCCCTTTATTCTTGGGATTTGTTAAGAGAATATAGCTATAATTAAATAAAATAGTAATAAAAATTAGTGTGGTCATGTGGGATGTGGAAAATAGATGTAAAATTAAATCAATAAATATATGAGATAGAAAAGGGATTTATTATAAAATAAGGTTATTTATTTAAATGTGATTCATATAGTGAAATGAACTTCACTAGGTGATGTATAAGGTCCACTAAGATACATGCATATTCTAGGAAAATATTTAGGTGTCTAGAATCTATTAAAACAAATGATGAATAGGTCAAATTATACTAAATATTAATTAACAAGTGCACCAATACAAATTTAACTAGGTTACCTTCAATAAAAAGCAAGACTAAATAACCACTAAATAACAAAATTTGCAACTCATCAAATTGGGAAAATGTTACCTCAGTATCAACAAACTTCTAATTTTAATCCAAAAATGACCAAGTTTTTAAACCTATATAATATTTACTTTTTAACCTACACATAAAAATTGAATGTTGATTCATGGATGTCACCAACAATGGTGTCAATTTCCCAGTGATATTTTGTTGACACAAATCCATAAGGCTAGATAGTATTTAAGATGATAGGGGTGTTAAACTTGGGGAAAATATCATAATTTAGTTCTATTACCATTATACCATAAACATTTAGTTCTAGTACATCATCTTATGGGTTTGATCCCCACAGGGTTTTTTTACCCTTATCTAGGTTTTCCTTGAGAATAATGTGTAGTGTTATTTTTTTTTGCATTCTTTTAAAGGTTTCAGATTTGAATAGTTGTTAATGGTTTATTTTTAAAAAAATTCTCATAGTTGATTCAACCCCCTCCCTTACAATTGTGTGGTGCCTTTTATTCCTAAAAATTGGCATCAAATCTATTTGGTCCTTTTTTTGAAGCTTAACTATTGAGGAGATATATAATAGCCTTTAAGAAGGACACTCCAAATATTGAGAGAACTAACTATGCACTTAAGAAAGGAAGTTTGTTTTCTCACACAATTTTAATGGGTATAGAACTTTAGAAAATTCCAAATGATGTTTATCGAATTATAGACGTTGAGAATATAGATGAAGCTTGGATGAAGAATTTTTTTTGTAACATGGCTGCCAAGGAATTTGTACTTATCTCCCTAGCTAATACCAAATATATAGATTTGATGAAGCATGAGTCTTCTCATGAGATTTGGATAATATTGCAATAACTTTATGAAGGATACAAGTTTGTGCAACAAGCAAGGTTCTAAAGTATAAAAGGAAAGCTAGAATATATGAGGATGAGTGTGTAATGCCCCGCCCGGAGATCCTTGGAAACAAGGATTCAAATCAAGCCAAGATATCTTTTTTTTTTACAAGTATGAATGCACATGACAACATCATACAAGGATCACAACGATCGCAACGGAAGACTTCAACACAATCTCGGCAACCAATGAATCTCCGAACACCACTACCCAACTAACACACCCAAACAAAAGCCAACAACCACCACAACAAGATGAGGGCATAAGAAATGACCACTCATCAACAAAACACCAAGTTGGGGTAAAATGCAGAATCCCGAAATCTAGCTAAGCCTAAAATCCTGAAGCCCTGAAAATTGGCTAAGTCTGGATTTCTTAAGCCCTGAAATTTCCTGGAATCCATAACTTATCTCTGAGAGGTCTGAAACCTATCTCAAACGATTTGTCGCATATATTAAAATATATCTTAAGTATAAGTTGAGAATTAAATATACGTCACATATATTAAAATATATCTTAAGTATAAGTTGAGAATTAAATATATGTCAACTTATAAGTTGAGAATTAAATATACGTCAACTTATACTTAAACGATATATTTTAAACCCCGAAGGACAACATGAAAACTCGATTTCAAGAGAAACCGACAGAATTCAAAATGCAACAGCATAGGGTCGAAGAACGCCCAAAAGGGTATCCAAAACCACTCTCTAAAAGATTGGATCATGAAGAAAAGTGCTCGCTGATGGCACGCGCAGGTTTTTCACAAAAACTGTGCGACACTTTTAACTAAGGGAGGCACTTCTCAAGAAGGCGTGCGATACTGGAAAAGTATCGCACGACATTTCTCATAAAGTCGTGCGACACTCTTCCAGTGTCATACGACATTTCTCCAGTAATGCGTGCGACACTTTAAAGTGTCGTACAACATTCTTTCTATGGGCGTGCGATACTTTATCAGTGTCGCACAATGCTGAACAAATGTCGCCCATAGAAACACGAAAACACTCCCAGAAGCAAAAAGGACCAAAATAGAGCAAAGAACCTCCACACCAGGGAGTACCGGATCCACCAAGGCTCGAGGAATGAACACTCGAGTGCAAGAACAACACAGAATGAAGAAAACCAAACCATCTAAACTGCAGCAGCAAAGAACACACTGGAAATAAGCATTGCAGAGAACAAAAGCAACATCGCAAACTACAGAAATGCATCTCAGGAACAAGACAACCAAACTAAGTACGCGATTCCTCCCAACCGTCAATAGCATCATAAGACCATCGTGGGTCCTAGCCATCCCCCGCGCGTAACATCCCAAGCCACCGACCAAATCGTCGGTACTGTCGTAATAGAGACGTCACTACTAAAAACATGCAACAATATAAGCACAAGGAAATCTAACATGCTAGTGATAACGCATAAGATAATCCTACAGTAGATAACATCACCTATCACATGCTAAACAGCAGTAAGCAACAGATGTACTACTAAATCAAATAACATCATCTAATCATATGCTAAACATCATGATAAGGGAATGCATCAAGTAAACTAACATCATCTAAACATGATATCCAAGCATTCCAATGAAAGCATAAATCACAAGAAAACATACTCCGAAACCCGAAGTACCAAGTGAAGACATCCAGCAACGGTCGCACTAGGACAAAAGATCGTCTCTGTACACCGATCCCTAGCAGTGGTAAAGGTAGCTACGCCTCCCAACCACGTGGCACCCATAGGTCCACACCCGCCATGCTGATGGAGATAAAGATCCAACCACAAACACACAAAAATCACAACATCCATGGCTAACACTCACGCTAGACAGTATGATGGCTGCAACCAAGAACCTAAGACAATGCAAGGAGTACAGGTCCTGGTCAGACACTCAAAAGGCTACTAAGTAGGGACTAGCATCATGGAGAGTCGCTTGGCATCGACAAGCCCAAGCTCAGATCTGTGTAGCTCAACTCCCTCAACGGAAGGCCAATACACAAAAGTACCATTTTATTATCTTAAGTTTTATTACCAATCACACATTTTCTTTAATTATCACTTAGTTAAAACTACCTCTGCCAACCCTATGGGACTAAGGTCACCAGGCTGCGAGATAGAAGCCCCCTCCATATGCTACCCTACCCTACCCATGCTCATCCTACGACAAGTGCTCGTGGGCATGCATACTCCCATCCCAACCCCAATGATCATAACTTCCAAAAAATCCACGGAAGATCGGGCCTCACAAGTCACCCAACAAATGTACGCGTATGTACTCGTGTGTGGCGCACCACCATCACGAAGATCATAACACAAGGACAGGAATGAGAACACAATGCAAAGAAAACACCCAACTGAAAGCAACACGGGAAGGATGGATTCTACAGGAATCCCAAGCCAATAAAACCATACATCATGAAATCACTCAACTGGCCTCAATCCGAGAGTATGGATTCTACACGAATCCCAATGATGTAACAAGACCAAACATCGTGAACTCACTCAATTGGCCTCAATTCCAGAGTATGGATTCTACATGAATCCTAGCATTCATGAAACAAAAGCAAAGGTCCAACAAAACCCAAAACAAGTATAAAATCACTCAACTGAACACAACGTCGGGAGTACGGATGCGACATGCATCCCAATGCAACATGCATCCCAATGCAACATAAAAGTGCGAAAGTGGTCTGACTGATATCCAAACGGATCATCAAGGTCCACAAACCACAATGTGCCCAAAAAACTCGAGAAAATAGGGCAGCACGCAAAATGAGGTAAAAATCCCAAAAATTGGAAAACTTCAAAATTAAAACCCATTTGGCCTTTGGGTTCAAAAACCCCAAACATCCAAAAATAAATGGAATCAGACACCGTATGCAAAAACGGCCAGCATAACGGCGTAAAATCCCAAACCCTCATCCCAAAAAATAGGGAAATGTTCATACCCGCCCAACCGGGTAGAACTAACATACAGAAACGGAGGGGAACACTAGTTCTCAGCCTCCAAACAAACGGCTACCAAAAACAGAAGCTGAAACAGAGCAGAAACAATAAAATAGGAAAGCCCTACCTCACAGCCAAAAGGGCAAAACGAAAAACTGAACCAAAAAATAAAACGCCCGCAGAAGTGGCTGAAAATTGCGGCAATCCAAGGTTTCCCCGAGTTGGATCCAACGAGCCCAACCTTGCGACGATCCCACGCTCGTAGCTCCCACAACGAACAAAACAACAAATCCTCATGAAGAGGATTTTGGGTTTTACTCTCCAACTTTCCAATTTGAAAGTGAGAAGTGAGGAATTAAATTCCTCTTTGGATATTTATTCACTTTTCGGGTGAATAATCAATTAGGGAAAATAACCAGCCAACCTAGTTAAATCCCAAATCGACCCAAACGAAAACAGGCTATTCCTATAAATAGGAATTCATCTATGGCAAAGCTGCCAGAAATTAAAATAAATCAATTTTAAAAGCCCAAAAATCCAAAAACACATAAACCTCCTTAATAACTTTTCGCGACAGTGCGAACCTCTAAATGCATAGACACGCTTACTGGTCTAATCACATAATGCAAATGAGTTCAGATTTAATAATCACCGAAAGGTTTAAATTAAACATTTAATTAAGGATACGTCGACCATACAAAGGCGACATTGGTAAAATATGAACGACTGAATCACTAACTCCATGTGCCATTGCCAGGGATATAATCCTGCACACTAAACAACACGATCAAGTGCAATTGCATATAATAACATAGCCGAAGCAATAAATGCATTAAATCACCTAATTTAACCATTTGTTTAATTATATTAAAATAATCTATTTACATCACTCATGTTCGCAAAAGGCATAGCAACGCAGGAATGAAGTAAATAACCATAGCATTAAATCCATCATATAACATAATCAGAGGTATGTCTAAATACCAGATAACCAGATAACATCATAAAACACAATGTCATCTCAAAATGGCATCATCATGCAAAATGATTAACTGAAAAACATAGTAGTCTAATATCTATGATATTGAAATCAAAGTGTAACATTTGACCCTTAGGTCATCTCAAATGTAAAAACATAACATGAGTAAAAAATATCTCTCTAATCAGAAATAAAACAAGGTAAATGTCCGCAGCACATAACCAAATAATCCAACAAGAACAATCCATTCTAATTACTTAAGCATTTAATAATGATTGATTACTTTACATTAAAAAGGCATTTAAAACACATAAGCAAAAACAGTCATAAACATGACTAACCATCGCTACAGGAACCCAGTCCAGTGTAGCATGGTAATAGTACACAGTGCAATCTCTGCACACATCTCAGGGTAATCACGGAACAACCTCATGATACCACATCGATCCTGGTAACCACTGGCACAAACCTCAGTGAACCAAAAATCACATCATAATCTCATAGATCAGTCAAACGCATAAATAAAGCAACTGATACAAAAATATAAATCCAAACACCTCGATGGTGTAGACCACTCAGGGTCACAATCATGATCCATCACAACAAAAGATCAGCAAGGTTGCATCCATTAGGACGACTTACAAAAGTCAAATGGGAGAGGCACTACAGAGTGAATATGAGAGCATTAGGACATACGTGAAAAGATAATGAAAGTTTCTTGTAGAATTAGAGTTTTTGGTGGGACCATTATCAAATATGAGATTCTGTTAAAGATTGTTAGATCATTTGCATAATTCTATGACAACAAGGTTGTTGCAATTGAAGAGCTCATAAAGATTTAGAGAGTGACAAGAGAATAATATTTTTGTAAGTTGTCTATTTTTTAAATGGATAAAATAGGAGATGGTTTACTTGAGTTAGAATCGACATTTAAAGATACTATTTCTAAGGGAAATAATAAGATTGATCATGATGTTTCTACAAGTTCTACTAGTTCTCCTAGACTTGGTAGATATGCTAAGGAATGGGAAAAAATATAGGAAGAGGAAAGAAAGGAAGTAAGAGGAATCAGAAGCTACAATTTATAAGAGATTACTTAGAGTTAAAAGAAAGTATGAAGGAAAAATGCCTTTGATATGCTTTGCATGTGATAAGATTGGTTATTTTTTTATCTAGACATCTGGAGATAGTTCCTACATAATAATCAGGGACATTTAAGCCTAGATATCAAAAGAAATATTATTATGCTTCTAGTGGTTCTACTAATGATGGATCTAAAAAACATTGATGAATAACTTTTCTTTATTGCTATACAAGTTGAAACCCTACAATTGAAGAGAAATTTGATGAAAGGAAGAGGTTTAATTACTCTTAATGATAAGAATAATACTGATAATTTTTTATTTTTTGATGGAATAAATCATAATATTTTAAATGTTGGACATCTTGATGACAAATCTTACAATTTACAATTCAAGGATGGAATGTGCACTATCAAAAAATACTCATGAATTTATATTCCATCTAGAACAAAGGAAAAAGACAATGTATTTCATTTGAATGCATCTGAAATAGATATTTGGTTGTTGCATAAGAGATTTGGTCATTTGAATTTTGATAACATTGTGAAGGCAATTACTACTAATGCAATGAAAGATTTACTAAAGTTGAAAAATACAAATAACACATCATACAAGGAATTCACTACGGGAAAACAAACTAGAGCCACCTAAAAAAACAAAACATATTATGCTACTAGGATTTTAGATTTTGTTCATATAGATCTACGTAGTTTGACTAAGATAATTACTTTGTATGGTGAAAGATATTTAAATTTATTCATTGGTGATCATTTTAGAATGACGTGGGTGACATTTTATACCATCTTAAAAAGTGTACACTCTCCTTAATACCTTTTAGTTCTCTTTTTAGTGTCGTTTGGTATATTAGGACCTCTTCTGGCATTTGATTACTTAAATCAAGGTCATTTCATCTTCTAATCTTGCTCAAAACTCTAGTTTAGAATCAATTCCTATGCTAATTTATCCCTCAAACCGTTTAACTCAAACTCAAACTCTATTTCCCCTACATATGTCACCTTTTTTCCTCAACCCTGCAACATTTATTTGGTTTGGAGCCCATTTTTTGGGACATGAAACCTTTAGGTTAGAGATGAGATCAAAGCCTACCTAGGGTAAGGGTTGAAATTTTTCTGTACATGAGTGGCAATACATAAGGTCATCCCTTATCTAGGTGATTTCTCCAAAGAAATCCTTTGCCCAAATATTAAATTTATTTATTTCCCACCTTGTGCAGTTGGCCCTTTTTTATTTTAATTCTAGAATCACTATAAAAGGAGGCCTTATTCCTTCATTTGTCTATCTTCCATATCCATTATTAATGCAAGATACATATTCTTGAGATCTTAAAGTAAAGTCAATGAGATATTAAGAAAGAAAGTAAGTAAGACATTCCCCTTCATCCATCTAAGAAATTCAAGATCTTCTATTGATCTCTAAGCCTATGTTGCCGATTAGCATCCAAACACTTAGTCATTTGTAGGTCATTTACTAGGCAAGATTACAAGGTCATCGACCGAGTTATCTAGTAAAGGTTGAGCGTACAACACTTATACCGAGTGAGATAGTGATTGTCGAGCATTTAGTAGAGATTGAGTAGATATGAAAGCCAAGGAATATAGTATAAGCCAAGAAATTTAGTGAAGACTGAGTTTATTGAAAAGTTAAAAAGAGATGATAAAATAGTTATATAGAAGTTGAGTAACAACATGAAGGTTTATGCATGACTGAGCGTCAAAGCATTCAAGTGTCGAGTAATTTAGTTTTGATATGAGAGTTTGTAATGGCACAAACTCATATGTAAACCATTTTGGCTAACATTTATATGATATTTAATATTTATAGAGTCAACTCAGATGTTGATTACATGTCATTGTAGAAGGTAATGATCCCTAGGCGTACAATTCAACCAATTAGAAAGAGGGATGCAAACAAAAAACGATGATGAAGTTTAAGCCGTTGATCAAGATCTAGACAATTCATAGAATGTCTATTTAAAGAGGATTCTAACCCTAGAATCATATGTTTGAGAGAGTGTGAAGAATTGTTATTGAAGAGAGAAGATGCGTAAGGAGAAAATGTTCATGTGAATGAGTTAAACGAAGTTTCAGAGATAGATCCTACAGAGAGAAATTACAGCAGTGAAGAACTGAATAGAGATATCAATATTTTTTGTAATTGATATAGGGTAAATCTCTTAACCGAGTGGTCCAAACAAATGTAGGTAAATCTCCTCATAGAGTCCTTACTTTATTGTGAATGTAAAATCCTTTAACAAGGTGAGACCTAATAATCTCTTAAGACTTTAATAGGGAAGACCCCTCACAGGGTATATCATATTTTATGATCAAATATTAGAAAGAGGGATGTAAAATATATTTTATTTATTTAGTATCTATTTATGTCGATTGCAACTCTACAAACATTTCATTACAATCAAAAAAATATGTTTTGATTATTCAATTTATACTGAGTGCAACTTTGCAAGTATTTCAATTTCATTTATGTACGTTAGGCCTTGAAGATTTATCAAAATACAAAGTCAAATCAATTTTCTTAGATGGTCAAAATATCATTTGTATAAACAAATGAGGGAAATGTTGAGAAACCTCTTATCTAAATCTATCATAGAAACCTTGCAAAATGTGATCTTATATTTTATTTTGTTTAGAATGAAGATAATATTTATTAAATATTGTTTTTAATTTGTTATGTATATTTTATTTTAAATTTTAGATGATTTTCAGTACTATCTTTATTATTATTATAATAGATCACAAAATGTGATTCTAATTGGACAAAATTATATAAAACAAAATATAGCTAAATATTTACAAAATTGTGATATTTTTATTGACCCATGTTTCATGAGTATAGATTCATAAGAGGAATACTCACAACTCATTGCATCTAAGTGATGCTGCTAAAGGCACAAGTACTTCCAGTGGGGTCACCCATAAGCTCAATTGCGCTTAACTATAAAGTTCCCCTCCATTATTAGATTAGCCTCCTAAACTTATTAATTGATAAAATTTACAATCCATTTTTGCAGTCCAATATTTATTAATTAGATTAGCCTCATTAACTATCTCTTTCCTAACCCTTTTTTGCAGTCCAATATTTATTATTATATCTTGATCCTTTTGTATAAATAAAAAATAATTGTGAAATCTTTGCTTATTAAAATAATACTATATGCAATATATCTCCGTCCCTTTCTATTTTTTGAATAAAGCCTCCCCTTATGAGTTAGTCCAGCTCTATTTGCAAAAGTGCCCACTTGAAATTTACCCACCTTGTGCCCTCCATTATCTCCTTCAATTGTTGGTTTCACTTTGAAAAAAATCCCAATAATGGGACAACCACACTTTACTTGGAAGAGGGGGATTAATTGGGGCTACACACTTAAAAGTTGTGAAAATGGATAAATTATTGGGAAAGGAAATTGCTCCCGATCCTTGAGTCATCTTTGTCCTTCAAAATTACTTTTTGGATTTCTTTCCCTATGTCCTAGCTTAAACCCTTTCTCCCATTTTCCATACATAACATGTGCCCTAATGTAAGTTGAAATTGGATTTATGAATTTTGTAAAGCTTCCATTTTTTTGAAAATCTTCCAAACATTCTTCTTCTTCCCTTGTATGTCTATATTTAAGTTGTTGAAACCTAGAAATAGAATCACTTCTCCTACTAGTCATGTACCAAAAGGGATGCCCTCTAAACCATGTACCAAAAGACTACCAAAAGTTTTCCTATTCGTTCTAGTATTTTCCTTCCCTTGAGAACCCATTTTTCCATATGTTTACAATTGTCTTTATAGCTCCTGGTCTAAGAAAAATTGTCCCACCATCTCCAACTCTGCCTTAATTATTTGATTCCACAATCAAATTTAAAAAGTAAAAAGATTAACTTGTTAATGTTTCTTAAATTTTATGATTGCATAATAGCCATTATATTATATTCAACAAAATATATTTTGTTTATATCTATTTCTGTTGACTGCAAGTTGAACACTCCAATGATTTAGACAAATCAAGTCCTCTCCACATGGTTCCTTAACTAAAAATGGTTACACATCTATATTTGATTTTAGTCAAGCACAACACTCTAATGATTTTGACAAAAGATATTAATGAATTTGTCTATAGTTGATTTGGATTTGAATTTATTGTGATCAAAATAATATAATAATCCAATTTGTGATATTTGTGAATATTATTTACATAAAATTAAAATTTTTACAATATAAGGTAATTGGACATTGATTTTATTGTCAAATGTATTAATGCAAAAATTTCATTACAATCAACAAAATATGTTTTGTTTATTCAATTTTTGATGCAAGAGCATCCAGTGGTATAAGAGCAATCCTATATCACCCAAAAATATGCTTAGTGTTAGTTTCTGTTTAAAGTGTTTTAATTTCTAAATACCCATTTGGGTCAAATAAAGATTCAAATCTCATAGCTCCACTATTGGTTTTCTGGGTTAGAGTTTTTGAGCACCTCGAGATACGTGCCAATGTAGAAAATAGGTTTTTTTGTAATTGAGTCATAATTATAATGAGTTAGAGGGTGTAAGTTGGAGGGATGATTATACTTATAATTTAAAGCACTCCAAAAAAAGAATCAGGTCAAAAGGCTTTACAGTTTGAAAGTTATTACAGTTTTAAGTTGCCTGGAGACCTCCTAAGAGCACTTCAAAGTCAGATTTGAGGTACTAAATGGCCTCATATGGGCCTGAAAGTGGGGGATGAGCATAGTCGGTCCATAGGGATATAGAATGCTTGGAGAGCTTTCAAAAAATGTAAATGGTTCGTCAATCGGAGTCTCGAATCAAAAGTTATGCCTCCCGGAGTTGGACTACCATTTCTGGATTCTTCTAATTTTACACCAACTTCTGACATGTTTTCTAGAACCTTTTGTTTTGGTGGTGGATGCAAAATGACATATTCTAAAATGTATTCCTAACCCTAAACCTAATATGGTTTACTTAACGACCTTTCTGGCATTGTAAAGGTAGTTTTTGGTGGAGTTTTGGAGAAGGTACTTTGAGAAGGGTTTTCTCCATAATTTGATAACATTGTAAGGCGATAGGGCATGTCATGGAGTCTATCTTCATTGTACTAATTGTAGTAGTAGATCAATTCTGATAATAATATTCCCCTTTTCCTATTACTTTCATTTTTTTCTTGGGTTGTGTCCCCATCAAGTGGTATCCGAGCAAGTTTTCCTGAGTGTGTAGATATAGTGCCGACTGTGAGGTAGTTTGCACCAAGATTGTGTGGTTGTGGGTTTTGATACAAGAAGATGCCTCCATGAAGGGAGCATGGTCGAAGGGTTAGAGTTATTACTCCTAAGGTTAGAGCCCTCTAGAGACAAGTTTAGACATTACAAGAGGAGATCCGTAGAGGGATGAATGTTGCCATAAGCGACGAAAGTGAGGAAGAAAATGAAGAAGAAGGAAATATTGGGCAGGAAGGGGAAGGAGATAGAGAAGTCCTAAACTAGGAGGAGGAAAGGCTTTTTAGGGCCATTTCCAAGCTTGGAAAAAGACCTAAAATTGATCTTAGCATGTTTTCGGGAAATCTAAACCCAGATGAGTTGATCGATTGGATCAATGAGCTGGAGGAATATTTTGAGTATGAGGATATTGGGAATCCTGACAGGGTTAAGTTTGTGAAGGCCAAAATGAAAGGCCATGCCAAAATCTGGTGGCAAGAGATTTAGTTGGAAAGAAATAGAAGAGGAAAGGAGAAAATCACAAGATGGGATCGCATGGTGGACAAAGTAAAGAAACAGTTCATTATTGTTGATTACGAGCTTGATTTGTTCAAAAAGATGTAAGGGTTAAAGAAAATAGGAAAATCTGTCCAGAAATACATAGAGGAATTTTACCGTGTCCTTATTAGGGTGGAGCATGCAGAAGAAAACAAGGAGAAGGTTGCCCGTTCCCCTAGTGGGTTAAGACCTAGCATTCAAGAGGAGTTACGTATAGTTAGAATGACTAGCATTGAAGAGGCATACTAGTTTGCCTTGTGAGTTGTGGAGAAACTAGACAAAAAGTTTGATGGAAGGCAAAGAGGGCTTAGTCAAGGAGGAAGGGGTAGTGGTAGGTCATTTGGAGGCTAAAATGAGAACTAGAAGAAAAATGAAGATGTGGGTGCTAACCGAAACCAATGAGGGTTTTAATTACTTCCATGATCAAAACTTTAGAGATCATAGAGGAAGAGGTAGAGGACATGGACAAGGTTCAAGAAGAGGAGGCTTCTGTGGTACCTATTTTCATTGCAATGAAGAAGGTCATCATGCCTTTGAATGCCCTCAATGCCAAGGAAGGACAGATAGGAGAGTTGATGGTCAAGCAAGGGTTGCTCATGTGGTTCATGATACATAGTCATCACATTTAGAGGATGTAGAAAGAGGAGAGGTTATAGTTAATGAAAGGGTCTTACTGAGTGGTGAAACTGAACTTGGACAAAGGAGGAGTTTCTTTTACACCAAGTGCAAGTGTGAGGGTAAATGTTGTGATGTGATTGTTGATGGTGGAAGCATTGCCAGATTGGTGTCAAAGGAGATGGTCTCAAAGCTAAAGCTCAAGAGGGAGAAACACCCCCAACCCTATCAGATTGCTTAGGTGCAAGATGATCATAGTTAGTGAGAAATGTTTGGTAAAGTTCAAGATTGAGAGTTACCATGACGAGGCTCTTTGTGACATCATTCTAATGGATGTCTGCCATTTATTGTTGGGAAGGTTGTGGCAGTTTGATAGGCATGCTATACATGATGGTCATGGAAATACATACTCTATGACAAAGGATGGAGCTCACCACAAATTGAAGCCCTTGATAAAGGAGGGTGAAAAGGTATGTAGTAATGCTAGGGTATGTCTTGTTGATGGAAGAAAATTTCTGCATGGCATGAAACATTAGTATATGTGTTATGTTTTAATTCCTAGGAAAGATAAGGAAGGTAGTAGTGAAATTCCACTCGAAGTTTTGGGTCTATTAAGTGAGTACAGAGATGTCATCTCTGATAATGTTCCAGAAGGGTTGCTGCCAGTAAGGAAAGTCAGTCATCAAATAGATTTAGTCCTTGGAGCTAGTTTGCCTAACAAGGCTACTCATAGGATGACCCCTAATGAGACTAATGAGCTAAACAGACAAGTTCAGGAGCTATTGAGGAAACGTTTGATTCGAGAAAGCTTGAGTCCATGTGTAGTACCTACAATATTGGCACTAAAGGAGGATGGAGAGTGGAGAATGTGTACAGACTCTTGAGCCATAAATAGAATAACCATCAAGTATCGGTTTCCTTTGCCAAGAATGGATGATCTTACAAACTATTTCAGTGGAGCTCAGTACGTCACAAAGATAGATCTCAAGAGTGGTTATCACCAAATACGGATACGAGAGGGAGATGAGTGGAAGACTATATTCAAGACCAAGGAGGGTCTTTATGAGTGGTTAGTCATGCCCTTTGGAATGACCAATGCGCCGAGCACCTTCATGCAATTTATGAATGAGGTACTAAAGAAATTTTTGGGAAAGTTGGTTATTGTCTATTTGGATGATATTTTGATTTTCAATGAGTCTTTGGATGAACATTTATTGCACATTCATAGTGTCCTTGAAAGGTTGAGGGAAGAGAAATTGTTGATTAATTTGAAGAAGTGTAGCTTTATAAAAAAGGAGTTAGTTTATTTGGGGTTTGTTGTATCAATTGAGGGTCTCAAAATGGACCCAAAGAAGGTGAAGGTCATCTTCGAATGACCTACTCCAAGGTCTATCATTGAGGTAAGATCATTCCATGGTCTGACTAGTTTTTATAGGAAGTTCATTAGGAATTTCAGTAGTATATGTGCACCCCTAACTGAAACAATGAGGGGAGATAGAAAATAGTTCAAGTGGACTACATGAACTGCCAAGAGTTTTGAATTTTTGAAGAAGAAGGTGACAGAGCAACCTATGTTGGCACTTCCTAATTTCAACAAAGTATTCCAAGTGGATTGTGATTCTTATGGTAGTGTTATTGGGGCTGTGTTGAGCCAAGAAGGTAAACCTATTACCTATTTTAGTGAAAAATTGAATGATGCAAATAAGAAGTACTATGTTTATGATCAGGAGTTCTATGCAATAGTTCAAGCTTAAAGAAATGGAGGCATTATTTGTTTCCATAAGAATTTATTTTGTATACTGATCACTAGGCATTGCAGTACCAAAATAGCCAAGGTAAATTGAATCAGAGACATTTAAAATGGGTAGAGTTCACGTAAAGCTATACGTTTGTATTAAAACATAGAAGCGGAATGTCTAATAGGGTTGTAGATGCATTAAATAGGAGATAGTTGTTATTGACAGTAATGCAGGTTGAAGTGGTTGGGTTTGATGAACCCAAGAATTTGTACCTTTAGGATCCTGACTTTGCAAAGGCTTGGAAGGCTTGTAGAGAACCTATTACTCTAGACATGACTAGGTGGCTAGATTACTTGATTTAGGATGATATGTTGTTCAAGGGCAGTCAATTGTGTATCCCAAGGAGTTATATGAGGGAGAACTTGATCAAGGAGAAACACGGTGGAGGGATGACAAGACACTTTGGTCGAGATAAGACCATTGCCATTATTAGAGAGCATTATTTTTGGCCTCAATTGTCACAAGATGCGAAGAAGTTTGTGTAGAGTTGTCAAGTATGTCAATTAGCCAAAGGATTTAGTCAAAATACTAGACTGTATTAGCCATTGCCTATTCCATCAAAGCCTTGGGAGGACATAAGTATGGATTTTGTTCTTGGATTGCCAAGGACACAAAGGGATAATGACTCAATATTTTTGGTGGTTGATAGGTTCTCCAAGATGACACATTTCATTCGATGCCACAAGACTCATGATGCAGTGCATATTGCAAATTTGTTTTTTAGAGAGGTGGTGAGGCTACATGGTCTCTCAAAAAGTATTTTTTCTAAAAGAGATACTAAATTTGTGGGATATTTCTGGAGGACTTTGTGGAAGAAGTTGAAGATATAATTAAAGTTTAGTTCTGTACATCATTTACAAACTAATGGACAAATAGAAGTAGTGAACATAAGTCTGGGCAATTTGTTGAGGTGTTTAGTAGGAGATAGACCCAAGGGATGGGATTTGATTCTACCACAAGCAGAATTTGCTTACAATAATTCTGTAAATAGGAGTACTGGTAGATCACCATTCCAAATCGTGTATGGGAGTAGTCCAAGGATTGCACTAGAGTTGAGGAAGATGGAGCAAGGGGAGAGGACAAGTGCCGAGGCAAAAGAGTTTCTTGAACATGTCAAGAATCTACATGAGGAGGTGCGAGCACATATTACTAAGATGAACCTGCAGTATAGGGCTAGGAAAGATCAAAAGAGGAGACATAGGGAGTTCCAAGTTGGAGATCAGGTTATAGTATATGGGTACCTACAACAAGCTGAAGATAAAGAAATTTGGCCCTTGCAAAATTTTGAAGAAACATGATTTAGAGAATGCATATGAGGTGGAACTGCCAGATGGGAGTCACATTTCTCCTATTTTCAATATTGTAGACTTAATAGAATATCATGATGATGGTGTAGACGGGGAGTTGATGCTGGAGCCATGTTTAATTCCTACTTCTACGAAGGAAGAGATTGAAAAAATTCTGGATAGTCGTGTGGGCTAGAGTACTAGAAATAGGCAGTATGAAGAATACCTAGTGAAGTGGAAAGGACGACCAATAGAAGATTCAAATTGCATATCCGTAGTAGAGGTTGCCCATTTGGGTTTTCCTCTACTAGCTATAAAGTGACAACGTCACTTTTCAATCTACCCTAGGTGTCTGATGCAGGAGCATCCAATGGTGTAAGGGTAATCCTGTATCACCAAAAAATATGCTTAGTGTTATTTTTTGTTTAAAGTGTTTTCATTTTTGGATACCCATTTGGGTCAAATAAAGATTCCAGCTCTCATAGCTCCACTTTGGCTTTTTGGGTTAGAGTTTTTGAGCACCTCGAGATACATGCCAATGCAAAAAATAGGTTATTTTGTAATTGAGCCATAGTTATAATGAGTTATAGGGTGTAAGTAGGAGGGATGATTACACTTGTAATTTAAAGCACTCTAGAAAATGAATTAGGTCAAAAGGCTTTATGGTTTGAAAGTTATTACAGTTTTAAGTTGCCTGGAGACCTCCTAAGAGCACTTCAGAGTCAGATTTGAGGCACTAAACGGTCTTGTACCTGCGCAAAAAATGGGGAATGAACAAAGAGTTCTTGGAGAGCTTTCTAGAAATGTAAACGATTCGTCAATTGGAGTCCTGGATCAAAAGTTATGGCTCCTGGAAGTTGGACTACCATTTTTGGATTCTTCTAATTTTACATTGACTTCTGACATGTTTTCTAGAACCTTCTGTTTGGCGATGGATGTCAAATGACATATTCTAAAATGTATTCCTAACCCTAAACCTAATATGGTTTATTTCTAACCCTAAACCTAATATGGTTTACTTAAGGACCTTTCTGGCATTGTAAAGGCAATTTTTGGTGGAATTTGGGAGAAGGTTCTCTGAGAAGGGTTTTCTCCAAAATCTGATAACATTGTAAGCCCATAGGGCATGTCGTGGAGTCTATTTTCATTGTACTAAATGTAGTAGCAAATCACTTTTGATAATAATATTCCCCTTTTCATGTTGGGTTCATTTTTGTCTTGGGTTGTGTCCCCATCAATTTTGCTAAGTGCAACTTTGCAAGTATTTCAATTTTATTTATGTACATTAGGCCGAAACCTCTTATCTATCACAGAAACCTTGCAAGATATTATCTTATTTCTTATTTTGTTTAGAGTGAAGATAATATTTATAAATAATATTTTTTAATTTGTTATATTTTCATTATTATCTTTTATATATATAATAGATTAGAAATATGATTCTAATTGGACAAAATTATATAACATAAAATATAGCTAAATATTTACAAAATTGTGATATTGCTATTGACCCATTTTTCATGAGTAGAGACTCATAAGAAAAATAATTACAACTCATAGCATCCAAGTGATGTTCCCAAAGGTGCAAGCACTTCAGAAAAGTTTCCCTCTATAATTAGATTAGCCTTCTAAACTTATTATTAATTGATAAATAGAAGATATTAAAGTTAAATTTACAAAAACTCCCAACATGATTAAATTTAGGAAACTTTTACATAATGCTCAAAGTTTCAATGAAGTGGGCCTCCTGTAGACCTTTATATTTTTAATGATATGCATTCAAAAAACAGACCTAAAGAGAGTAGTTTTTTGTTCAGGGATTTTAACAATCAGTTTCTACATCTTGAGATTCTACCATAGCCAGAGGTTCTGAGCAAGAAACATAAATCACAGTCAGTTGCATAAATCTCAAACAGAGAAGTCACTAGCCAAGGTCCACAGAAGATCAAATTTAGCTTTCTCTAAAGCAATCAGTCCCATCAGATTTTCCCTGGAACTCCTAACAGGGAAGGATCCATTGCAGCCCAGACAGATTCTGTTCATAATTCATCATTATCTTCAAAAAGAAACTTCTTTTTGATGATGGATCGGAACATGATCCCAAACAAATTGAAATATATATAGTATTAATACTACTACAGCTATAGAAAACCCATGCCAAGTATTTACAAAGGCAGATACGTTTTACATAAAGCAGACGATCACAAGTAAGTGGTCTCTGGATCTCAGATTTTTAATGAAACCCATTCCAAATAGAGAGCTTAAAGAGTAGCTCGCTTTCAGGCTTCTACATCAATCAATCTCATCAGAATTTCAGAAGAACAAATTCAGTTTTCTCTGTTAATCAATCAGAATTTCCTTACGAGCACCAACACTGGTCTGTTTCCCAATTCCTTCCCCTGGGACTTCTAACGGGGGAAGAAAACCCCATAGAAGGCCTTTCAGAGTACAATTTGGGCGCCACAGGTTGAAGATCCTCATCATATTCTTTCCTCTTGTGGGGATCTGAGAGAGTATCATAGGCCCCGTTGATCTGACAGAAAATCGAGGTGGAACACTCCATCTGCTGCAATGGCACCACATCAGGATGCAATTGCAGGGCCAATCTCCTGTAGGCGATTCTGATATCCTCATAAGATGCATCAAAGGGGACACCCAAAAGAGCATAATGATTCTTCTTCTCCCTCGCCCTCCTCTCTAATTGTGTACTGCCGCCATTAAAACTAGCTGAAGCTCTCAATGCCCTGCTGCCGCTGGAAGAATTCGACGAAAGAGGAGCACAGGTGGGACTGTGGGGGGGCGTCAGACCGCAAGGGGATTCGAACCCGGGACCTCCGACCTTCAGGGGAGGAATACTTCGCAGAGACATGGCTGCCCAAGAATTCATCTTGATGGGCGGATTGAATTGTTATGGAACAAGAGATCCGCGATCTGCTTTAATTATAATTGAATGGAATCAGTCGCTGATGTGATGGCGATCCTATCGATTCAAGATTGGATTTTTATTATTTTATGTTTTTGTTTATAAATCAGAAAAGGACGGGAGTTTACTATCCATATCCTAGTCAAGTTTGGTGTAACGCCCTTCTTTAGTTAGTTTTAAAATTATGTTTGAGACGCGTGTTTGAAGGAAGCTTGGTTTATGAGTGGGATTTACGGGACCTGCACAAGAACAGGTCGTTATTGGAGAAGGAAGGAGAGAGAGATTGTGTCATGTTTCTAGAAGGATTTGTTGTTTTGTTTTGTTATCGCGGATTGGATGTTCTTTAAACAATGCTTTCTCTAAGTAACGTAGTTTTTAATCTCAAGCTTAGCTATACATAATCACGGTTCTTGATATATTTATTTGTAAGTATTGTGTAGTGTTTTTTAAAGTTCTTGATTTTAACCCAATCAAAACTATGTGGTGGTTTTTATTAGATTTATTGTTCAAGATACTATTGTATGATTGTTAACTTGTAAACTTTATGTATTTGAACTCTTCATGGTGTGCTTCTTTAAATTTTTATTTAAGTAGGTAAGTATATTGATGTAAATATGAGATGATTTTTATTTTGATATGTGGGTATGGATAATAAGGATGACAATTGTTGTTTTTTTAAAAGAATTTTGAATATTAGTAAAAGTGGATGATTTTGTAGTGTATAGATTTAATGATTTTTTTTCAGAATTTTATAAGATATATTTTCTAGTTCATATTAATTTTCACTCTATTGTATTTGAGGAATAAAATTCATTATCTATAAGCACTCCCTTGATTCTAGATTTGGGATAAGCTTCTAAATGAAGGGGCAATGGAAAGATGGATGTAGTGATACAATATCATGTTGATTGAATGTTAGATTATATTGTTATGAAAGATGACCAATACGTCCTTGGAATTGGGAAGGGTCAATATTGTTGGAGATCTTTGAATCTTGTAGTGCCTCATGTAATACTTCCTTATGAATGTTGAGTAGCTTGAGGTGATCCACACTTTATATGTTAATGAGATTCTTCTCAAGTTGTTTAATTAGATTTTATCGACAACTAAGAGAAGGTAGGGGAGTTGCTTGGATAGCGGCCTTACTATATTACGTGATTAAACACCACAGTTAAGGTTAATTGTATTAACATGTTATTGTCACCTTACTCAATACTACCATAATAGAGTTGTGATTAGGAAAGATCTTGTTCTAATGGATATTGTAAGTGTGGGTCTATTACCTTTGATTTTGCTTGAATGAGAATTGCGCTTGACTATACTTTAGGAAATGGTCTTGGTAGATTTTCATTTGGGTGTTTGGAAAAGATAATTCCAACTTTCCCCTCTATTTATATGTACTTTATCTCAATCAAATATTAAATATATCTCTTATGGTTCATATATTTGCTAGTGAAACAACCATCAATTTCATGGTATTTTGAATACTTATGTTCACTAGATCAAGTTTAATTGGATTTTCTTTTATCATAAGACTTCCTAAGAGGGAAGGTCGTTGCATTTAACTTATGTAATTTTTGAATACTACATCTAAGGGCTCTCTTAGGGGTGTACTTACATAGTTTGATTTCTTAATTTGGTTGCCTTTTTCAAGTGGTATTAGTAAACTAACTTTGTATGACCTAAATTATTTGGATCCCTAATTTTGCCCCCATAGAAATTTTTATTCTTATTTCAAATATAGTCTTATCATGAATTTTGGTCAATGGAAAATATTTTTACAATTCCCTTGGTGATTACCACTTTACCCATTTTTCTAATGATTTCACTAAAGGTGGAAATATAATGGACTTACAAATGAAAATCTAATTCAATATATAAGTGGTGATGAAGATATGAACTAACAATATCTCAGGTATGCACCATGGGAACCTACTTTCTAAGTTCATATGGGAAGATAATTTTTCCTCATTCATTTGGTTTCCATTACACAACTCCAATGTAGTGAATTCATACTCTACAAGATAATATTTCAAAAATCTCACTTCTAAGTTGGATAATGATTGATAGAGCCTTTTGATAAGTGAAGGAACTAATTGAGTGCTTGTCTACCTAGATTTATTGGGAAAATTCAAATTAAGAATTCACCATTGGAGAATGTACTCTATATAAATCTCTTTGACAAATCTGAGTGTTTGTCTTTCCCTTATTAACTTGAGCTTAGATATTGAAATAAAAAGAGAAGTGTTGCCAAGAGAAACTACAATAGATGATTTCTATGTGTTCATTGATGGAAACTACATTCTATTCTCTTGGCCACTTAAAAAAATTTTGACAGACCTTTGTTTGTATGATTTGATGGAATATGTTGGTCCCAACCAGTATTGAGATTGGGGGGGGGGGGGGGAGGTGGTGAATCAATACTGACTTTGAAATCAGTTATTCTTCTAACCGGTCCAAGTATTCTAACCAATAGTAACTTAAGTGCTAATACATTTATGAATGTAGTAAAATAGAAATAAGTAAACTCACACACAATAGCATTCATCAATGGGCACATATTTTATACATGCAAATCCTCATTGAGAGGATGAAAGTCACAGTGGGGATGATATACCCACTAGCCTTTTACTACAGATAAAAGGTTTCCTAGTCGAGCTATAACATGTTCCTTCCGAGAACACATTTGGTTAGGAATGTTAGTAACCTATTAAGATCACAATCACTTGGTTACAAGATTTAGCACTCCTTCTGAGAGGCACCTTGTTAAAGAATTTAACATATGCTTGCTACTAAAGCATGCTTAGTTAAGAGCTTACAAAATGATTACAGTTGTTAGGGAGAAATCAAATGTGATCTAATGTGTACATCACTTCTTTCTTGATAGATCTCCAATGAATACCTTTTGAGATGATGTGATCCCTTCTTGCCACTTGTGCACACTCTGTGATATCCTTTATATCACTCTGCCTTTTCTCTTTACTTACTCCTGTTTGCAGTGCACAAATTCTACTTCTAGGTAGATGTAGCTTTCTGTCTCGATCTGTTGGATATAATTTTTCAACTTACGTGTTGTCTTTGATGTCACACAAATGTCATATCAGTCATTAGACAGTATCTACCGAGCTCAAAAGGTCAGCAAGGCAAAGGACAGTTTCTACCTAGCTCAGAAGGTCAACAAGGCAAAGGATAGTGTCTGCCGAGCTCAAAAGGTCAGCAAGGCAAAGGACAATGTCTATCAAGCTCAGAAGGTTAGCAAGGAAAAGGACAGTGTTTATCGAGCTCAGAAGGTCAGCAAGGCAAAGGACAATGTCTACCGAGCTCAGAAGGTCAACAAGGCAAAGGATAGTGTCTACCGAGCTCACTCAGTCATCAAAGGAAATATGACAGAAACAATTTTTACCGAGCTCACTTGGTCATCAAAGGAAATGTGATAGAAACAATTTTTACCGAGCTCACTCGATCATCAAAGGAAACAGTTCTTACTGAGCTGTCATGAAGGAATTCAATTTTTATCGAGTAAACTTGATAGCCAAAGGATTTTAAGGATATTGCAATGTTAACCAAGTCAAGAAGGTTAACTTAGGAAATTTTTGGAAGTAGTATTTACCGAGTAGGGTCGGCCAATAAAGGATTTCATTGTTTTATGAAATAACATTTATTTGTTTAAATTAATATCTGTAGTCGACTGATGTATGGTTTATTGGTAAATGTAATATGTAAGTGGGCCAACTTAACAATCTAAATGGTATAAGAGGTCAAGTTGTGAATTCTATGTATGGATGCGTGGAATTGATATGATATGAGGACTGATTATTGTGCAAGCAAATTTGAAGAATGATTAGAGATCATTGAGGAGCAACAGAGCCATATTTGAACAAAGGAGGATCTAATGATGTTGAATAGAGACCTATAGCCAACAAATTCAGTTGCATCTTGTTTAGGTCAATTCATTGTTGCTTTCTAATCATTGTAGCAGTGATTTCAAATCTCTTAACAGAGTTGGCTTAATAGCCATTTAGTAAATCCTCTAACAAGGTGATAGTTTAGTTGAATTATTCTAAAAACCTCTAGCAAGACCACTCCTAACATGGTGATTAAATCCTCTAACAGGGTCACACCTAACAATGTGTATTGTAACCTTTAATAGGGTTGGCCCCTATTAGGGCTCACTTCAGAAGAGTGAAAAATTGGTAGCTAGTTACTTGGTGGTTTTTCTCATATTGGGTTTCCACATTAAATCTGGTGTCTCTTGTGTTCATTTTATTTAACCTTTGCATACATATAAATAACTATGAATGCTAAATGATTAGTAACTAGTTATCTTACCGAGTTACAATATTCCTGCATTATTTACTGAGTATCAGCAATAAATAAGCATTATAGGCATCTAAGGGATCTATGAATTATTTTTGTGGTAATTGATTCAACCCCCCCCTCTCAGTTACTCTATCTTTATCCCAACAATTGGTATCAGAGCTCTTGGTGCTTGCATGAAAAGATTTCAAGGATTTAAGCCAGAGGTCAAGATGTCTTATAAGAGGGAAATTCCAAGACTTAACAAGGACAACTTCTCAGCATGGCAAGGGTTGATGAGACTTCATCTAGCTTCTACTGGAGATACAGGATT
Organism: Cupressus sempervirens; assembly: GCA_028749045.1. NCBI lineage: Eukaryota > Viridiplantae > Streptophyta > Pinopsida > Cupressales > Cupressaceae > Cupressus > Cupressus sempervirens. The sequence goes on along the minus strand of CM053792.1, from coordinate 399,398,429 downwards.
GAAGTACCTTGATGAAAAATATGTAGAACCTGCTGGTACATTATCTATCAATGATATTGTTGAAAAGAAGACCCACAACAATATGATGATAGATATAGCATCTGCTCTGAGTTATGAAGAATTTGATGACATCAAAGATTGCAAAACTACCTTTGAAATGTGGAACAAGCTAAAAGAAATCTATGGAGGAGATGATAATGTAAGAAGAGCCAAAGCAGAAAGTCTAAGAGGACAATTTGATCAAATGAGGATGAGAGAGGATGAAAACATTGCAAAATATGTTGAAAGAGTTAAAGCATGTGTTAGTGCAATCAAAGAATCTGGAGGAGATATCAACAAGGAGACAATTATAAGTAGAGTTCTTGGAACTCTACTTCCCATTTATGCAATCAGAGTCTTTGCAATTCAAGAAAGAAGATGTGAAGCAAATCATAAGATAAATCTAGAAGCCATAGTTGAAATATTGACTACATTTGAGCTAGACAACTATGAAAATTATGTTCCAGCTACCAAAAACATTGAATCAACATTTGAATCCAAGCTTTCACTCAAAGAAAAGGGCAAAAAGCTAAAGGATCCTCAATCAGATAGTGATGAAGAATCAGAACAGAGTTCAGATAGTGATCTTGAAGTGGTTGAAGCTTTGCTAGCAAGGAAATATTCAAGAGGCAAAGGAAAATACAAAGGTAAGGTTCCTCTAATCTGTTTTTCTTATGAAGAAATTGGACATATTGCTGGTAGGTGCCCAAATAAGCAAAACAAGGATGAGAAGAAAGGTCACAAGTACAATGGCAAGAGAGACTTCAAATCATTCAAGGACAAAGGTAGGAAAACATGTTTTATGGCTAAAGATTCTAACGATTTTGATGATGAAGAAGAAAATGAAATTGTCTACATTGCCGTGAAAGATGAATCTGATAATGATGAGGAAATGACACTTATTTCTCATATGAGTAGAAATGATACATGGATCATAAACAATGGTTGTTCTCATCACATGACTAGTGATAAAACTAAGTTTGAACACATTGAAGACTATGATGGTGGTAGTGTAAGATTTGGTAACAATGAACCTTGTTGTATAAGAGGAAAAGGAAGAATCTCACTAACTAAGGAACTTGTATGTGATAACGCATCTTGGTTAGAAGGACTAAAGCATAATTTGTTAAGTGTGGCATAGCTACTCAATAATGGATTTAATGTAGAATTTATTCATGGAAAAGCAAGATTGATGGATAACAAAGGAAAGCTGATTGGATCAGGCACTCAAACAAAAGGTAACTTATTTTATCTTGAACTTGGTGAATGTTCATGTTTTATTGCTCAAATTGAAGAAAGTTGGTTATGGCATAGAAGGTTGTGTCATGTAAACTTTGACAGCTTGGTAAAAATAAGTATATTCAAGAAAGTAAGAGGCATTCCTAACATCAAGAAACCTGAGGTTGGTCTATGCAAAAACTGTCAAATTGAAAAAATGGGAAAAACTAGTTTCAAGAGCAAGAACTATCAGTCTGAAGAAGTTCTAGAAATTGTGCATACTGATTTGTGTGGACCCATTGGCATTGAAAATTATACTGGTGAGAAATTTTTCATTCTTTTTGTTGATGATTATTCAAGAATGATGACTATCATGTACCTAAGAGAGAAATTAGAGGCATTTGAAAAATTCAAATGGTATTTGGCTAGAGTGGAAAAGGAAATAGGCAAAAGACTGAAATGTTTAAGGTTTGACAGAGGTGGTGAATTTATTTCACATGAATTCAATAAATTTTGCATTGAAAGGGGAATCAAAAGACAAGTCTCAGCACCAGGAACACCTAAACAAAATGGAATAGTTGAAAGAAGGAACAGATCTATCATGGACTGTGCAAGAACCCTAATGATTGAAAAGAGCATTGCTATCAAATACTAGAAGGAAGCTATCAACACTCTAGTTCATACCTTAAACCGAGTACAGCTGAAAAAGGACTCATTCAAAACTCCCTATGAATTATGGTATGGCTACAAACCCAACATAAGTTACCTAAAAGTATTTGGAAGAAAATGTTACATTTTGAAAGAATCTAGAAAAGGTAAATTTGATGTAAAGGGTGATGAAGGAATATTTTTGGGATATTCTTGCAAAAGTAAAGGATATAGATGTTTGAATCTGTCTACTCACAAAGTTATAGAAAGTGCACATGTGAAAGTTGATGAGTTTTCAGAAAGATCTGAAGAAGAAAGCAAAAGGGTACCTAAAGATTACAGGAGATTTGTTTACATTGAACCGGATACAGTGCCAAGTATACCAGTTAATCAGGAATCCTTAACTCCAGAGTCTTCAGTTACCGAGTCACAGGAAGTTCAAACCGAGCTAATGCCTCCCAAGTTGCAAGAACTCGATTTGCAAATAGAAGCTACCGAATCAACATTTACTGAGCCTGAGCAACCAGATCTAGGACAAGAAGTTGAGATGCAGAATGATAACAATGAAAGTCATTCAAAAGGCAAAGAGCCCATGTTAGCCAAGTATGTCAGAAAGCATCATGCACCAGATCAGATCATTGGAGATAAATCAGAAGGAACAATGATAAGAAGTAAGTTGAAAGGCACTTGTTTACTTGCTGATTTTGAACCTAGAAATATCAAAGATGTATTAGAAAATGAAAGTTGGATTGAAGCTATGAATGAAGAGATAGTACAAATAGAGAAAAAAAAAAACATGGACTCTTGTACCTAGACCTAAAGAAAAAAATGTAATTGGAACTAAGTGGATATTCAGAAACAAGTTAAATGAAGATGGTAAGGTGTCAAGGAATAAAGCTAGACTATTATGCAAAGGATACTCTCAAGAAGAAGGTATCAATTATGGAGAAACTTTTTCTCCTGTTGCAATATTGGAAGGTGTTAGAACCTTACTTGCATATGCCGCATACAAAGGATTCAAAATTTATCAAATGGATGTCAAGTCAGTATTTCTCAATGGCATATTAGATGAAGAAGTCTACATTGAACAACCTGAAGGTTTTTTTGATCAAAACAAGAAAGACATGGTTTGCAAACTGCATAAAGCATTATATGGTCTTAAACAAGCCCCTAGAGCATGGTATGAAAGATTGCATAACTATCTTATTCAGATTAGTTTTCAAAGGACTAATGATAACAGTAGTTTGTACATAAAGGAAGGACCAGATAATAAGATTGTTTTGGCAGAAATATTTGTAGATGATACTTTGTTCACAGGAAATGATGATCTTTGCAAAGAATTTTTAGAACAAATGAACAAGGAATTTGAAATGTTAATGTTTGGTGAAATCAAATTCTTTGTTAGTCTTCAAATTCAAAAAAGTAAGAATGGCATCTACATCACTCAATCTAAATACATCAAGGAGACACTAAAAAAGTTTGGTATGGAAGACTGCAAACCGGTTGGGACTCCTATGTGTATTGGATTGAAACTTACCAAAGATGATGAATCTAAGGAAGTAGATCAGACATTGTATAGATCTATGATTGGAAAGTTGTAGTATGTAGTACATACAAGACTAGACATTGCACTTGTAGTAGGAATTGTAGCAAGATTATCAACAAAACCAAAATAAAATCACATGATGGCAATCAAAAAAATCATGAGATACTTAAAAGGAACTGAAGAATATGGATTATGGTATAAACTTGGAGGAAATCTGAATTTAAAGGTGTTTACTGATGCAGATTGGGCAGGAAATATTGATGACAGAAAGAGCACAAGTGGAGGAGCTTTCTTTCTTGGAAAAAGGTTGGTTTCTTGGACAAGTAAAAAGCAAAATTGTACATATCAATCCACAAAATTGCTCAAACATTGTATGTTTTAAACAATTATTGGAAGGTATGAAGCAAGAAATCAAAGAACCTGTTGTTATGTTTTGTGATAACACAAGTGCAATTAACATCTCCAAGAATCCAGTGATGCATTCAAAAACCAAGCATATTGCCATAAAGTATCACTTTGTTAGAGAATTGGTGCAAGAAAAGGAAATAAGATTGGAATATGTTCATACAAAGGAACAAATTGCTGATATATTTAGAAAGCCTTTACCCAAAGATGCATTCTTGTATCTCAGAGGTAAGTTAGGGGTCATTCCCATATCTGAAGCTCACTAAAATATAGTTCTAGGGATGCATCAGCAGAAACAGAATTGAAAATCTATCATTTGATGCAGCAAACCAATAAAGACATTGCATATGAATCAGTACATCAAGTACAATGCTATTCAGTAGTTTTGAGTTGTCTTTGGCATGTGTTGTCAAAGAGGGAGAGCATACTATTCATATCTTTCTGAAATTTGCAAAATAATAAGAGTTTGTGTAAGAGGGAGATTTTATTATGAAAAAGGGAGTTTGTTGTATTTGAAGAAGAAAGTGAAGTATTCTATCAGTAAAAGATTTGTTTTAAAATTTCATCTTGCTATGACATGTTCTGTTGCCATCAATGCCAAAGAGGGAGATTGTTGGATATAATTGTTCAAATTACGTGTTGTCTTTGATGTCACACAAATGTCATATCAATCATTAGACAGTAGCTACCAAGCTCAAAAGGTCAGCAAGGCAAAGGACAGTGTCTACCAAGCTTAGAAAGTCAGCAAGACAAAGGCAATGTCTATCGAGCTCAGAAGGTCAACAATGCAAAGGACAATGTCTATCGAGCTCAGAAGGTTAGCAAGGCAAAGGACAATGTCTATCGAGCTTAGAAGGTCAGCAAGGCAAAGGATAGTGTCTACCAAGCTCACTCGGTAATCAAAGAAAATATGACAGAAACAATTTTTACCGAGCTCACTTGGTCATCAAAGGAAATGTGATAGAAATAGTTTTTACCGAGGTCAGCAAGGCAAAGGATAGTGTCTACCAAGCTCACTCGGTAATCAAAGAAAATATGACAGAAACAATTTTTACCGAGCTCACTTGGTCATCAAAGGAAATGTGATAGAAATAGTTTTTACCGAGCTCACTCAGTTATCAAAGGAAACAGTTCTTACCGAGCTCTCATGAAGGAATTCAGTTTTTACTGAGTAAACTCAGTAGCCAAAGGATTTTAAGGATATTGCAATGTTAATCAAGTCAAGAAGGTTAACTTAGGAAATTTCTGGAAGCAGTATTTATTGAGCAGGGTCAGCTAGTAAAGGATTTCATTGTTTTATGAAATAATGTTTATTTGTTTAAAATAATATCTGTAGCCAACTGATGTATGGTTTATTGGTAAATGTAACATGTAAATGGGCCAACTTGATAATCTGAATGGTATAAGTAAGAGGTCAAGTTGTGAATTCTATGTATGGATGTGTGGAATTGATATGATATGAGGACTGATTATTGTGGAAGCAAATTTGAAGAATGATTAGAGATCATTGAGGAGCAGAAAAGCCATATTTGATCAAGGAGGATCTAATGATGCTGAACAGAGACCTGTAGCCAGCAAATTCAGTTGCATCTTATTCAGGTCAATTCATTGTTGCTTTCTAATCATTGTAGCAATGATTTCAAATCTCTTAACAGAGTTGGTTTAATAGCCATTTTGTAAATCCTCTAACAAGGTGACAGTTCAATTGAATTGTTCTAAAGATCTCTAGCAAGGCCACTCCTAACAGGGTGATTAAATCCTCTAACAGGGTCGCACCTAACAGTGTGTATTTTAACCTTTAACAGGGTTGGCTCCTAATAGGGCTCACTTCAGAAGAGTGAAAAATTGGTAGTTAGTTACTTGGTGGTTTTTCCCATATTGGGTTTCCATGTTAAATCTGGTGTCTCTTGTGTTCATTTTATTTAACCTTTGCATACATATAAAGAACTATGAATGCTAAATGATCAGTAACTAGTTATCTTACTGCGTTACAATATTCTTGCTTTATTTATCGAGTATCAACAGTAAATAAGCATTATAGACATCTAAGGGATCTGTGAATTGTTTTTTTGTTAACTGATTCATTCCCCCCCCCCCCCCCCCCCCCCCCCCCCCCCTCAGTTACTCTATCTTTATCCCAACACGATCCTCTACCTAAAAACTCTCATCTTTCATTATGCTATTCCTTTGAACTGATTCAATGCATATTTTCTCCTTTCACTATTGCTTCACAATGTTCATGCTCACATATACCAAATCACTCCTTTTTTTCATCATTAACCTCTATATCATTTTGAATGCGTAAAGTCTCATTTCTATCTCTTAGTGTCAAAACCTTAGAAGATTATCCCTATCAAAACAGTGAATTTGAGATGCTGAGTGGTTTACAAATAACTCATGACACATGTGATGTAGGGTCTAGACTGGTGGCACTACCAACCTATTCTGGGTCTTGCCTCGATTCATTTTTTTCTTTTCGCATTCTACTATTCTTGTCAAAGTACAAACTAAATTTGAATTCTCAACATACCTTCTTTGCCATGTCATAATGATGACTCTTCATGTTGATTATGATAGTCTTTTCCTCGTCTTGTTATCTTGTGTAGATCGGTGAATATGTCTATTGTTACTCATGAGATGATGTGTTCTCTTCGACCGATTTCCAATCCATGATAACACACTTACACCAACTACTCTTCATTATACCATTATGATTGTTTGGGTCAACAATCTCCCCATTTGGTATTGATGGAAAAACATTTGATCCTCTATGATTTGATCATCTCCATACTTCATCTTGTTGGGATTGATATAAGTAGAATCTTTACCAGTGAATGGATTTTTCCATTTTGTGTTCCCTTTCATATCTTCTTACATTGCACTCCCCTTGTGTTCAATGTTTATTTGAATCTTAGCTTTGTATCCTTGTCTAATCATGTCCTTTTTTCCTTCTTCCCCTTATGATATTTTATCTCCCCTTTAGGCTTTATCCCCCCCTTGTTGTTATCAATGACAAAGGGTATCTTGCCTATGTAGATTCTAGTCGTGTCTTCCAAGTATTTGGTTATGAGTGCCAATGTTACAGTTGTGAATTCCAGTAGGAATTTTTCCATATCCTCAAACATGGTGTTCATGGGGCATTTAGATAGTAGGGCATATGCCTCTCAAATATGACCTTGGATAACACCTATTATGGGGAATAGGAAACATAATAGCTCAAGGAGTGTGGAGGTCCTCTTATATTTTTTTGCAGTGACCTATTTGATCAGATGAATCTTTTCTTAAATCTTACTAGTGTACTCATTGGTTGAACTGGTTGGTATATCAAATGATGTTTGAGTGATCTATAGTACTTATTTAACTCCTAAAATGAATGAACTGAGACCACTATGGATTACAAAGGTGGGAATGATTAATGCACGGTGTCCTTTCTCATGTTAGTAGTCACCTCTACCAGTGTGGTAGCTAAGCTGGACGTCCTCCTCCTTACCCCATTCAATCCAAATTTTCTTTTATTTATACATTTAGGGTCCGTTTGGTTCTTAAAAGATGACAGGAATTGGCTTTTTCAAAATTCAGATTTAAAATTTTTTGCTTGTGTTTCAAAATTGGCAAAATGGAACTAGCATATCAAACTTCCAATTTTGCCACGAAACCAGGTTTTCCAACTTCTTACTAGCAAGTAGGAATTGAAAATCAAAACCTAGTTATGTTTTTTTATGGAGTGTAAAAATAATAGATTGGACTACTTTTTGAAATTTGTCTTCAACTCCAAGCTTACGTATAAAAATATGTCTTCACACACATCTTTTGAGTGAAACAAATGGTTTAAGTAAAATCCCAAAAATCAAAATGAAGATTTTCAAAACCTTGATTTGGGTAAACCAAGGTTTGTAGATATCTAGATTTTTTAAACTCCACGAACCAAATGGACCCTTATCGTTGCTCGAAAATAGATCTATCATTTGAAAGAACTGCATATAGCTAACGAGCATATTTTTATTATTTTTTGTTTTTGTTTATAATAGCTCAAGGAGTGTGGAGGTCCTCTTATATTTCTTTATAGTGACCTATTTGATCAGATGAATCTTTTCTTAAATCTTACTAGTGTACTTGCTGGTTGAACTGGTTGGTATATCAAATGATGCTTGAGTGACCTATAGTCCCTAAGGAATTTTTTTTAAAGTATCATTTAGATCTATCAAAATTTTTTGTGAGTCTAATATCCTATGAATAATTAGATATATGTCCTTCAATAACTTAACTACAATGTTTCTTTCTTCTACAAGGTTCTACAAGTGATGCTTGATGAGTTAATTGACCTTCTCCTTTGCTTTCCTTTTGTTGAGTTGACATGTTGCTTCTTTAATGTTTGTAGTCTTGAGTATGTGCTCTGGTTAATCAATGAGATTTGTATCAGTTTCATATTCACATCAACAAGTATTCATGTGACTATTTTCATTGTGTTGATCAAAGTTTTTTCTTGTTCTGGTCTCAGGTGAGATTTCTTGGCTACTTAGTCTTCACAACAAGTTCTTATGGTGGTTGATTTCATTTATGCTCATCTCCTTAACTTTTCCTACATATTTATCTAATTCTTTCTGAATTATCTCATGATCCTCTACTTCTCGAGAATGTTGCTCAAATAGTTCTCCTTCATCTTTAGAACTTGAAGATGATGATGAAGAAGATGGTGTTTTTCTCCTCTTCATATTTTTTTCCCCTTTTATTTTTCAAGTTCAACTCTTCTTGGTTATAGCTTTCTCTTTGTAGATTTGGGGTCTTATAGAGATTTTAGACTATGGGGGTTTTCCACCAGTCATTCTAGACTTCTCTGGTGTTGTTTTCTTGATTGGTTGGTCACCCTCTAGTTGTGTATCTTTCTTAATAGAGTCCTTCAGGGGTCTATTAGTTGTGTCCCTTCTTGGATTACTTTCATATTTTTCCTCTTTTTATATGGTCTTTATTGATGGATTTTCTCTACATGTTGAGTCTTTGTTTGTGTATTTGATTGAGTAACACCCTCTTCTTTTCTCTCTTTATCCTAAGTTGTGCATGATTTCTCTATATTTTCTACCAGTAGTAACTCGACTTTCTTGGTGGTCTCATATTGTTTGTGTGCTACCAAAGTGACTTGAGGATTCATCAATCTTGGTGATATTTCACTTTCTATAAGGATTGCACTATGCATTGTTGCATATTCTAGTTTCCTTGGAAAAGTTAAAGGGTTGAAGTTAATAGGACATTCTTTAGCTAGTTCTTCAATATGTCCCTCAAACTCTACTTCTTTGATAGGGCCAATGGATGCAATTTTCTTTACTTTTCCCTTGTTGTTTAGATCTTCCCTAGTTAGAACCTTTATGTATCTTGTTGTGTTTTGTGACATATGATCTCCATTTGGTATGGAATGATTTCCATCTTTTGATTTCATATTCAAACACCTCTATTGTATTTCCTATTGTAATTAATGCAACATTTTCTTGAGTCAAGAATTCAGAGATGTATGCTTCACATACTTTTGTCTTTCTATCATTGATAATTTCTTTGAGTTGGGCTACACCAGTTCACCACTTCTTAACAATGACATCTACCAACTCTTTTGGTAGAACCTTCTTTACTATTTTGGTATCTTGTTGTAGGTCATTATGTTGACTAGTACTGCACTTATAACATAGTTATGATCCTTCTCACTCATATGTGCATATCAGTATCTTAATTTGTTGTAATCTCCATTGTGAACTATGTCATTTATTATGTCATCAATGGAAAGTGGAGGAGTAGGATTACTATTTCTTCTTAGAGGTTTTACTATTCTTGATGATGATTCACATGTAGATGGGTTTAGTCTTTTCTATGTAGGTCCTTGTTTCTCCTTATCTTCTCCTTCAGTTTTCTTCTTCTTGCTCATGTTTTCCCCAATAGACTCTACCTTTTATTTCTTTCCTTATTATCTTCTTTCCTATTCTCTTCCTTTTCCTTTTTAATTATATCCATTTTAATCCTTCTCATTATATTGGTACCACATATAGGTAGCCTAATGTCAATAGATATTGACAGTATCAACTCTATAGAAGTTTTGTCCTCTTCCTCTATCAACTCACGCTAGAATGTTGTAAGCTAGTGATTTCTAGGCTTCATAGTCTGTAACATGCAGGCGTTTATCCATGCAAGGAAACACAACTCATTTAGATATTCTTCTACTAGGGTAAGGGGTATCCTTTCCATTCTCCTCATTATATCCCCAAATCTATTAAAATATCTTTTGAAAAAAAATATCTCTATTATCTCCTAACATCATGTATAATTTAAAAACCTTTTCACAAATAGGTTTATCCCTAGATCAATTTATTATACCTTGTTCAAGAAATTGTTGTATAAAGTAGAAAAATATACATACTAGGAGAGCCCCAAATTTTAATGGGTGTACCTTATCATTTTCTTTGATCTTCATCAAGTTCATCATCAACTTCTCATATAACCATCCACCTAAATCAAGTGGAGTATTTTTGTGAATGATTTGGTATGTTTCATATACTACTTCACAGAGCATGTTGTTTGGCTTGCTTGAAAAATATAGTCTATATGAAATTTCCATTGTAGAAAATTTCATTTTGAGATTAGATATCTCATCTATGGCTAGTGTTCATCCTTGTTTCAATGTCTTGGTCAATCTAGAAATGTCATCAAGTGTAACCTTTTCCATGTTCAACCTCTCACCTATGTCATTGAGTCCTAATACCCTAAGGAAAACTCACTTTATAATTTCATAGGACCTATTAAGTGATATGTGTTTTCTCTATACTCTACTTAGTACAAGTCTCACCTAGTATTCTTCAATGAAGTCAATAATCTCTATTACATAACGTATCGTTGTGGTCATCAGGTGTTGTCACTCCTTCATTATACCACCTCCAAAAAATGTAGTGAATTCCTTATAGACCTTCTATGCTCCTAGCCACAATGTCTTCCTTAAGGTATGCACATACATCTTTTATAAGTAGAAGGCCCATAGGGAGTGAGGATAGCATTTTTGTTTAGTTTCCCGTGTCTTCCTTTAGTGGGGTAACCACATATTCTAGTTCTAGAAGTTCCTCATCACTAACCATCTCAATATTATGAAGGTCGTCTTCCATGATGTATTTTGTATTTTTTTGAAGCTACACATCTCTTTTCCTTTTGATCTTGCACTCTCTTATGCTAGGAAGCTTCATCCTAAGAAAATTGGCATATAATTTCTTAGCTAGATTTTCTAAGTTTTTTCTCAGCTTAAGAGTTTTTGGTTTGCAAAGTGATTAAGAAGACCCTTTTTAACCTATATGTATCCTTTGATGAGAGATCATTAGGTTATCATTAATGAACAATCATAAAAATAATGCTTACCTACTTATCCTTTCACAATTAATCTATATGACCCGACACAGTGCAAGGTAAGAGAATCTCCAAAGGAGATGTCCTAACCCCCAACAAATAACCACATAATGGAAACTAAACAATACAAGATACAAGATTTGATACCAATCCATAATAGTTTATTCATAAAATAATTGATTACAGGCAATGTGTTAGGTTGTAAGGCCTTACTAGTTATGACCAAATACAAAGCAAAAAATAGTTCTGCAAGATCCCTCATGATCCAATCCAAAACATAGCTACAGTTTGGTAGAAACCCCCAAGGAAGATCTAAACCCGTGCTTGCAAGCCCACCAAGAAATCTCTTTGTTTCCCAAGCCTCAACTACTAGCCCTTCTCAAACTTTAGCCAAGATCTAGGTGTAAACTATCTCACATTCAATGCTCTATCCACACACTTAGGAGAAATTCACTCACTTAGCCACTCTATCTTCTCCATGTTGGATCCCAAAATCCATAATGACTCAAGATCTACTCCTTGAATGAATGCCTTAAGACTCCACAAGACCCCCTACTTATACCTCACTAAGCCATATGTCAACCTAGCAATTACAAATTAAATAAACCCTTGCTTGAAATGCACATTTAAGCCACAATTTGACTTACATTAGAAATTAAATTTAAAAAAATTAAATTCCAAGTTGGCTTGCAATAGTAATTGAATCCCAGAAAACTTGAGCAAAATTAAAATCGAGTGTCAAAAACAACCTTCGAGCATCAACAAAATCACAAGCATCACTGAGCTCCACCAACTGCCAAGTAACCAAACCCCTTTATTGACCAATTTACTTAGGAAATATTGAAATCTAAACCTAAAAATACAAGCCAAGCTTCCTAGTGTATGCCAAGCTCCTTTTGACGACCGAGCTCCACCAGGATCACCTAGTCCATTCATCCACCGAGTTCATGAGTGAGGCCACATTCCTTCCAACTGAGAACTATCCAAAGATGACCAAGCTCCTTCAGTCACTGAGCATGAATGAAATCTTAATCAAGAACACTTAGTAAACACATAAATTAACTCCAAATTAAGTACCAACCATTCCTCTAAAGTAGTCACGAAGCAAACCCACAATGCTTCTGCATCATGACTTGTGCAAAATGTTCATAATCTCAATAGTGTCCTACCTTGATATAAGCTTCTTATGCTTTTTTTCATGCATCTTCCACCGATTTTGAATAGGGGACTGGTGTATGGTTGTTCCATGGCATACAACCCCTTCTAAGCTTGGGTCGGCTTAGTTTTCCATGTAAGTCTCACTAGAAACAAGTGAGATTCCTATTGTTTTAAACATGGATTCTTTGCTCTCATTTTCCTTCTTTTCTTATATATCCTTGAAGTCCTTTTTGAATTCCTTCTTATCTACTATCTTTCTTTTTCATTTACTATCCAAGTTTTGTACTCAGGCATCTTTTCTTGATCTATAGTCTTTAGCAAGATGATCTATCTTTATACAATAGTAATAGGTCACGCTTGTGCCTCTCCATGGTCCTGAGTGGTTTCTTTGATTGGTTCCTATTTGACTTTAATATGATGAGTGTCTTTTGTTCTCATAGTTTGAACATGAATGTGTGTTGAAGCTTCTCTTCCAACTAGGACTAGAGGTTGTTGGAGACTATTGTTTTATCCATTTCCTTGATCTTCTTACCCCTTTCTTGTATTCATACTTGTTATAGTAGTAACGATACCCATAAAATCTTTTCTCATGTGAATGAGATTTGTACTCTTGAGAGGAGTGACCATACTAGTGCCATGTGTTACAATACCCATAGAAGATATACTTTTCATTAGGTGTAACCTTTATGTTCCGACATATATTTGAGGTGTGACGATTTTCCCACAATAATGATAGGTTGGTTTCTTACCTTTAGACAATGTTTTCCCTTGTCCTTGTTTGGTTTTCTTCTTGCTCTTAGATGTCTCATTGCTTTCAGTCTTGGTGTCTCCTTCATTGCCAAGACCGCTTGTGCTCTTGGTCTTTGTTTGAGCTTTAAGTTTATCATCTATCTTCTTAGAGCTATTGTTAAAATTTCTTAGCTTCTCATTTATCTCATTGGTACTTCTTAGTTCCTTAGTTATCTTTTTAATCTGCTCCTCCTTTTGTCTAGTATTTTCTTCATATGTTATTTTTTTCTCCCAAGGCTTCACTTACTACCTTTTCAACTTTCTCCAATGCATGTGCAACATCACCTTTCTCTTTCTATGCTTGACTTAGCCTTTCTAATGCTTCTTCCAGTTCTTTTTGTAACTTTTTAATTGACTTTCTCAACTTCTTGTTGCCAGTCATGATGTTAGAGATAGTTTCTTCAGATCCATCTTTGTCACTTTTCTCTTCCATTTTCCCAATGATTTCATGAATCTTAGTGAGTTTCTTCTTGAGCCTATTTATTTTTGCTAATGAATTACTCAAATTCTCTTTTATACCTTCTATAGTGTCAAGATCTTCTTCATACAACTTCTTGTACTTTATGTCTACTTCTTGATCCACCCTCAAACTATTAGGCTTGCAACTATTGGGGTTTGATCTCTGATACCAATTATTGGTCCCAATTGGTATTGCGGGGGGGGGGGGGTGCGAGTGAGTGCCAACTCTTAAAAAAGTTATTCTTCTAACTGCTCTAGGTATACTAACCAATAACAACTTCAGTGCTAACATAGTTATGAATTTAGTAAAATAGACTCAAGTAATCTAACACACAAAATCATTCATCAATGGACACATATTGTGTACGTGGAAATCCTCAATGAGATAATGAAAAGTATATTGGGGATAACATACCCACTAGTCTTTTATTACAGATAAAAGGTTTCCTAATTAAAAGTTACAACTTGTTCCTTCTAAGAACCCATTTAGTTAGGAATGTTAGTAACTTGTTAAGATTACAATTATCCTAATAGAGCTACCTATTTATAGGATTTATCACTCATTAGATGATTGTTGCTAAATAATTTAACACGTGATTTTTATTGAAGCATGCTTTGTTAAGATCTTACAAAATGATTACAATTGTTAGAGAGAAATAAAAAGTGATCTAATATGTATATAATTACTTACTTGATTGATCTCCAATGAATACATTTTGAGATGGCATGATCTCCTTTCCCCTCTTGGGCACACTCTATGATATCCTCTATGTCACTCTACCTTTTTCTCTCTTCTTACCCCTATCTGTAGTGCACAACTTCTGCTTTTGGGTAAATGTGGCTTTTTGTCTTGATCCTCTAACTCAGTGCATCATTTTAAATTTTAACTATTACTTCATATTGTTCATGTTCACATGCACTAGATCTCTCCTTTGTTTTAGCATTAACCTCTATATCTTTTCGAATTCACAAAGTCTCATTTTTATCTTTCGGCATCAAAACCCTAGAAGATTATCCTTCTCAAACTAGTGAATTCAAAATTTGAATTCAAGATGTTGTTTGTTTCATGAACAACTTGTGAGACCTACAATGTAGGGTCTAGATTGGTAGCACTGCCAGTCTATTTTGGATCTCACCTTAATTCATTTTTTCCTTTTTTCATTTTGTCATTCTTGTTAGAATACCAACCAAATTTGAATTCTCTCCATGCTATCTCTACCATATCATAGTGATGATTCTTCATGATGATTATGATAGTCTTTGCCTTGTCTTGTTCTCCTATGCCGACCAATGAATATGTCTACCATTACTCATGAGATGATGCATTCTCGTCGACTGGTCACCAATCAATGTTGACACACTTATACCAACTACTCTTCTTTATGCCAATGTGACCAATTAGGTCAAAAAATCAACTATGTATGGATGAACATGATAGTATACTAGCCCACTTTATAGATATGTATAGGAAGATGTTGAAGAATTTTTTATTGTGCACCTAGGGGATGGTTATATAGATCATATTGCTTACCTTCCTATAATTGCATGTGTTAATGTTTTATTTTTTAAAAGTTGTGAATTTTTAAATATTAGGTTGACAAAGAACTATTTTTACTAATGAAAGAGTTTTGTTGACATTTTAGTAATCATATTAGATCGATGATCCAAACATTTTGATAATTAGCTTTGGTTGATCCAACCTTTTCGTATCACATATACTTTTGATTGAGGTTAGCATGGAGATTTGGAATTATCCAATTATTCTACATGTTACTTATTTTTCTATTGGAGCCAAATTGTAAAAGTTTTATTCTTGAGTTTAGGTATATGAGATTGAGTCTTTGAGTGATTTGACATGCAAAGGATGAGATACACTTTATGATGTATTGTTAACTTGTTGAATATGCAAAGAGGCATGTTATTAAGTTCAAATTGATTATATTGCACTCATATCATGGAAATTTTCTAGCATAGATGATGCTATCTTCTAGTTCAAATTTTGTATTGTAGTCCATTTTGGGGTTGTAATCCACTCTTTTTGCATTGAGCAATATGTTGTAGGTTGTAAGCCTAAATGGTCATGTATTTACTTGTATCATAACTAATATTGTAATAGGGTTATTAATTTTATAGAGATAATATTGTGGGTACCATCCCCATCATGGTTTTTCCCTTAACTAGGTTTCCATGTAAACATCATGGTCTCATGTGTTTATGGATGCTTATTTTGTGGTTTTCATTTTTCTTGTGTTTTTGTATTTTTCATTATTGTGGAATCAATTAAATTGAATTAAAAATTTTAGAACACAAATTCACCCCTCCTATTGTTCCTAAATCCTAACACAAAGAGTGTTTCAAAATAATATTTATCAATATGTTATGGATATAGCTCCTTATCCTTTATGTTCATTAGAGATATCAACTTGTATAAGTTTGTTGAAATATTCCATAGCCTCTATGCTTGATCATGTGGGGTGCCAAGATTTTTTAAAATGTGATATTATGATTCGTGAAGAGCTATTGGTATCATTGATGGGAGTGAGCCTTATCATGAGTACTTTGTTTGGTAGTATTTGTATTATTTTCCACATCATTGGTTTTCTTGTTTTCAAAAATTTCACTATGGTTAATATTAGTTAGGAGATCATCATATGTGGGATATCATGGTCCTTACCTTCATTGAATGCTTGGAAAGGAAGGTCTTGGTTGATAATATTTTTAGAATAATAGTCTTGAGGTAGAGTAACACTTAACTATACAAGATGTCAAAGATAATTTATCTTATTTGTAATTAGGAATTAATCTATCATGGCACATAATTTCTTAGAGTGGAATATTGCATCTTAGTCATTATTGCATATACTATGTTGTGAATAATTTACATCATGTCACTATGATGAGTAACTCAATTCTTTCGAGGATTTTAGAAAGTATTTCATGTGAGGACTATTTTTATTAGAAATAGGGTTTTGTTTGTGAAAATTCATTTTCGCATAGGTATTTTATTGGTTCCAAGTTTTAGTGAATGACATATATTTAGTTAAACTCAATTAAGATTTAAAATAGTTATTTCTCATAGTAGGGAAAATTAGACTTCAAAAAACTAATTTATTCAAGTAGGACTATTTGTTTTTATCTTTGGACATGTAGTGTCATGGTTTAAGAACTTTAAAAAAAAGGTGAAGTGGTCACCAAAGTTCAAACTCTTTTTGGAACACTGTGCTTACAGACCTTATGCCTTCACTAGGCCATTGACCTCATGGGTTTTCATTCTTATATATTTGTATCTCCATTCTAAGTGTGGAGATAATATTTCCATTTGTGGGCATACTAGTTCATAGATTTGTGTCAAAATAATTTTATATGGAGCTAGAGGGTACTTACAGTCCCAAAATCACCATTCATGTCAAAAAAATTACCACACTTTAAAAAAAAGTAATATTATATATGTATTATGATCCTAGATTGATGCTACTTAGATATGTTTGTAAATAATACCATATTGCATAACACGAACTATAAAGGATTGAGATTGTAGTTATTGGTTGGTATTTTATTTTCCAAGGTATGTGGTGAGTAAATACTTTTTCCTGACCATTTAATGGTGTATCATAGGTTACATATATCCAAAGATTCTCTTTAATATGTTTTCACAAGGCTCACTGGGGAGCCAAAATATAGCAATTTTTAAGTCCCTTGTAAGGAAGATAAAGTACCGGAACAACTTCCTACATTAATCCCAAGAGGGATGCTACATACATTTTTTAAAAAAATATTTTAAAAAGTCACATAAACTAAACATAAATATACACATATACCGTTTATTTCTGCCACATCATCCATCTGGCCTACAATACTTTCCATTTGAGATGGTTTCCTTTCTTTATCTTATTCTTTCCTCTGATTTGTTAAAGGTGCGTCAATGATCTGTATTTCATCTTGATCCATCTTATCATCATCACTTTCAACTTCTTCCCACTACTCATCAAAAGTAATATCTATCATCCACTTGTCAAAAGGTGTGTCATCTAGCCAGTTAAACTGTAGAATATAATTTTGCTTCTTGATCACATACCCAACCTATTTATCAATATTAACAAAATCTTGTTTTAAAGAATCAAAGAATAATAGGACCTTCACCATTTCTTCTGTTGTGGTTGCCCACCATGCATGTCCTATTTCATTAATGACTTTATTCATTCTCAGAAAAAATAAATCATCTAATTCTTTGGCCCATTCATCTTTATTCTTTAGTTTATTTTTCTTGTCATGCCCAAAATTCTACAAAGCAAAACACAACATTTTTTTTGGAAGGAAAATTAAAATTAATAAGTGTGTTACTGGAGTTGGTTACCTTGAGGGAAAAGCATTACGTATGCGATTATGAATCATCATTTCTGCATTGATGTTGTTAAGATGGTTCCATCTTTGTTAATTTTTTTTTGGAGTATGCTTAAGATAGTCCTTGGTAAAGGACTGCATTCCAAACATTCAATATCCCATTTGACATTTAATTATCATTGTAGGACTATTTCGATGAAAATATTGCGCTCTATTCTTTCACCTATTCAACCAACTAGATGCTTGCAACTAGGTATTTTAAAATCGTTTATCCTTGATTCATTATCCAATTCTATATTGTATTACTATTTAACAATCCTTACTTGTATATCCTCTGTGTTTCTATAATGTTATTTGCTCAATGATTATTCCTATTTTACTGTATTATTATTTTATTTTATTTTGTAATATATATATTTATACTTTATTTATTTTATTTCTATTACTTGAATTTATTATTTTATTATTATTCTTTTTTCTTTATTCATATAATAACTCGACCCTTAAAATTATTATTATTAATATTAACCATGATTCCCACATCCTCCTTAGATAATACTAAGTTGATCTACAATCAAAATTCTTGACCCCATAAATTATTGTTTGCCTCATCCAATCAGCAATTGAACTTTCATAAAAATTTAAATCCTATACAAATAATTAACTTCACTTAATTATTTAAATCAGCCCCTAAACTATATCTAGTTAACCTTATTCTGTCCTAAATCATCCCATTATTATACAAGATTTACACATCCTACTCATCTCCTAGCCTCCCCCACCCTTTTAGATATATCTATTTAGGTGTCTAGTCTAATCCAAATTTACAAAAAGGTAATTTGATTACTAACTCTACTTGACCCAAGACAAATCTGACCAACCCCAAAATTAATACATTTCTTTTTCCCTAACTCACAAGTCTTCCCCCTTTTTTTGCAAATTCTAGCTCATGTTCTTGGGTGTTCTTTCCAAGGCAAGGTGGCCAAATCAACCATCATGTCAAGTGGGATATAAATCCCGAGGCAAATTGATTATGCATTAAACTTCAGATTTGGGACAGTTACCAAAGTCCTCCCTTACTCTTCCCTAGGCGTGGGTTGGTGGGAAAGGGGTTGACTTAAATAATTTTTCTTATCCCAAGTAGTAGACGCCTAGAGAAGTGGTGTTAGTACATGTTAGAATAAAGGGGCATAATCATTATTTGTTTCTAAGAACTGACAAGGGTATGGATGCATAGATTTATGAGTTTGCAATAAAGTTGCAATTTGGAAGCAAAAACGAGGTTAATATACTTCATTTTTTTGGGGCAAGTGTGAGGAATTTTTTTATTTTTATTTTTTTTTGTACAAGGTTCTATCATGATCTAAGGACATCATAACTCAAGGCTGCCACGTTATTAATGATGGGGTGGGTTTAAATTCAATTGTTTCTAACTAATAATTTTCAAGATATTATTATCTTATCCAGGGCCTATTATTTTATTGACCTGTATTGGCAAGAGACATTATTTGTTTTTACTCATACATTTTCCAAAGAATGAATATGCATCTATAAGCACTTGGTTTCTAAATGGAGTTTATTGTCTTATTTCCTTCAAAGTTTCCTTTATGGATACTTATATTAGAGCTAATATAATTTGAACATTACATTATGTATTTTAATACTTATTCTATAAGTGAAATCTATGGTTGGTACATGACAATACCCTATTACTATCAACTTAAATTGCAAAATTTTCTTATATGAGACACAATAAAATCTTTTGCATGTAATTTAAGAACTTCAAATAATCCAATTTTATTGTTGATGTCTCCATCATGTCTACAAATTCACTATCAATTAGCAACATAATCTACACTTGATATGATTCAAGATTAAACACAAATGCATCTAAATTATTCATATGAGACTTGTGGAAATAAGAATAACAAAATGATAATCTCCTATTCATCCTTCTAATTTCTACCATGACACTTAATTCTTTTCTTCAATGTGTTCATATCCAAGAAAATGAAACTACAATTACAATTCAACATAATTCTCTTTAAAAGTTCTCTCATTTCTTCCATACTACACACTTGTCATACATGAACATAGGGTGTTGGAAACAATATTTTGAAATATAAACAATGGAAATATCTTTTCACAATACACAGATGACTCACAACCTCTCTATTGATAGATGGAATAAAACAAAGATGACACTCTCACAACACAATATAGTCACATAACAAGATGGATTTTGCCCTCCATTTCAATATCAAAATAATAGTGTTTCCTTCTCCTATGAAATGTAAAGATTACATGAGCTCCAAGTTTCCAAGATCATCAAGTAAAACCTACAAAGAGAGACAAAAATGGGGAATCACGGAGGCTCACCTCCCATCCTAAGCCTCAAGGAGACCACCCACTGAGCTTGGGGAAACATGGCACAAATAGTTACACACCTTCACATTCACATATCATGCAAACTATAACAACCCAATTCAACACAACACAATACAAAGAATCAAGATATATGGTAAAGGTGGGCTCTCTCCATGAGGAGAATTTCAAATCCATGAATCTCATAAAATCACATATCCCCATAAGTAACATGCCCTTTCAAGGCTTATCAATATCTTCCCCCTTCATACACCTCCTTATACCTCCCAAGAATGCAAGTAATCATGAAGTCCATACTCCATTGACACACATCAAAATCATCTCCACACATGGGAGAGTTTCTCAACTACATGGGTGAGCCCAACTAACCCCTTCACCCAAGCATCTCTTCCCTCCCAAGGGTGAGTGATGCTTCACACCCAATTTACTCAACAAAAAACATGAACAAAACAAGATTCAAAGAAGAAATCACATAAAACTTTACACATTCAACATACATACAAAAAGAGTCTTCACAAAGCCACATCTATACCATATCAAATCTACAATGCAAGGAAGAAACACCATATCAAATCTACAATGCAATGAAGAACACCATGGATTATGGATACCAACCTCAGTCCAAGCAATGACAAATGAAAGTTTTTATAGAGCTCCTTATCCTTTTTCTCCAAACCCTAAATGTCTCTAAAGTTAGAGAGTGGGCAAGTGGGTTTCAAGTTTGTCCATGCCTCTATATATGGCTCCCATTTTCGGATTCAATATAAAATGCATTCTTTTTGGGGTATCCTAGGTCTTCTAGGCACCTTAGTGGGCACTATTAACCTCGTAACTTAAAGTATTATCATGGGTAGGGTTTATTTTCATCACAAATTCACCTTAGAGCTACTTTTGGGCCCTTACAATGCTAGGTAAAGTCCAGTTTCAAGTTTTCTATGTTGGTAACCTTTGTTCCCCTTGCTAAATCAAGGCATTAAGTCTAATTCTTAATTAAGGAATTTAACTTGAGATAAGGTGACCACGTGATCCAATTTTAGAGAACATGTCATTTTCACATAATGAGAACAAGTGTCAAGTGACAAACACAAAATTCACTATACATCACACATGACATGTTCTAAATCTACTCATGACATACATACCACACACATACACCTCATGTTTACGAAATAAACACATCACAATGAAGTTTAGTTGGTAGTGTCCAATTAACATGTGTTTATACCTTGTTTCCCCATTATGTTTTCATTGTTTCTTTCCTGCACACTAAACTCGAGCTTCAGTAATCCAATGAAAAGTCACATAGAAAATACATATGAAAGTAAAGATACATGATAATTTTGTTATTCTAAAATTCACATATAACACAATTCATAATTAGCTTCCTATTCTCCATTATTTTCTTACATACATTTAATCATTAAACCTCAAAAATCTAAATATTACTGACTTTCCTAACAAGATCAATTTAAGCATTTTGAATCACAACATAATTCCATTTTCCATCATAGTAGTGAAGTATTGAATACCAGGCTCTTCATGCTTATCATACCAATGTTGGGATTAAAAAGATCAAACAAGGAAATGTTGTTCTATCTAGTCTCCCTATCATCTTGCAAGCATTTGTTCATCATTATGAGAATGTGCTTTCTTTGCAGGAAAATTCGGTTGCTCAAGAGGAAGCTCTTAGAAAGTGTATTTCTGTTACTCCAAACTGCTTAGCAGTTGAGCAAATTCTTTCCCTCTAAAACCTTAAAGAGGTAGTCTACCCCATGGCGGATGACAAGTCCCTTGGGTGTGATGGGTTTCCTTGTGAATTCTACAAACACCTCTGGGAGCATATAGGTCTTGATCTACACAAAGTTTATCTTGAAGCCTATCATTCTAAAAGCTTAGGAGCCATTATAAACAAAGGAAATATCAAATTCATACCTAAAGTCGGTGATCTAGAGGACATATGCAATTGGAGACCCATTACCCTTCTGAATGTGTCATATAAGATTATTGCCAAGGCACTTTCTCTCAAAATTAGACACATGTTGCCCTTAATTGTAAGGCCAAAGAAAACTAGATTCATCAAGTCCAGATATACTCTAGACAACATCATTGCTATTTGGGAGGGGATGGAATGGGCTCACAAATCTAGTTAGAAGGCTATCTTTTTAAAGATAGATTTTGCTAAAGCCTATGATCACATTGAATGACCCTTCATCTTGGCTTATGCTTTGGGCTCTGGGTTTTGGCCCCAATTTCCTTTAGTCTATGGAGATGCTCTTTGGTGATGCTAATGCTTGCATTACCATCAAAAATTTGCAATCTAAGGCTTTTGGGATTTTTCATTCCATCAGGAAAGGTTGTTCGCTAGCTCCCCCGCTTTATGTCCTTGCTGTGGAAGGTTTTGGCTATCTACTTGTACATTCTATGTCCTCAAGACTGGTTCATGGCATTTCCTTGCTTGAATCATCCTCCTAATTAGTCAATGGACATTCTGTTGATTCATTTCTTACTCTTTTAGAGGATGAAGAAAACATCAATAATGCTTTAAGTTGCCTAGACACCTTTTGTCAAGCCTCTGCTTATGCCATTCAATGGCATAAAACACTCTATTTTTGTCAGTCATTTTGCCAGCTCCACCTTGGCTCAGCCAGTTTGAGTGGAAATGGGTTGCGCACAAGGAAATCTTCCACTTTCTTAGCATTCCTTTTGCATTCCAGGCATCACCTGTGGAAGTTTGAAATGCCATACTAGCCAAGATTAGCAAAAAGCTCAACTACTGGATCACAAAGCTGCTCTCCCTCACTGGTAAATTCTAGATTTTCTCAAAGATTTTGCCAGCCACACATATGTATTACTCCTCCTGTTAGGCTCCATCCAAAGCTTCTTACATGAAGTTGGAAAGATTGCTCAAGGATTTTCTCTAGGCCTCTGGTTCTAATCACCATGGCTTCCATAGAGTGGCCTAGGAATTTTGTTGTCTCCCAAAAGAATCCAGTGGTCTTGGCCTACTTTCCACTCAGAAACAAGGCCTTGCTCTTTCTATAAAATGAATTATTAGGGCTATTTTAGGAGATGAAGCTTGGAAGATTCTGGTTCGGCACTGCATTTCTTTTGACTTTCCTATCAACATGCCTACTTGGAAGGGGATTGGTTTCCAAACCCTTCTCATCATGTGTGAACCTATGGTCATTTAGGGCTCATTCATCATCAAGAGCATTTGGAAAACCTAGAAGGGTATTAAGCCCTGGCTTCGATGGGCCAAAGATGAATTTCACAATGGCCTCTCCTTGAATCAACAAAATGTTTGGTGGTCTCCCCTGTTTTCCATTCAGGGTACTTCCCTCGCCAAGACTCAAGGGGCCAATGATCTGCATTTTTTTAAACATGGCATTAGAGCTCCTAAGGACCTCTTTTCAAGGGTCACCATGAGTTTCAGGACTTGGGAAGATATGCAAGTATAGTACCGCCTTATCCATTCAGACATGCAGACTTTTGACCTTCTGCTTTCCTCTATCCCTGTTCACTTATTTCATAAAGTGGGATTCAGCCTATTCACCCTTGTTGGCTTGATTGGAAGTGGTATCCTAACACTCCTTTTTCTAATTACAAGACAATTTTGGGCTATAGATGGCTTTCACCTCATCTTTCGATGGTGGATATGCTAAATCATAGATGGCATTTGCAATCTTCTCTTTCTCAATGGAGAAAATGCTTTGATACCATATGTAATGCTATAATTGAACCCAAGATTGTGCATTTTGCATGGTGCTTGGCCTTCCAAGGTCTTTCCTTTGGGCCTAGACTCAAACATATTGGGGTTCTTGATCCTAGATGCCCCTTCTGTGGACAACCAGAGTCTTTATTGCATATTTTCTAGTTTTGTAAGTGTGTTTAGAATTATTGGCACTAGATTCATGATTTTTTTAAGCCATTCAAACCTGAGTCTTTTTCTTGGCACATAATTTTACTAGGTGACTCTCCCAGATTTCCTCAAAAGTTCACCTAGATTTGGCATACCTTTAGGCTAGAGATTCTATTTATCTATGGAAAGATAGGAATGGTATTCTATTCACACACAATTTTTTGGATGTTAACATTGCTATGTACACTAAGGCATGCATTTGTAATAATGTACTTATGCAAATTCAAGTGCAAGCTAACAAAGTTGCACTCGAGGTAGCTCACCTATAGGAGCTATTGAATCATTGGGGTAATGCTCCTTGCACTATTGCATGAGTTCCTCCTAATGCCTCAATGAAGACCTTGGTGCCTCGTAGTCACTGCCCTCAATGCCACTCCTCCAGTCACCACTCACACACCCTACACTCCTAGGCTTCCCACCATTACTCTCCTAGTGGTGGTGATGGTAGATGGAGGTGCCGCTCAACCTCCCCACCCTATGGTGGTTTTAGTTGGTCCTCGACTCCTCCTCCTGGTTCTCATCATGCACATTCTAGGAAATGGCCTCTCTTGGACTTGGCGATCTCTCCTTCGCAGCTAGAGGTTAAAGATGTAGAGGCTGCCACTATTATTGCTGCTACTGATGATGGCTAGATTATTCCCAGCCCACCCCCACATCCTAAAGATGATTGGGGTTTTCAAGACAAAGATGATATACCACCCTAGGCTGGCACTACTTTGGTTGCCTGAGGTTACCTAAGTATATAGTTTTTTTTGATTAATAGTTTTTGTTTCTGGTTGTGGTCATGTTTTTAGTTTGGCTTTGACCATGTGAATCACTCACAAGGTGATCTTGTATCCCTCGACCCCTTTTCTGTGAATTGTAATCTGAGTATATTTTTTTAATAGAAAAGGACACTATTCATAAAAAAAGTACTAAATAAATATCCATTAATTCATTGATTATGCCAAATTAAGTCCTAGTACAGATCATAATGGAATATCACAAGGTAAATATCATAGAATAAGTAACAAAATTTACTATCCATCAAGTATCAAAATATATTTCAAGATATCCAATCCTAAATAAACAAATGGAAATACAATATCTATGCTATGATGGTTGGGGGGAGGCCTCACACTTCTTATCCAAAGAAAGTAGGAATAAATCAAATTTCTTACTTTTTGTACTTATCCAAGTAGCTAACAATTCTTCTTTGTAGCTCAACTCTCTTATCATCAAATTCTAGAAGATCATTAGCAAGATCATAAGTTATTTCAATTTGGTCATGTGAAGATCTTATAATAGAATAAAATAACAATGTAACCTCTTTTCTTCTCTTGCTCCACTTATTGACAATGGGTTTTAAAGTCTCATCACTTGCTTTTATTTTCTCCCATGTGTTTATTACCTTTGACAATTGATCATAGAATAATGGCCATTTAATTTTGTCAACCAAATACATGAGAGCCTTTCTTAGTTTATCTTCATACTGCACATTCAACTCTACATGTAATCCCCACAATTTACTTTTCTCTTCTTCAAAATCTTCAGCTGTATATTACTGTGACCTTTGTGGTGTATCGAGAATCTCAATAAGGGGAGTGGATTTAAAAGGCTCCATTGGTGGGTGATGGTATGTGATCTTTGGTTTGGAAGACTGTCCCCTCATTTTATTTTCAAGTTCAATTATTTTTTGAATTTCTTTATTGTAAGCCTCCAAAACTTTCTCATACTTAGCTTGTAACTTCAACTTTTCCTTCTCATCTCATTTTGCAGTGGCCAAAGCTAAGTGAGATGTATTGACATTTAAATGTCTAGCCTCCACATCGGTAGTATCTGCCACTCTCTTTAAAATTATATTTCCCATTAATCTAGTGTCATCTAATCGTGACGAGATAGTCTTGGATCCTTTCCTTAATGACCAAATGACTAAGGCAGCCTAATCTTCATTGAAAGTGGCACCTTTTATTTCTTTCTTATTTTGGTCCTATATGTTTAGTTTATTAGAAATAGAATTAAAACTAGAGCATCTGCTATATCCCAATTGGGTATCAATAGAATATTAGATGCTTTTAGCATCTATCTCTCCTCTTTGAGGGTTATATTTTAGAATTCTTGCATCATTTCTTCTTTTATTTGATTTTGTATGGCTACCTTCTCCATTTTTGGATGCTCCGTTCTTAACTTATTACATTTTTCCTCATATTTTCCCATATTTTCTCTCCATGTGAATTGGTAGAAGGCTCTTGTTGTAACAAAACTATAATCAAACAAAAATTCATGACTAGCCTATTTAATTTCATGATCTAGCTCTTTTCCTCTATAATCTACTACTATCAAATCAAGGCTTGGCATTGGAGGTTATTGAGGATTTCCCTCTTCTAGTTCTACCTGGGTAATAAATACTCCCCCTTGGGACCCCATCTATTCATCTTTCTCTCCAGTGAGCTACTCCTCTCCAATCTGCAAAGAGGACTGGGTAGGTGAATATTCCTCAATGTGAGGACCTTGTTCTTTCATTATTTTTTGCCTCTTGGGTGAGGACTCATCAGGTCTCTCTTCCAAGACAACACTAGTTGATTCTATTATTTGCTTTACTTTGTCGACATAGGTCTTCTTATTTTGGATCACATTGTAGCCTGGTTGTTTTTGAACAATTAATTGTCCTACTCCAACATTGGGAGTGAATGCCAACCTTCTCATAACCTCCTTGGCTTTATCAGAATAGGCATTAATGAAGAATTATTTCTTCTCATTCATTGTTTCCATTATCTCAAGAAAAGTTATCATGCGTCTATTTATTTTATTTGCCTCTATTTTTGCATTATCTAGAGGTTCATAATCCTTGTCAAAACACTGAATAAATTCCAAAACTCTTGAAAAAACCCTTCATTTCTCCTTTTTGATCTCTTGCTCCTACAAAGAGAACTCATTCCTTATTATATCCTCAGGGTAATAAGTCTCATGTTTTATGGAACCAAGTTTAGCTTTGAATCTAAAAACTAATCATAGAATACCTCAGTATCACAAAAATGGGGATGAGATACAATCATCTTATATTGGTCTAGTAATTTGTATAAAGAGAACCAACCACCCTTTGTGATTAAAAAATGGTGAACTATAGTACAAGTTGGGAAAATTGAGCCTCTTTGTCTTTTTATCAAATAGTTTTCCTCCAATGCTCCCTACTGCCATAGTATCTTAGCTATCCCCACTTTTAGAGGCATCTAGTAGGGTAATATATGAGGAGTCCCTTTGAAACCATAAACTCTAAACATAGTTGAAATAGAGTATGGTATAATAACTCCCCAGTTATGTGATACTTTTAGACTAGTAGGATTATCCATGGGCCTGATAAAATTTACTATTTCCTTAGGAACTCTGGGATTGTCACTTAATAAGAGGCACCTTAACCTTGAGGTAAAGTACTTATCAAACCTGATAAAACTAGTATTCTCTACAACCCAAGTCATATTTGCGCTCCAAGTTGAACCGGTAGAGCTTCTCCTCCTATTCTCTATTTAAGGCCATTTCCTTCCCAAAATATGTCACAACTTTAAACAAGAACATGTGCATCAACAATGAGTAGTGACCGAAAGTTTTTTCTACCATGCTTTTGGAAATTCTAGCCAAGCCTATATTGATTTCTTCTACTAAATATGAGGTGAAATAAAAAATAATACCAACACTGAAAGAAGAAATTTGAGCTAGCACATACATAAAACTTATAGGCATGATATTCTGCTCATCCTCATTGAAAACCCTACATAGAGTCTCATATATCTCCATACCCTGGGAAGTGAAATATTCCCTTCTAAAAGGTTCCCTAGTAGATGTTGTGATCACTGGTAAGTTCCCAATTGTGCCTATGTGTGTCGTCAATGCACCCTGTCTGATCTTATCCCTTTTAGATAAATATTATTTTCCTAATTCTTGTAGGTCAATAGGTATATGATAATCTAATAGTGGCTCAAGACCAAAAACTTCTCAAATTTCCTTAGGGCTTATTGTGTTCAGACACTTGTCATCCAACCTTCTTACTATTCTGATTGTTGGGTCATAATTTTTAGCAATAACCTCTAATAGGTCATAATCCATGAAAACCCCTTATCATAAAATCCATCAACAATTTTGAGTCTATGGTTCAGAGTGGTTAATTTCTTCACTTGATCAGATTCATTTATGGACTCAGGCAATAATTCAAGGAAGTCATCATGTATTTTTCTAGAAAAACAATCGACTCGACCCTAGAAAACTTTCTTTAGAGGAATGGCGATTAAAATTGTAGAATACTAGAAAGATTAATGTATAATGGAATGAGAAACTTACTTGTTCTTCACCATCCTATAACTATAATTCTGTGACACACCATGATTATTATAATTTCTTCATGTTTTAGTCACCAAGCACAAATTCTCAATAACTCTGAGCTCTTTGGGAGCCTGAAGATGTGTTCACGTATGAAGGAAAAAGAAAGATTTTTACAATATACTTTTTTCTTGGTTTGAATGAGGAGCTTTCAATCTTCATAAATGAGCTATAAGGAGAACATAGTGGCACCACCTTCTATTTTTAAAAGTATGCCATCGATTTCAAAAAATTTGACGATCTAGGAATAAAAATGAAAGATGACTCATTTTATACATGTCAAGCTGGAAGTCAATCCAATAAAATTTCTCAGTGTAAGCCTTTCTTTTACTGCTGGCAACTTGGACTGGACCCATTGGCACTTATGGACATGTGTCACCTTCTCACTATGTCACTATGCATAAATAGTGAGCAATTTCCATATGCGACATAACAAATACATTTGATTCATTATAATCTAATGATGTGCATTTGATCACTATTTTAACGTGACTATGGTGGGTCCCTCCATCTCTTCCTTTGGTTGCCATGTTGTATGGAATAAACATTTTGCAACTCTTGATGGTGACTTGGTGACAGTCGTTGATGAAACTTTGATCTGATGGTCCCAACTCTTCATCTGTCATTTTCTTGAGTGCTTTTCCATGTCACATGTGATGTGGAAACACTTTGACATGCTAGCAAACTAGATATAATATTTTAATCCTTTTTATAACTGATATAGGGCCACACCACCCTTACCCACTCACAATCAAGAAAGCAACAATATGGAGACCAAGAGAAATAAAAAAAATGCACCACAAGCAATTTTATTATACTTGAAAATCCTTACAACACCCACAAGATGATATGATAGATATGACTTCTTCAAAAAGAAGTTTACAAATTCTTCAACATAAGAGAAATCCCAAATAAGAGTCTTCACACCAAGAGCTTCACCAAGAATTTCTACTTTAAGAGCTACACCTTTAGAGCTTTCACACCTTGAAGTCTTAACGCCTTCTAGCTTCTACTTCTCAAGCTTCCACTTCTCAAGCTTCTCCTTGAGCTTGATTAGAAATGCTCATATGCCTTGCTTAAATAGGCACTTACCACCCCATGCATGACTTATCCACAACCTTCTAGAATTCCTCCACAACCTTCTACAACTTCCACAACCTTCTACAACTTCCACAACTTTCTACAATATTCATAACTTTCTAGAATTCTACCCACACACCTCGATAAATGGAATGACAACCATTTATTTTTTATTTTTTTTCTATTATGCCACCTATGCACCTAGAAAATAGAAATCCTCTTTTTCTTTCTTTTCTCCTTTTTCCCCTTGTTTTTATTTTTAAAAATTATTTCTCCTCTATTTTTCGTCACTTTCTCTCTCCTCCACAATTTTTTTTTTCAATTTTTTTAAATTTTTTTTTTACATTCAACATGTCTCCCCTTTATT
Organism: Cupressus sempervirens; assembly: GCA_028749045.1. Lineage (NCBI taxonomy): Eukaryota > Viridiplantae > Streptophyta > Pinopsida > Cupressales > Cupressaceae > Cupressus > Cupressus sempervirens. The sequence continues at coordinate 399,368,357 of CM053792.1, read as the reverse complement.
TTGGATGCAAGATGCTCCTGCATCAATAACATGATAAAATTGAGCCTCATCGTGTCTTATCTTTTTTGATAAGGCACTATGTGACTATCGATATAAAATGTTGGTTTTTTGGTCATGACATGGTGACCATTGCATTCTTTTAAAAAATTGGCACAAGAAAAATACACATGTTCCTAATTATTGCCAACATGTCACAATGATTATGTGTTGACTAAGGAACTTTTGGGACCCACCATTCAATATAATTGTTGCCGTGTTCCATCTTTTCAGGCAAGGTGCTATGTTGCTACCAGTAGGATTCCTTAATTTTCTGATCACAACATGACAACCTCCTTAAGGTGTTAATAAAATCTAGTGCCAATAAATATTACACATTTCCATTGTTATTACTACAATCAATGCTTCTAACAATGCGTCATAAGCATACATCCTCCTTAAAAATAGAAAAACTTTATGGTGCATGTCCATTTGTTAGTCTCACATTTTTTTGATTTTAATGGCAAGGTGCTATGTCATTACTAGTAGGATTCCTACATTTTTTGGTTGCAACATAGTGATCTCTTGGACTTTTCCAAAACTAGTGACAGAAAATAGAGTGCCTTTAAACATGTCCATTTCTCTGATATTGACATTTCTAACATCAGCTTGACCGTTGAGAACTTTAAAATAATGAAAAACTAGCACCCATTTTTTTGTTTCTTGTTACCATCTTTATGTTTCACGATGGTCGCCATGTCGCATATGATAAAAAACTTGCAACTTTTCTATGTGACATGATGACCACCGTAGATCTAGAAGAGATCTAATGGTAGGAAATATTTCAAGAAGAGGAGATTGAAAAGAAAGAAATTTAAAAAGCTCTCTTGAAAGAATATTCCACTTTCAAATTTGATTCACCCGCTAAAACCTTTTTTTATAAAAAGAAATGTATGACCTAAGAAGTCTACTTGAGGCACACAAAATAAAAGGGTTTCACCTATTTTTGTTTAAATGAAAATTTGCACAAACCAAACCCTATCCTACAGGAAAATAAACTTATCTAATTTTTTACTTGCAAAAAATTAGACCACTAGGATGCAAATGAACAAATTTTTGAATTAAAAGAAAACATGAGAGCCTCTTTTGCCAAAAAAAAAGGAATTTAGTAAAAAGCTACATATGAGTTTGGATGACCTAGATAAACTATTAGAGGAAGTGTTAATTCTGAGGAAGATGATACTGCAATAAGGGAACCAATGGAAAATAATGATGAACTACTAGAAAAGAATAAAGAACTTAAGGAGAGAATCAGTCTAATGAAGTTGACACCATCAAATTGAATGAACTACTAGACAAAGTGGCAACTCTTGAAAATGAGAAAAGTTATGTTGAAACAAGATACTAGGATGGGTTGGATATAATGATTGGAAAGGATTTAGTCATAGAAAGACAATGAAAGGATCTTCTTGCCTGAGATGGTGTGATTAGTAAAATAAATGAAATAAGTCAAAATATTGAAAGAGAAAATGAAAAACTAAAAAAGAAAAACAATGATCTAAGTAATAAGCTAAAATTTGAAAGGGAAGTAAAAGTTAGATTTACAAAGTTTGAAGAAAGCATGTTGGAACTAGATATACTATTGGAAAAGAAAAGCGAACAACTATCTACCAATAAGATCACTATTAGAAACTTTTCAAAAGAAAAAGATGAATCATCAACATCCAAGGAATCAATAACAAAAGAGAAAGATATGGGAAAAGTAATCCATGGAGATTACATTCTAACTAAGGATATGTACTATTGCAAGCATACAACTATATGATGAACACCATTCAATGATCATTGCTACAAGTGTTATACTTATGGAAACAAATCTTGTGCATGTAGAATATATTAATCTCATATTAGTTTTGACAAGGTGGTGAAAAAACATTTAGCCATTATTCAACAGAATTATAGTGCAATTTGAGTGGTTAGAGCAAGACAAGTAGTCAGTGCAAGCCGAGTGATCAAAGCATGCTGAGCATAAGTTTCCAAACACTACATGTTGAGTAATAGACATAGTCAGTGCCAAGCACTAGTATATGACAAGTAGATAGTTAGTGATGAGTCAGTCATGAGATGAGTAAATAGAGTATTCCAAGTCATTCAGAAGATGAGTTACATCATTGAAGATATAGTGGATACCAAGCATCAACAAATTCAATTTCTGAGTGAACAATTTTGGACATAGTTGTTTGTAATGGTACAAACTTCTATGTAAACCATTTTTGGGTTGACCGAATGATTATTTTACAATTATAGAAGATGTATATAAGTGTATATTATGAATCCCTATGAATTACATGCAACCAATAAAATTGAGGGATGTTCTAAGCAGCAAAATGGATCAACTTAAGTTGTTGATTCTAACCTAAACAAGGCTAGCTTGTGTTTACTTAAGGAGACAAACCTTAAATAGTTTGTAAGATGCATGAAGGAAGAGAAGGATATGTAAGAGAGATGAATGCTAAGTCCAAAGAGAATTCATGGTGGTTATGGAGGCTTTGATAATGTTATGAATTGCATAATCAGTTAGAGAAGAACATAGAATAGAAGAGAGAGGACAAAGGAGACATATTTGATCAGAAGGATCAAGTACACACAAGGAAAGAGAAGATCTAACATCTATCAATAGAGTGCTAATTGAAGGATCATGGTGTTGAATCATTCTAGCAAGTGATGTAGAGAAAATCTCCTAATAGACTAGTTTTAATAGGATTTTGAAAATCCTTTACTAGAGTGCTTACTTTATTGCAAGTTTAAGTCCTCTAACAAGGCACACTTTTAGCAGGGTGTTTAAATACTTTAACAGGGTGAGACTTCACAGTCTTTGTAAGCCTTTAACAAGGTAGAAATTTCATAGGGTAGATCATAGGTTATGATCAAACTTCTTGTAATCTTAACTGGCTACACTTTAAAGCTACAATGCGGAAGATTTGTGAGTGTCACCCTTGTTAGAAACAATAGTCCACCAAGATAACTGAGAGTGGGTGGGGGGGAGGGGAGTGTGGGGTGAATTAGTTATCCAATAATTAAAATATTTGTCTTCTTTAAACAAAATTAACCATTCAATAAAATTAAATAGTAACCATACAAATGTTCACATAGACAATTACACTAGATATGTTGACTAGGGAAACCCTTGATAAGAGGGAAAACCCTAGTGGGAATGATGTACACAAGATGATGTACTAATATAAATATTCCTTGTTAGAGGATGGATGTTGTTAGGAGTCTATTATAACATTTAGTATAATGAGTCCCTATTAGGAGACTTTGAATCCCTATTAGGAGATTCTAACCCTATTAGGAGTTGTGGTGTAATGTATGCAAGAAGAGACCATTACTCAAACATGTAATTTCAACTACAAGAAGAGCTCATTGCTTAGACAAGTAATTTATTGCTATTTTCTTCTTTCCTCTATCCTGTCAACTAGACCAATAACTATTAGACCTTGTAGAATAGGTCATGAACCTCAAGTCTAAATACCAAACCTCAAATCACTCAGTAAAATGTCGACAATGAAGTTTCCTTCACTTCTGCATTGCTCTTCTCAACTTCACATTCCACTCTCTCTATAGATTATCATCAATTCACATTACATTCATTTGATACCATGATAAAGGAAAATGTCCTTCCTTTATACTAAGTCTATAAAAAAATTCCCTAAGTCAACTATTAGATCTTCTCAACTAATTATTATAGGACCACATTAAGAACATGTTGCACTTAGTGATAACCTTAATCTTTCCTCCTTGCAACTTGAATAAACTTTTGTACATGCAATATTATTATGAGTGAGCTTAGCCACATCATCATCAACATGTCTTCTCCATGTCCTCAACTTGAATCCTCAAGATATCAACTCTGTTAAGAGATATAACAAGTTTACCAGAGCATGCCTCTATAAACTCTATCTTAGAATAGACATCACCAAAACTTACAATAAATTCTTCTAGACTTATCCTTTCTTCTTTTGACATTAAATAAATATACTAGATACTTAGAAGTATCTCTCATAACCTTGGGTGGTTATCATGCTCAACTAATCATCCATACCAACTTGATCTTTCCACTATTCTTTTGTCAGATGCCATAGAAAATTGCTATGTAGACATAAAGCATGCTATGTTTATATTAATGAAAAACTCAGTCATGAATGTAACATATCATCATAGTAGTACTCCCCCATAGGAATATCATCAACATTCATGCTTCTAACCAATCTTCCAACAAGCTCCCCCATTGGCATTGATGGTAACATAGATGAAAAACATCTAGTTCTAAGAATACCATCAAAAGACTATTAGTCTTCAAATCCTCTTTATCAATCATACTCCCCCATTTATATACCTCAATGCACTCAATACCAAACTAAATTTCACATACTATGCTTATTCCAAACTTCTTCCTTTTAGCATAATGCTTTTCATGCAATACTCCTCCCCATTGACATCAATGTCAAAGGTTTCTGCAACCAACATCTTTGTATCAAACTCAACAACAACTTGCTAGCTCAAGTATCAAAAGACACTATTCAAAACAATATCACCAATAGTCCTAGATGACTTTGTCCATCATAGATACTCCCCCATTTAGGAAACATCAACATTCAGTCTAGACAAACAAAGGTTCTTTATTTCATTGGATTGATGCATTCTTGGATCTTCTACTCTAATGTAGGAAGGGGCATAACCCCAAGCATACCTTGAAAATATTCCAAAGTCTCTTTGGGAAGAGGCTTAGTGAATATATCTACAATTTTCTCCTTAGTGCTCACATACTCCAATTTGATTTATTTTTATGCAACTTTTTCTCTCAACATATGATACTTAATAGAAATGTGCTCAGTCCTTGAATGAAATACTGGATTCTTAGACATATTTACCATGCTTGTGTTGTGTATAAAACCAAGTTCACTAATTTCTATCCTTATATCCTTTAGTGATTGCTTCATCCAAATTACTGGATTAATTATTTGCTATTGCAACATACTATACTTCTACTATACAATCCTATTTCTTTCTTAACCAAGAGACCAATCCTCCTCTAAGAAAGAAAACTCCTCCACTGGTGCTCTTTCTTTCATCCATACTACCTACCCAATTTGCATCAATACAAGCACTTAGTGTAAAATCATTGGATTTGTCATACCATAATCCAAATTCTGAAGTTCCTTTTAGATATCTAAATATCCTTTTCACTACTGCATAATGTGCTTCTTTGGGATCAACCTAGAATCTTGCAATGATTCCAACTACATTTTCTATATCTATCCTTGTGTGAGTCAAATATTGCAATCCTCCTATCATAGATCTGCACCTCTTCTTCTCAATAGTAGGTGTTTCATCCTTTGTAGATAAATTGTGTCCAATTACCATAGGTGTTCCAATAGGTTTGCATATTTTCAAACCAAACCTTTTCAGTAAATCCTTTAGGTACTTAATTTGAGAAATAAAGATTCTTTCTTTATTTTGTACAATTTGCAATTATAGAAAATATTTCATTTCTTCTATCATACTCATCTCAAATTTTTTCTTCATCTCTTCTGCAAACTTCTTACTTTCTTCATCATTTCCTCCAAATATAATGTCATCAACAAATATTACTAAAATCATCAAACCATCATTAGTTTCTTTCCAATATAGATTACTATTTGTCATACCTTTTCAATATCCAAGCTTTGTCAAATGCTTGTCCAACCTTTCATACCAGCTTCTAGGTGCTTGCTTCAATCCATATAATGCTTTCCTCTATCTGCATACTATGTCCTTGTCATCTTTCAAAGGACATCCTTTAGGCTGCTCAATGTATACCTCTTCTTCAAGTTCTTTATTTAGAAATGCTAACTTGACATCCATCTGATATAATTTGAATCTCTTCTATGTTGTATAGGCTAAGAATAATCTTACTGCTTCTATTCTAGCCACTAGAGGATAAGTCTCCTCATAATCTATTTGTTCTTGTTGTGAGTAACCTTTACATACCAATCTTGCTTTGTTTCTTAAAACTTCTCCTTGCTCATTCATCTTGTTCCTAAATACCCATTTAGTTCCTAACACATTCTTATTTGCTGGTCTAGGGACAAATTTCATGTCTCATTCTTTTCTATTTGATCCAATTCCTCTTTCATAACTTTTTTCCAGTAATCATCCTTGCATACTACATTTGCATTCTTAGGCTCAACTTGAGATATCAAGCATAGTTCTTCATTTACTCTACTTGTTGTCATCATACCTTTGTCTTTGCTTCATATGATTTGTTTGGATGGGTGATTCTTTATCATGTTATTTCCTAAAGTAGGAGTTGCTATCTCAACTTTTGGCTCTACTAAAGGTTTCGAGTTTTGTTCCTTCCTTTGCTCTCCTTCATTTTTCAAATCATTATTAGTCTCAAGAAATACCTCATCATTCCTTGGCTTAGTAACAACATCATCATCATCTAAATTGTAGTCAACTATTCTCTCTTGTACTCTAAATTTCTCATCAATTCTCACATTTGCACTTTCTATAATAGTCTTATTTCTATGATTATAACATCTATAAGCCTTTCTTTTTAACAAATAACCAAGAAATATACCTTCATCACTTCTAGCATCGAACTTACCAATGTCATCCTCTCTCTTTATGCAACAATTACTTCCAAATATTCTAAAATAGTTAACTGTAGGTAAGTGACCAAACCACATTTCATAAGGTGTTTTTTTTGTGTCTTTCTTGACTTGTACTTTGTTTATAGTGTAAACTGTTGTACTCACAACTTCTCTCCAAAATGTCTTGGATACATTATTCTCTACTAATATAGCTCTTGCATCTTCTATAATAGACTTGTTCCTTCTCTCTGCAATGCCATTTCGTTCAGGGGTTCTCAGAGCTGATGGTTGTCTTTTAATTCTATTTTCTTCACAAAACATGTTAAATGCATTTGAAGTAACTTGTCCTCTATCTGATCTCAAACATTTAATCTTCATACTAGATTCATTCTCAACTCTATTTTTGAAAATCTTAAACTTGTCAAATGCCACATATTTTTCTTTAAGAAATGAAACTCAAATCAATCTAGAAAAATCATCAACTAGAATCATAAAAAACCTTTCACCATAGAATCCTCTAGTCTTTGTAGGACCACTGAGATCCATGTGTACAATCTCCAACTTCACTGTAGTAGTAAACTTATTGATAGGAAAATAAGTTATGTTATGCTTTGCCAAAACACATTCCTTGCAATTTGTGTTTGTAGGCTTTACAATATTTGACAAATCTCTAATAGAAAAGATTCTACTATTCCTCACAATACTATCAAAGTTTATATGATAGAATCTATTATGCAATAACTAACTATCATCTACCTTTGCAACCAAACATGTCATTTCAGTAGGATTCAGCTAAAATATATTACCTCTAGATCTAGTTCCTGTACCAATTACCTTTCCATCTTTATCTCTGATCATGCATGTCTTTTCTATGAATTGCAACTGATAACTTTTGTCTACTAGTTGTCCAACACTCAAAAGATTGTGTTTTAAACCATCAACAAAGTATATATTCTTAGTATTAGTTTCACCATCAAGAGTTATAGATCCAATACCTTTAACTTGGCATGTTGTATCATTTCCAACTCTAACAATTCCTCCATGTTGACTTTTGAAGTCAAAAAACTTGTCCATAGCACCAGTCATATGATGTGGACAACCACTGTCAACTATCCAATTAGATTTCTTCTCAACCTGTGATACCAAAGATACCTTCTCTAGAATTTCTTCTTCAATTTCCACAAATCCAATTTCATCATCACTAGCACTTAAGGCTTGTTCATTAGAATCATTATCTTCATTTGCATACAAACAATCTCTATCTCTTCTAGGTTTATGATTTCCTTTATAATTTTTCTCCCTTTTAGTACACTTAGATACATAATGACCATATTCATCACAAGTCCAAGATTTAAAGATTTTCTTACCTCCTTTTTCTCTTTTTACCAGATGGGCTACTCCTTATTTAATCTTTTTGTCTTCCTCATATTTGCTACTACTAGCAAAATCTCCTCTAGCACTTGTTCTACTTGATAAGTTAGGTCGAATATTAAAGGCACTAAAAGTTATTTCTATTCTAGTCAATTCTTCAAATTGTCTATGTTCATTCTCAACTGCTTCAAGTCCTTGAAGCAATGTCTCCTTTGTGAAATCTTTGGTACATGATATCAATAACTGTATCATCTGAACTACTGGCTTGAATGGTGGTGTTAGAGTCTTTAATATCTTCCATATAACCTCATCATCTTCTTTGGTTCCTCCTTGAGCTGTAATACCTATAGTAATTTCTGATATCCTGCCTATATATGTTCTTACAAATTCATCTTCCATCATTTTAGCATCTTGAAACACACAAATCCAACTTTGCACCTCAATTTATTAGAGTGTGTATCACCTTGAAAACTATTGTCCAAAGCTTTCCAAATCAAATGTGAAGCAGAAAGTGATTTTACTTGATTGTACTGAATTTTAGGAAGTGCAGTCAATAGTGCTTCTCTAGCTCTCATGTCACACATGAAAAGATCTCTTTTTGCCTTGATGCAAGTTTCCAAATCCTTTTCTTCAATGACTATCTTCACTAATTTTGTCAAGATCCAATATCCCAAACCCATACACAACAAATGCGTCTTCATCTTTTCCTTCTAGCTGTCATAGATTGTTCTATCAAACTTTAGACTATTTTTCTTAAACATGTTCACCATGGATCTCCCAAAGTTAAAATTTTTCTTCAAGGACTTGAAGCTCTAATACTAATTATTAGGAACAATAGTCCACCAAGATAACTTGGGGGGGGGGGGTGTGAATCAGTTATCCAACAATTAAAATATTTATCTTCTTTAAAAGACTTAAGCATTTAATCAAAGTAAACAACAACCATACAAAGATGCACATAGATAATTACACTAGATATGTTGACTAGGGAAACCCCGATAGGAATGATGCCCACAAGATGATGTACTAATGTAAATATTGCTTGTTAGAGGATAGACCCTATTAGGTTTCTATTATAACATCTAGTACAATGAGTCCCTATTAGGAGACTTCAAATCCCTGTTAGGAGATTCCAACCCTATTAGGAGTTGTGATGTATACAAGAAGAGCCCATTGCTCAAACATGCAATTTCAACTAAAAGAAGAGCTCACTACTCAAATAAGTAATTTACTGATATTTCTTCTTTCCTCTATCCTATCAACCAGACCAATCACTATCAGACCTTGTAGACTAGGTCATCAACCTTGGTTCCAAATACCAAACCTCATATCACTCAGCAAAACCTCAATAATGAAGTTTCCTTCACTTCCACATTGCTCTTCTCAACTTCGCATTCTACACTCTTTGCTGCTTATCATCAATTTACATTACATTCATTTGATACCATGATAAAGGAAAATTTCCTTCCTTTATACTGATTCCATAAAACAATTTCCTGAGTCTATTGTTAGACCTTTTCAATTAATTATTATAGTACCACATTAAGAACACGTTACACTGAGTGATAACCTTAATCTTCCACCTTGCGACTTGAATAACTTTTTATACATGCAGTATTATGATGAGTGAGCTTAGCCACATCATCCTCAACATGTCTTCTTCATGTCCTCAACCTCAATCCTCAAGATATCAACTTTGTTAAGAGATATACAAATTTTACCAGAATATGCCTCTATAAACTCTATCTCAGAATAGACATCACCAAAACTTACTTAACTTCTTCTAGACTTATCCTTTCTTCTTTCAATGTTAACTCAATATACTAGATACTCATAAGTATATCCCATAACATCGAGTTTTTATCATGCTCGACTAGTCATCCATACCAACTTGATCTTTCCACTATTCTTTTGTCAGATACCATAGAAAACTACTATGTAGACATAAAACATGTTACATTGACATCAATGACAAACTTAGTCATGAATGTAACATATCATCATAGTAGTAATCCCCCATAGGAATATCACCAACATTCATGCTTCCAACCAATCTTCCAACAATCTTCCCAATCTTTCAACAACCCCACCCCAGTTTTACCTTCTCATTGGAGGGTTTCTAGTTAACAAATTTATTGTGATATGTGTTATTTTTTTCATGCCATGCATGATCATGTGTAGTTAGCTATTTTAGTTTACATGCAAATTGTGAGTTGGATGTGTGGTGAATGTTTTATGGTTAAAGTTTTGAAGTACTGATTCATCCCCCCCTCTTAGAGTTTACTTTCCCATTGCTATATCCAAAAATTAATATCAAAGCCTTGTCCTATGGAAAGGAAAGCTTTATAGCTTTGACAAAAGATCTTAAAGATGGAAGTCTACAAGTTGGGAAAGACTATTGAGAACCAAAAGATTAAAATTTAGTTTTCCCTACACCAACTCATGGAAGAAAAAATGAACTACATTGTTCATTGAGGAGAAGGAAGGAGATAGATACTAAGAAAAATGACACTCATTACCAAGAGGAAGACACTATTTAAGTGTTTGAGAGTGGAAAATCAATGAGTTTAATGTAGTCAGATATGATGGAAAAAAATGGTACCCTAACTAAAGAGGTCAAAAATCTTAAGATAGAACAAGAAGTCCAATTAGTATTACTATGTGAGGTGACTGAGTAGAAAAATAAAGTTGAGGAAAACAAAGTTATGATTGAAGATGACAAAAGTACACTGGCCAATAAACTAGAAGAGAATACATCAGAGGTACAAAAGATTGTTCACATGCAATTGGAAAAAATGAATCAAATGATGATTTCCAATCATGAATGGAATGGAAGGGACATTGTGATCACAACCCTAAAGTTACAAAATGAACAAAATGAAATGAACTGAGAAAAGAAAAGGAATTTGTTAAAAGTTTCAAAAAACCTAGTGAAGCCATCATATACTTTGAGATAATGTTGAGATCTCCTACATCTAACACTGCTACTAATGGATTGGGATACACCAGTACTGAGGAAGGAGAATCATCTAAAAGTGGTGAACATAGAAACAAAAAAGGTAAGAACTAAAAACCCACTTGTCATAATTGTAGAAAGTTAAGTCATACAACAAATGTTTGTAGGAGAAACAATGTAAATTAGAACCCTAAGAAAAAATTCAAGGGTTACTATCATAAGTGCAACAAGAAAGGACATCATGCACATGAATGTAGGACCAAGACCTTAAGCACATAAATATTTGAAGGATATTGCCACAATTTTTTGAAGTATGGACATAAAGCATATGAATGCAGATCTAATGCCAAGTGGACATCAAACAAGTAGATATAGGTGCACCAAAGTGAAAAATCCTACAATTGGGATTACAAAACAAGGCACAATTATCACTTTTTTCAAGAGTATGGACATGTTCTTGAGAATTTTATTATAATACATTTAAGAATCAATTGTACAATAGATGGTTGAGAGAGACTACATGCTTTAGCTATTTGAGGATTGGTCATATCAGTAGAAACTATGTCCAACTAGATCATGAACACCAAGTAATAGAAACAATAAAGGCAAAGAGAAGGTCAATGTTGAAAAGGTCAAAGTAGAGATGAATAAGACACAGAAGAAGAAGTAAGATTGCAACACATCAAGTTTTGATGAGGTTACTTCATCCAATGGATCGGGTGATCATATCACCCCCAACTATGCAATCAAAAGGTTTGTCTGGGATTAATATTTCAAAATTAAATCCTACATTAGTTCCAAGAATATAAGTTCAAAAAAGATTATATATTCATGAATTAAGATGAAATGTATTGGTTAGAACCTAGAAGAAATCTATAGTTTTGTTGGTTTTCATGTTGTTGCTAAGCATTAAAGGTTTCAAAGTTACTATTGATTGTGAATGGAATTTCAGTTGTTTCCAAGTAATGAATGTATGTTTGTAGTGGTTGAGTTTCCTATGTGAACAAAGCATAGTTGAAATCATGTGTAAGTTGAGTGAGTTGGAAACCCTATATTGGTTGAGATTACAATTGTGTAAGCATTAAGAACTTATTACAAAATTTTAAGGGTTATATAGTCACTTCTTGACTCATTTTCATTGACCAATGATCAAAGAGAGCATGAAGAGAACAAAGGTCAATTGCAATAGAAGATTCTTGCATTTGCAAATTGAATTCAACTACAACTTGAAATATTCATCATATTGAAAATGTATTTTACCTATGTCAAGTTTCACTATTTGAATTTTTGTGAACCTTAAGTATTAATTATTGAAAATAGATCTTCTTCAATTGTTAGGAAGGAAGGAAAGGAAGTGTTAATGAAAAATTAATTAGTAATGATTTAAGACAACCACATTTCTAAGAAATACCTTAAATTGCATATAAAGGAGATCCATCTGGTGCACTATCAATGATACCATCAAAAGTATTAATAATTTAGGATGTCAGGTGTTGTTATACATGAAAAGTTGGAAGTGTAGGAGACATGGAAATAAGGGAATGTCTATAGATTCTATCTTAGACCCCCTAATTTCCTTTTCTATGAGGTTGATAGCTCACAAGTTCTTTCAATCTAATTGACTAAACAATGTGTCTTGTATGGTAGTAGATTTGTGATACAAAATAGTGAAGAGAAACCACACCTATGACCTTTGAGTAGTAACTTCCACAACTATTTGGAAACTTGGAGGCCATAAGGAAAACTAAGAGTGCATCTTGTAAATTTGGCTCTTTACTAGTTTGTATATTCTTTCATGTGCAAAACACATTTCCTACATTTGGAGAAGTTGCTTGGAAGACCAATAGGTCTATTGCAATTTAGGTTGTAGAGTTTATAGAGAAACTTGGCGATAACTTTGAGTCAGTGATGACTAGTTATTTTGATGATTTTAAGAAATCCACGAAACAAAGACTAAGGATTCTAGTGTCACTAGTGGAGAAGCATTACAATGATGTTTTCTTCTTAGTTCATGGTAATTATACATATGTGTAGGTAGCTATTCCTAGAGTTAAATGGTTTAAACCTTTTCCACATGAAATCAATTTAGATGAGGCATCTGCAACTATCACAACTTTACTGGCATAAGAAATAGATAAAAGTGCCACCTCATTTGGGAACTATGTGGAAGCCAAGTCTAGAATTTAATTTTAACTTGAAGATGACTTCTGTGGTAAGGAAGAAGAATAAACTTGTGAAGAAGGTAAAGGAGAAATTTGGCAAAGGGGGAGAAGAAGAAGAAGAAGATGATGATGATGATGAGGAAGAACAAGTCCAAGCCCCTTTGGAAATCACTCAAAGAGAATGAGAAGATGAGGAAGTTCATGAAGAAGGTTTTGAGGAAGAAGAAGCTGAGGAAGTACCCAAGTCTATTAAGAAGAAAAGAAAGGTTTAGGAGCCTAAAGTGGAGAAACCCAAGAAGAAGCTTGTGAAACTTTCACAACAAAAGCTAGCAGTACCTGCTACTAGGTCTAGCATAAGGGCAACCACTAAGAAAGTCAACGTTGTTGAGAAACCTATAGGAAAGAGGACTATTATTTTAGTAGAGCCAAGCCAACCAATAAAGAAGACATATGAAAGGATAAAATAAACTCTTGTGGCCAAGTTAGATGACAATAAAATAGAATCTGATGACATGAGACAATTCAAGATGGTAAGCCAGAATCCCTCCTTTGACTTAGATAATTTGTGTGACAATATAAAATCAAATGCATATTTATATGGTTTTGCACACATCAATTTTGATAAGTTAGGAAAAGTTAAAAAAAATAGTATTGAGGAAACCATATATGTGATGATAGCTACATTCAAATCAACTTGAATTGATATTTCCAACTCACTACCTAAGAGTCTATATGACTGAGTTGAGAAGAAATGGAAATATAGTTTACAAACAGAGAGATCAATTAGGGAATCCACTCTAGCCCAAGTAATGCTAGAATTGGATAAAAGAAAGATTACCAAGTCTATGGAAAAGCACAAGAAATTCCCCCCCCCCAAATATAGAGCTTTTCATATACTGAATAAGAAGATTGAGGATGTTGTAACCAAAAACACAACTATTTAGAGATCTATTTATGGGTTACCCACTCCTGCAATAAAAGAGAAAGGTGAGCAGGAATTGCAAGAACCTAAGCAAGTTGAGAAAGAGAAAATTGAACAAGCACAAGAGGTATTAGTAAAGGATGGTAGGAACTAGGGAAGCAAAAAAAAAAGAGGCTACAAATGAAGAAGAGCAACAAGATGAATATAATGTACAAGGTCTAGAAGTGCCCAACAACAATCCTCTACATGTAGACCAAGTGAGTCAACATGACTCAATACAAATTAAGGATATGCCTAAAAGAAATTCTCAGAACATCAACCCTTTGACTGATGATGATTTGAAAGAGATACTAAACGATTCCACCATGGCAACACAATTATGCAAAAATTCTGTGTTGGTGAGAATAGATGAAATTAAAAAGGCAACAACAGGGGAGAAACAAATTGACACATCCAATGCGCCCCCCACATCTACAAAGACAAAAGACCAAAGTGAAAGCACTAAACAACTAAATGTTATTACTAAAACACCAGTAGCATTGTCTCTAGTATCACTCATTTCTACTAAGAAATCCTTAGTTACAGTTGAGGAAGATGGAACATAAGTTAAACTAGGTTAGGAATCTAGTCATGTACCTACTCCACAAATGGAAGGTGAAGTACACATAGAAGTAAGACAAGATGAAAAGATTGAAGAATTGAATGTGACTATTGTAGACACCTAAATTTTATTACACCACTTTGGTAATCCTATTTAGCTATCTCTAAAGGCATCATTAATTAAATTTCTATTTAATTAATCCTTTGCCATCCCCTAGCTGATTAATTCAATTAATCATCTATAGTCCTAATTGATAAATCAAATAAACCATTATTTATCAATTAATCCTATTCTCCTATCTAATTCCAAAACCCTCATTTATTAAATAAATCTATTTGATAAATAAAAGCCTCAAAATCTAGTAGCCCCTAAACTATCCTAAATCTTGCACTTAGCCTAATCCACCCCATCCACCCATACTAACCTAGCTTAGCCACTAACTCACCTTCCCTCATGAATTCCATCCACTTGCACATCTCTAACCTCCTTAATCTAATCCTAACCCAAGCCTAATCCCCCCCCCCTAACCTTTTCACATTCCCTAAGTAAGCTTAAGACTTTCCTAAGCCAAACCAAAGTCTCCTCCCTCAAAATATCCCAACCATAAAGCTTTATCCCAACCACAAGGCCTTCAATGCTCTTACATGCCCTTAAAAGCTCTTACAAGCCATTATGAGGGCCATTTAAGGCCTTGAGCCTCTTTTGTTGACTCATCCTTGCCCTTTCCTCCACCCACTCTCCTTGTGACATGTGTCACTCCTTAATTGGTGCTAAACAAGCACAATCCATGTGCTCCCCTTTGAATACATCCTAGCCCTCCCTAAAGCTTTATCTCTCCTTATATCTTAACCCTCCATCCCTCAAGCCCTTGGCCTATAAATTAGATCCCCTCCCAAGTCATTTTATCACAACCCCTTTCAGTAAAGTTATCATGCTAGTTTGAGAAACAAAGCCATCAATCATACCCTCATAATGCCAAATTGAGAGCTCATAAGGCTACCAATTTGCTATTATCTATCTCCACCATTGAAGTAACTTTGAAGCTTGAGCATACATCCCACATCCACATAATAGAAATATCTCCAAATCAAGTGATCATCCTCATTGAGAGAGCCCATCCATGGCTCATATTCTCATTTGAGGACTTCACTTTGTCTCTCTTATATGTTATGGTAGTTTAATGTGTAAATGCTTTTATTTTCATTAAATTAGTATTTCTAGCATATTAGATTAGTGTATACATTTTGGCATGCCCGGTGGGACCCTGCAAGGGTCATTTTAATCTCCATTTTGTTAGTTTCACATACTTTTTCATGTTTTTACTAACCATGGGAAACTAACATTTTGTGATTTAAATTTTGTGTCTTTGTCTTGTGATTTTTTCTTGCAGGGTACTATTGACCATTTCAAGAACGTGCATACAACCCTATAAGTGATTTTGACCCAGTCAACGCTAAGAATTTTTTTTTTTTTTGCATCCCCGTAGACACAGGAACGCAAACCTGCAACCATGGGAATGAGTCATACTACGGCAAGATCGTGAACCCGCAGCCCCAGGAATGTAGAAAGACTAGCAGGAATGCTAGAAAAACTAGGTCAACTAAATCACACATGTTGTTAAAACTAACCAATGAACCCACCCACAAATCTTCTAGCGAGAATGCGCCTCATCAGAGCAAGATTGTCATTCCCACTTGCGAGAACACTATCTTCTTCTTGTCTTGGAATTCTAAACTATAATAAATTTTTTTTTCAATAGGATCATCATTCCCACTTGCTGGAATGTTGTAAAGCCATAAAGCCGTGGGATCACTCTGTTAAAAAGAGCTCTTGGGTTTTTGGCTTGCATTTTTATTCTCCTTTTTTGTAATTTTTAATATCATTCCCATGATGCTAAGTTGCAATGGGCTTGTCATTCTCGCAAACAGACTCCAGTAGGATCGTGGACCCGCTTGCAGGAAAGCGTAACCTCGCAGGAACGCTGGTTCTCGCATTTTCTCTGTGTGGACGCTCTATATTTTTTCTGGTCGGGTCTTAGTCATTGTCACTTGCAAATCAAAAAAATGAACTTGTATGTCTAACAACCCCTCAAATCAAACACTTCATTTTGGACTTTAAAAACAACAACAAACAAACTTTCAATTTTGCATGCAATCTAGGCACACTTTGATTTTTGGGGCATAAAAAGAATCTACATTTTAGAAAATCTCTAAGTTACAAAAACAAATAAAAACGCTTTTGATTAAGTTTGTTGTTGGACTCAACCTTTTTAATCACCCATCATTCTAACCATTGGTTTTGTTGACTCATCCTTGCCCTTTCCTCCACCCACTCTCCCTGTGACATGTGTCACTCCTTAATTGGTGCTAAAAAAGCACAACCATGTGCTCCCCTTTGAATACATCCTAGCCCTCCCTAAAGCTTTCATCTCTCCTTGCATCTTAACCCTCCATCCCTCAAGCCCTTGGCCTATAAATTAGATCCCCTCCCAAGTCATTTTATCACAACCCCTTTTAGTAAAGTTATCATGCTAGTTTGAGAAAAAAAGCCATCAATCATACCCTCATAATGCCAAATTGAGAGCTCATAAGGCTACCAATTTGCTATTATCCATCTCCACCAATGAAGTAACTTTGAAGCTTGAGCATACATCCCACATCCACATAATAGAAATATCTCCAAATCAAGTGATCATCCTCATTGAGAGAGCCCATCCATGGTTCATATTCTCATTTGAGGACTTCACTTTGTCTCTCTTATATGTTATGGTAGTTTAATGTGTAAATGCTTTTGTTTTCATTAAATTAGTATTTCTAGCATATTAGATTAGTGTATACATTTTGGCATGCCCGGTGGGACTCCGCAAGGGTCATTTTAATCTCCATTTTGTTAGTTTCACATACTTTTTCATGTTTTTACTAACCATGGGAAACTAACGTTTTGTGCTTTAAATTTTGTGTCTTTGTCTTGTGATTTTTTCTTGTAGGGTACTATTGACCATTGCAGGAACGTGCATACAACCCTATAAGCGATTTTGACCCAGTCAACTATAAGAAAAAAAACTTTTTTTGCATCCTCGTAGACACAAGAATGCAAACTTGCAATCGCAGGAACAAGTCATACTACGGCAAGATCGTGAACCCGTAGCCCCAGGAATGTAGAAAGACCAGCAGGAATGCTAGAAAAACTAGGCCAACTAAATCACACATGCTGTTAAAACTAACCAATGAACCCACCCACAAATCTTCCAGTGAGAACATGCCTCATCAGAGAAGATTGTCATTCACACTTGCGAGAACGCTATCTTCTTCTTGTCTTGGAGTTCTAAACTGTAATAAAAACTTTTGTCAGTAGGATCATCATTCCCACCTGCTGGAACATTGTAAAGCCATAAAGCCGTGGGATCGCTCTGTTAAAAGAGCTCTTGGGTTTTTGGCTTGCATTTTTATTCTCCTTTTTTGCAATTTTTCCTATCATTCCCACGATGCTAAGTTGCAGCGGGATTGTCATTCTCGCAAACAGACTCCAGTAGGATCGCGGACCCGCTTGCAGGAAAGCGTAACCTCGCAAGAATGCTGGTTCTCACATTTTCTCTGTGTGAACACTCTCTATTTTTTCTGGTCAGGTCTTAGTCATTATCACTTGCAAATCAAAAAAATGAACTTGTATTTCTAACAACCCCACAAATCAAACACTTCATTTTGGACTTTAAAAACAACAACAAACAAACTTTCAATTTTGCATGCAATCTAGGCACACTTTGATTTTTGGGGCATAAAAAGAATCTACATTTTAGAAAATTTCTAAGTTACAAAAACAAATAAAAACACTTTTGATTAAGTTTGTTGTTGGACTCAACCTCTTTAATCACCCATCATTCTAACCATTGGTTGCAATATCAGCACCATATATGGGGATGGGTCTACCTAAGAGGGTGTTAAGTGCTCCACAAAAATCAAACTCCACTCACTCTCGAGTTTTTATTAGTTTTTCTAATAAATAAAATTTCTTGAATGTGCATTAGCCTTGCTAACACTTCATTTGGGCATAAAAATTAAACAAAACTTGACGTGGAGGGCCTCCAGGCACGTGCTTGAAATTGAGCTTTACACACATCTTTTTTTTGGGCTTAAAAAAAACTCACACTCAATCTTGAATACCTTAAAGAAAATTAATTGATACTTGACGTGGAGGGCCTCCGAGCACGTGAGTTTACTTTTGTTGACCCTAAATCTTCTTGGTGTATTCATTCTTTGATCACTTCTCTTTTGTTGGCACTTCAAGTTGGAATTGAACATTGGCATCCTAAACATGTGTGTTTGCAAGGTCTAGACTAGACAACTTAAGCGTTAGTTGGAAAAGAATTCTGTCTTCTAGCCCAAGATCATCCAAGTCTTCTCTCCCCTTGTTGTCTTTCGAGGCCATCTTGGGTGCATAAGATTAGGATCCAAAATCTTGTTTAAATTTTAGGAGGTCTTCTTGGGGATTTCATCACACCTTGGGATGAGCTCAACTCCAGTGTTTCGGTGGACTATAAAGATCGGGACGTGAATCCAAAGACAACTCTCTTGGGACCAAGATTTTGTCACTCAGGCTAAGCCTCAAGGAAATTTATACCCTTGAGAAGTGAAAGAGGAGAAGTGGGTTACCACTCCTTTCGACTGTGTGACTTCTTTTTGGTTTCATTTATGGATTTGGGCCTCACGTCCCTTGGGTATATCGAGGACTCCCTAGCTAAACCAACTATCAACCTTGTTGAAAACCATCTAGGATGTTAATTTGTTTGAAGTGACTGATTGAAACATTTGTAAAACATACACACTCCTTGGTGCAAGTATCACATTCTGGGAATCAAAAATTCTATCTTGTTGTTCTTATCTATTGCTTGATCTTTTACTTGTTGAATGAATGTTTTCCAAACTTGGTCAATCCTAGCATAGGGCATACTTAGCATAGTCACTGCCTCCAAGAGAACCCCACAGTTGTGATCTTAATCCTTGAAAACATCTCATGTCAAGCCATCCCAAGACTAAGTTTAAGAAGGCTAAGCTTCCTCAAATGCCAGCCTATAAGGAAATTGAAGCAGAACATAAGAAGCATACCCTTAACCTTAGGATTGCCAAATTGGATTAAATTGAGAAAGATGGAGCTGAAATAGCATTGCAAACTGAATGGGACTACAAAATCCAAAACATAACCCTTCGACGTGGTGTTAATACAAGCCTTATTGACAACTCTACTATTACTCATTCTGATTAGGTCCTTCCTCTTTTCTGCACACACTTACACACTTATAAGTTTAGTCTCTCATCTAGGAATTGCACTATCCCATCTAAGCATTTGAAGTGATATCCTCTCCTCTCATCTTAGGTTGTTGAAGAAGAATCCTCCACTTGCATTGTTAAAATCTCAGCATTATTTCCTCACTCACTTAGAAACATTTTTTCATCACATCTCTCATCATCTTGAGTATCCTTGAAACCCAACACTTTGCTAGGAATAGGTTTTTTTTGGTGTCTTGCATCACCTTGAGCCAAACATTAGGGTCACACCTTTTGCATCACTATCACATTTCCCACATTCACATCTTGGGAGAATGCAAGCACCATATCCTTTAAACACCCTTAGTATCATCCATCGCTGCATTTAGGAGAAGCATCATTTCATGCCACCCACCATAGATTTTGGCAGGCACATACGGAAAAAAAAAAAGTATCCTAGTCATAGTGGTAATGCATCCTGAGCTCAGCCATACTCTGTGGTATCCATGACACCATCAGACCCACCGCAACAAATCCCAGAAGAACCAAGATCATCCATAGATATTGAGGCTTTCATGAACCAACTTGGTCATGCTACTATTGTCAATGCCATCATAGATGGCAACAAGGAAACCATCATGGAAAATTTCTTACGAGACAATGTTGGCGTCTTTGAGTTTGGATGTCCACCACCTATCAACATAACAGATTCTACTCACCCATTATTTGGATGGCAACCACCTCAAGTAGAACTAGCAGACCCAAATATCCCCTCGACCTAGGTGTCGGTTCCTATTCCACATAACACTCATCCCACTCTCACTCAACCATTAGTGCATAGTGTTAGGAATAAGGTGTCTCAACCTTGTATAATTCCTATTCTTATTATTTGTTTTGTAAAATGTATTTCTTGCAAATAATTTTGATGTGTCGAAATCTTGAATTGTGTGTAAGGAGATCATGACTAAAATGGTTATGACGGATTCCTATGACATGTAAGAGCTATGTTAGGAAGATTCAATGACAGGTGAAGACATGTGGAAACTAAGATATTTGAGTACTATACACTCTACGTTCAAAATTTTTTTTGGGGTTCCTATTTTCTCGGAGAATGGTAAAACCCTAATACAGTTTACCTTTGGGAGTAGCCCTAAAGTGAAGCGCATGTTGTAAGCATTTTTAGGGTTGCAAAGATATTCGATGCAAAAAGGGTGTATTGTTGGTACTGCGAGTAGTTACTGGAGTCTTCGCTTGTTGATGTTGAACTTGCATTACAAGTGT
Organism: Cupressus sempervirens; assembly: GCA_028749045.1. Taxonomy (NCBI): domain Eukaryota; kingdom Viridiplantae; phylum Streptophyta; class Pinopsida; order Cupressales; family Cupressaceae; genus Cupressus; species Cupressus sempervirens. Next base: position 399,347,189 of record CM053792.1, on the reverse strand, counting down.
ATTGTGACCTTGTGTTGAAGATAATACATTATGCAGGTGCTGAAGGGGTGGGGTTGTTTTACCAAAAGGTTTTTCCCCATCAAAAAATTCTTGTGTTATGTGTTCCTTTCTCTGTCTATTTTTTGTATGCATGGTTGGCTACAATATTGTTGTTTACATGATATTGAATCTGTAAGTGCAGAAGATTTTAATAAGATTTGCATCATACTTTCTTTATGAGATTACTGTAGGAAGTTGTTTCCATACCTGAGTTTCCTTACACATACTACATCTCAACCAACCTCAAGTATACCATTTGCATATGTTTCCACCACCTATTTTTTTGCTCCACCGAATCCTCCATTTGCATCTAGTAGCACTACCTTTTCGTTTCCACCCCATATTACATCTAGTCCATTTGCTACTCAAATACCACCATTAGGGTCCAATACCTCATCCTCCATCCCACCAAATATCACTATCAACCCCTTTGTATCTAGCCAAAGCTCTTCAGCCACTTTTCCTTTTGGACCTTGGAATTTTGCTGTGATACATACACCTATCATTAGTCTTCCCCCTAGCACTGCAGTCGCATTCACACCTTCTATACTATCATCCACTGCTTCACATAGCTATTCACTCCCACCCCTCACAAACTATTTCTCCATGCCACCTTTAGGTAATAGTCCAAATCCACTGCCATTGTAGTTCTCTACAGTAAACCCTTTGCTGCATATTAATTACCTTGTGCCTACTCCAAATCAGTCCTACTCCCAAGAAGGCATGCAACCTACATATATTGGGCATGGTATATATTCCTAGAGCATGGCACAAGCATAATCTGCATTACCACCATTCTAGCCATAGTCTTCACACCAATAGTATGCCCAAGCACCCACACAGAACTATCTCATAGGGCAGCAACCTCATGGTTATCCACCACACCAACCTCAACAGATGCAATAGTATGTACAACCCATGTTCCAACAAATAATAGCATCCACTCCACCAGGGGCATCTGCTCCTCCACCTATAAAGTCTGAATGGGAAGAAATGAAAAATGCCCTCAAAGCCCTCAAGGATGGGACATACACCAAGACTTTCAAATTTGAAAATGATTGCCGATACCTTGTTAATAAGACTATCACATTGACTCCATTTCCTAAACATTTCGAGATCCCCAATTTTGACAAATTTAGGGGGAAAAGTGATCCAATCACACATGTTAAGGAATTCTATATGCATTCTCAAGAGGTAGCTTATAGTGATGTGTTCCTCATGTGTCTCTTTCCCAAGAGCCTAGCAGGACCAGCTTTGGAATGGTTCTATTGTATCCCTCAAGGTACTATTAAAATTTTTGCAAAACTTTCTGAGGCCTTTGTTGCTCAATATACCCATCTCATTGAGACTAAATTATCTATAGTGGACCTCGTCCACACTAAGAAAAAGGGAGGGGAAAGTCTTATAGAGTATCTGCAATGCTGACAGATCCTCACAACAAGGATCTCTTGCACCATCCCTGAGTGCCATCTTGTCAAGATGTTCATAAACAACGCACACCCTAGCCTCGCTCATCATATGGTTATGAATTGTTTGCAAACATACAAAGACATCAAAGAGAAAGGAATGGGCCTTGAAAAAGGCCTCATTAAGGATGGTTTCATTAGATTGTACAAAGAAAACACCCAGGACCGTGGGTCAAGCAATGAAAAAACCCAATATTGGAACAAAAACAAGAATACAGTGACAGATAGTGCCACTGACACTCGACAAGTCCATATTGTTGGGGCAGCTACCAATGTTCCCACCACATTTTTCCAACAACAAACTTATCCACAGTAACCTCTTGCATATCACTAGCCACCCGTACAAACTCATCAACCAATACAAGTTCCTCATAATCAAACCAATGCTATCACACTAGCGATAGGTAGTAAACCCTGTGTTTAGAGGCAACCACAAACATACACCCCATTGGGGGAACCTCTTGATACAATCTTTGAAAAATTGGCCAAAGATAACCTTGTTCGATATCCACAGACACCACCCTTGGAACCCAATCAGTCTAGAGCATCCTGGTACAAAGATAACAAATATTGCAAATTATGTACATGACCTCATTGACCGAAAAGAGATCATAGTGGGGGCACAATCCTCACCTAATGTAGGACTAATGATGTATCAAAATGCTTTCCCTCCTCATAACACCAACCTAGGAAAGGCACTTGCAAACTATCCTATCAACAAACCTAACAATGCTCTGAGTAAACAAGGTGACAACTAAGAGACGTCTCAGAATTATACCTCGACATACTTGGACTATGGTAGCTTAATTGGTTGCATATCCCAAGTTGAACCATCTATCAACGTCATCAATATCAAAGGCCCAGATACTCAGTGTGTAGTCGCTACCCATCAGACATGACTCAATATAGTTGGTCCACCTGTATCCACACCAATTAGACCACCATCAGCACGACCATCTCCATCTCGCGCATCTCCATCCAAATCACCTTCACTAGGGCCACAATATAACATCTTGGAACACCTTGGAAACACGTCAGCCCAGATGTCCATCTTGGATCTCTTACGAACAAGCCCACTTTATCAAGAGATCCTTGACAACACTCTATGTGAGTCACGATTCCCCTCCAACATAAACACTATTGAATTTTGCAACTTGGTTGGCCATCTTTCAGCCTCCTGTTCCCTATCATTCAAAAATATTGATATCCTAGCAGTTGAACCCGATCACATCCTCCCACTTTGCATCACTATTATGGTTTCTAACTTTGTAGTTAAACATGTAATGATAGATAATGGATCGGCTCTAAACTAATGTACTCTAAAGTTCATCAAACAGGTAGGATATACTGAAGTAGATATCATCAATGAGGTGATCACCATCAAGGCATATGACAATTTGGAGTGTACAATTGAAGGAACCATCTTGCTCCCTATCAGAGTCGGCCCAACCACTCAAGAAACACTTTATCACATAGTTGATCTTAATCTTCCATATAACATCCTCCTCGGTCGCCCATGGATTCATGCCATGAAGGCCGTTCCATCTACATATCATCAGTGCATCAAATTTTTGCATAATGGCACTGAGATAACAATCCATGCAGATCCTGAACCCTTTTCTTATTGCAATGCGATTGAAGCTTCATACACTAATGACTGTCCTAGCATCAAAATTGGCACCACAATGGCTAGCTCCTTTGGCACCTGCCATGATTCAGACACCATTTTAGCCTCCACTCTCTCCACAGTTAAGATCAACTACCAAGGTTGTGGTGAGTATAGTCTCACGGATGCTTTTGCTGTTGGTGCTCTACCACTTGACCCACATACTCAAGGATGCCCAATACATCAAGGGCTTGTACCACAAACCACCTCTTGACTTCACTAGTTGGGCCCTACCACATTTTTCACCAAGGGTATCCTTGATGGAGCCAAAAATACACCAGACATTAACACATGGCTATACAAGGAGCCACCTCCTCAAAGTGAAGCACTTCCCTATCACTTTAAACAAAAATATCCTTGGTCACATTGCTTGACCATGGAGCAATGGGATTATCAAGGAGGTGGTTTAGGCTGCCAGGAATCAGGTATGAGATAGCCTATAGAAGCACATCAAGTGAAAAAAACTAAAGGCTTAGGCTATGGACCCCCTGCAATTGGGGGCACTACAACGGAAGGCCACGCCTTTATGAATGTCCAAAACACTCTCGTTGAGGTTGAAGACATCCCTGAGAAAGTTGAAAAGAAAGCTTATGATGATATTTTCCTTGACGAAATAATCCTTGGAGCCTCTGTGCTCCACTAGTTATCCTTGAATCTCATAGACCTCCCCCTCACTCTCCCCAAACTCATAGATTGGGACCAACCAAGTGTCGTTCATGTTGATGAGTTCTCTACCGAGCACACACTCCTTAAATTGATGGGGGTAGAAATGCCACATAAATGGCCACCTCCACCATTGGCATATGTCTACAAGCTAGATTCTGTAGGTTACTTTGAAGAGGAGGAAATCTCTAGTCGCAAAAATGAAATCCCAAAAGAAACAAAAAAGCAAAAAGATAAGAGAAAATCATCCCATGGTGAAAACTCCTTTGGAGCGCCATTGGGTGACTCAAAACATGAAACAAAAATAAAGGACGTATGCAATGGTGAAAACCTCTCAGAGGCACTTGAGGATGGAGATTTCATCCTCCCCCCATAGGAGCATTGACCTCCTATATTTTTAGTTTTGACAGAAGAAACTCGACCTATAGATATTAGTCTGACAGAGATACCACATATCACATACATTGCAGCTTCTTTACCACCTGAACAAGTAGAACTTCTTCTTGAAGTCCTCCATGAAAATATAGGCCACTTTGCATGGTCATATCAGGATATGCCAGGGTTGGACCACAAATTGGTTGTACACCATTTGGCAGTAGATCCAGGGGCCAAGCCTGTCAAACAAAAACTCCAAAAAATGCACCCCAAGGTGGCTTTATTAGTCAAAGAAGAGCTAGATAAGTTGTTGGAGGCCAAAATCATTCGGCCAATAGATTATTTGGAATGGATTTCTAATATGGTACCTATTACCAAGCCCTTTAGTGATATTAGAATTTGCACTGATTTTTGGGATCTTAATAAAGCTTGTCCAAAAGATGACTTTCCATCGCCAAATATTGACATGATTGTGGATCTCACCACAGGTTATGAACTCTTGTCACTAATGGATGGTTTCTCTGGATATAATCAGATTCGTATAGCAGAAGAAGATCAGCATAAGACAATATTTACTACACCTTGGGGCACATTCTGCTGCAATATGATGCCCTTTGGGTTAAAGAATGCTAGGGCAACCTACCAGCGTGTGATGATAGTCATCTTCCATGACCTAATCCATAGGATACTTGAGGATTACGTAGATGATATTCTTGTCAAATCTCTCAATTCTCTAGATCACTTATCTCACCTTGAGGAAGTGTTAACCAACTAGTAGAATATCATCTCATGCTAAATCCAAAGAAGTGTGTCTTTGGTGTTACTTCAAGAAAGCTCCTAGGTTTCATTGTGTCATAGTACGGTATTGAGATTGAACCTAAGAAGGTCAAAGACATCATGGATATGGCTCCCCCTAAGACACTCAGGCACCTTCGTTCTTTGCAAGGAAAAATCCAATCAGTCTGACGATTCATTTCTTAGCTTGCTAATAAGTGTCAACCTTTCACTCACTTGCTTAAGAAAGATCAAAATTTCAAATGGGACCCAATTTGCCAGCGCAATTTTGAGCTCATCAAGTAGTACTTAGCTAATCCACCTATTTTGGTTCCTCTAGTTGCAGGGTGCCCACTCATATTGTACATCACAGCTACTCCTATAGCATTAGGTGCTCTGCTAGCATAACTTGACGATGTAGGGAAGGAACAAGCTATTTATTACATCAGTCGAACATTAGTGGGATATGAGCCCAACTACACACCAATCGAGAAGGCTTGCTTAGCAGTAGTGTTGGACACCCAAAATTTACATCACTACATGTTGAGTCATACTATACAACTGATCTCAAAGATTAATCCATTGAAATATATGCTCTCTCATACAGTACTCACTAGACGCTGGGCAAAATGGGTTATGCTTCTCAGTGAGTTTGACATTCAGTATGTTGACAGAAAGGCCAATAAAGGCTAGGCTATTGCAGATCACCCACTCATCATGGAATTTCTAGATGAATACCTCTATTTGATAGAAAAAAAATCACTCTGGAAGCTATATTTTGATGGCTCCTATACATCTCATGGTTCCAGTGCAGGCATACTTTTGGTTACACCTCAAGGAAATTATATTCCTAAATCTTTGAAGCTATAATTCTAGTGTACCAATAACATTACAGAGTATGAGGCCCTTGTTCCAAGACTAAAAATTGCCATTGAATGGAATATGATAGAGGTTCGGGTCTATGGTGATTCTCAACTTATCATCAAACAAGCTTTGGATGAATATCAAACCAAGGATGACAAGTTACTACCTTACAAAGACCTAGTTGACCAACTAAAGGAGCATTTCACTCAGATCCAGTTCATACAGATACCTCAACTCCAGAATAAGGCAACTGATGCGATGGCCACTATTGGTTCTCTCTTAGAAATACCACATGAAGCTAGGTAGTATAATTCTTGGTTGAGTAGTTGCATGAACCCCCATATGAGAATGATGAATCAACACGAGTCTGTTTCTTGGTTGGTCCCCAATCTCCATGGTACCATGAAATTCATGCCTACCTACTAAATGGTATCATATCTCATCACCTCACATGAACCCAATGCCAAAACCTTATTTTTAAATCTTCCTGTTATAGTATCATTGCCCAAACCCTATATTGTCGTGGTTATCATGATACTCTCTCTCGATGTTTAGATCAAAATGAGGCTGCGATGGCTCTCAAAGAGGTACACAATGGACTTTGTAGTGCTCACATGAGCAGGATGGTGCTAGCAAAGTAGATCCTTTGGGTTGGATATTATTGGCCTACTCTAGAACAAGATGCATGTGAATTTGTGAAATGATGTTTACCTTGTCAACATGCTAATTTAATCTGGGTTCCAACATAGTACTTGCAACCCATTGCACCACCATGGCCTTTTTCCTACTAGGGATTTGATCTTGTTGGTCTTATTGTGCCACTTTCTTCAGAAGGGCACAAGTGGATAATCACTGCCACTGATTATTTCACTAAGTGGGTCGAAGTAGTTCCCCTTGTTACTGCCACAGGAGTTCAAGTGTCCAAGTTTGTATTGTATCATATCATATGTTTCTTTGGCATCCCAACTACCATATTTACAGACCACAGAGGAAATTTTGAAAACCTAAATATGGAGGAATTGTGCACTTCCCTTTGCATCCACCACTGCTTCTCGAGCCCATATTTCCCACAAGGTAATGGTTAGGCTGAGACAACTAATAAAACCTTCCTCAAAATCCTCAAGAAAGTTGTCAATGACTCCGACTGTAATTGGCATTTGAAAATTAATCTCGCCCTATGGGCATACCGTAGTTCATTCCATACCGCCACTGGCACAACTCCATACTCCTTGGTCTATGGTACTGAAGCAGTCTGGCCTATTGAGGTGGAACTCCCATCACTCTGCATTTCTCTCCAAGGATAGATATCTGATGAGGAATATAGAGTGGCTCGACTTACTCAACTTGATCTACTTGATGAAAGAAGGCAATAGGCCTACAACCATCTCATGGTCTATCAAAGTTTCCTCAAGCACAATTTCAATAGGAAAGTCCATCCACGCAGTTTTCAGGAAGGTGACATGGTCCTTAAAGAGAATATGAAGGTTCAAGTTGATAGAGAAAAGAAAGGCAAGTTCGAGCCCACCTAGCGTCATGACATCTTTTGGCTCAAGAGCCTATCAGTTATCTACCCTTGAAGGTGAAGTCCTAAATGATCCTACCAACATTATTCACCTCAAGAAATTCTATGCCTAAAGATAAAATTTGCAAATCAAGGAAAGAAAAAGGCATTATCTATTATCGACACACACCCCTTTATCGCCCCTCTAGATCCTATCACTCATCCCACTCACTTTTCCAAGGTGTTCCTTATCGTTATTTGCCATACTTCACAAACATCACCCTCTAGCACATCGCACTAGGTAAAATGCCATCTTATTTATAGCATCCCGTGTACCATACTTGATATATCCTACCATCGTACTCTACTAGATCTATCCTATTAGGTGATTTTTATCCTTACTATATGTAGCATATAGAACCCATATAATGTGTGTTTCATCAAACCTTGTCTCCCATATACTATACTTATGTGAATACAACAGTATTCAGACCCCTATACATCAATCATGCTTTACATAAACCCACCTCAACAAAATTATGTATTGTAAAAATGCTATCTCCTCATCCTGAGCTTTCCCTTGTCACACATATACCTACTAAGTTTTGCTATCCAGTCTCAAGTTCCCATGTCCTTAACTAGTCTCACTTGTACATACTGTCTAGGTCTTATTGCAACCCATTAGTAGCTCGTCAGTTGACCTCTTTGGCAAATGGCTTCTTTTTCACTTTGCGAAGTCTTTTGTTGTTTCTCTTTTTTTGGTTGATTGTTTCCACGTACCTTTTGTTGTTTCCTCCTCAAGATCACCATGATCATTTCATATCATGGTGTGTTTTGACTAGAACAACTAAGATGGTTCGTTTTGATCATAGTCTTTTGCTACTTGAGAATTAGTTTAATATTATCCTTGCATATTTCAAACATGTTTTTCATCTTTCGATAAAACATGATGCACTTGGGTAATCTTGTTTGCTTGTGGATCATCCAACATCGTTCCAACATTGATCTCTCCAAGATTGACGTGTGATGCTAGGGCAATCCTTGCGTGCCTATTTGAGTCAATCCTATGGAATTTTGGAGAAAAAGGCCTTGACATTCTTAGTAACCTTGGCAGATCCCTAACAATCCTATATCAAATTAAGTGTTTACACTACATAGTGGTGCTTCCTCACGAAGTACCCCATGCTCAAGTTTCTTTCTCCTTGTCATCACCCCTCTACCTTGAACTATCACCTTTTCCATCCTCAGAATCATTTGATTCAAAGCCTTGAACATGAAATCTTATTTACTCTCATCATGATGTGATCCCTATCATAAGTTACTATCCTAACTCTCAAATCTCTGCTATGCTCCTGATTGTGAGTTTGTTGGTCACTCTTTTTCCAACATTATTCTCCTTAGAGTCAGTATCTCCTATGATCACTTTTTCATATTATAGAATTCTATCATAATTCAAAAACATTGGTTATCTTATTCCACCATCATTTTTTGTGTCGCATCTCCTAAAAATATTGTATGATGTAGCTTGTATCCTTTATCATATCACGGAATATCATCACATTTAGTCTTTTATGATTTTCTCACTTTCTCATCATAAATCTCAAATATATCTTTTAGTTTGTGTTCTTTTTAACATATCATAAGTTTACTGTTCTCCCTTTTAGTTCATCTTAAACATAAGTCATTCATCATTAGATTATAGTTCATTTTAACATTATCATTCATCATTTAGATCCTGATTCATTTTTATCATTCATCATTAGATTGTGATTCATTTTAGCATTGTTGTCATTTATCATTAGGATAGGTTTATTTTAGCATTGTAGTTCATCATTAAGTTATACTTCATTTTATTTTATCTTGTGAATCATTTGTTTTAATCTTTTTTTTAGTTAAGCATATCCTAAGTGTCATAGCATTATATTCATTTTTCCATATCATAAATCTATTGTTTATCCTTTCATTGGTAATTCATTTTTTATCACTTCTTTTATAGTTTGTACTTATCGTCATACAACATCATATCAAATACTCTCCAAAGCAATCAATTTTTTGGGATCACATCACATCTATCATAAAGAAACATCACATCATCAGGCCCATATCAAAAACCTATCATACTAAATGACATCTATCATACAGAAAATCTCATCACATCTACAACATCATAAGGAAAATCACATAATCAAGAATCACATCAAAACACATCACATCTGTGATATCGTAGATTAAAAACAAATCATATCTACACTATCATAGCTAAATCACATCAAAATCATACTGTATCATGTATACAATGTCATCAAAAATCACATCTTGCATCACAAACTGTCAGCACAATTATAAAATCATAGCACATGTTGCATCCTACAAATCGTTAGCAAATACCATCAAAACATCACTATACACCACTATACATAACATCACTAGTCCATAACATATATAACACCAGAATCATTATATCTATATATCAATGAAAGAATAAAAGTCCATCGGTGTATAATTTCCATATAGTACAAATGGGTCTGAGCCCATGCAAAATGTATCTCAAAAAAGCTGATATATACATAAAACTCAGTATCTCCAAAAGATGCCTGCTCATCGATGGTCAAGCCATTGTCCCTACATCATCAGTCTCCTCTTGTGCCCCTCTCTCAGCCCTTGGTGCTGCCGGTGGTGGAGGTGGTGGCCCCATTAGTCCTATCCCTGTCCTAGAGCTCTCTGCCTCCTCTCCCATCCCTCGCCGCTGGTTCGGCCCTGCCCTCTAACTATGCCCTGTGTGCCAAGACCCACATGAAATCTCTCCCCTAGTGCTCCATCCACTCTCCCCTCCTACTTGCATCCTTGTATGGGTACCTGCTATGCCTGATCGAGTTGGCTGCCTATAATGCTCAATCTGTGATGCTGGCACTGTCACATGGTACTTCCCTTGATAGAATTCAACCCTCTCCCTCAACTCCTCCATCTCTGCTCATAGTCTCTATAGCTCCTCCAAACCCCCTCTCATTGCCACCTATGCCCGTAAGGTCAGCACCTCCACCACCAATCTATCTCGCTACTACTGGAGAGCATCTAGTCTAGCCTACACCCGCTGCCACTTCGCCGTCACAGCATCCAACCTCCCCTCCATCTAGCCCACCTTTGTTTGTAGCCTCCCCACCTCCACCCCTACCCTGTCTGCCTACCCCTAGGCTATATCTCTCTCCTTTCTGAACTAATCTTGCTCTACCTAGAGTTAATCTCTTTCCTACTAAGTATCTTGAAGCAGCTGGCTCATCACTACTTGTGCCTGCTTTAGTGAGGCATACTGGCCTACCAACTCGTCATCTCCTCCCCTGGCCGATGATCCTCCTGCCTCTCCCCCTATGGCCCTCTTTTGCCCCTATGCCTCCTCTCCTCCTCTCTCTGGCTGGGTTCCCCTCTCCTTCGCTCTCCTCTCTAGCTCGACTCTCCTGTCCCCCCCCACCACCCTCCTCTTCTAATGGGAAGGCTCCTCCTCCTATGCCACTGCTACTGCATGCTGTCACAACCCCCTCACCACATATCGCCCCTGTTGGGCTACTTGTGCTAGCTCCCCTACCACCGCCGCTGCCCTTGTACCTTATACTCTCTCTACTGGTCTTGACCTCACAAAATTATCTCGATACTCCTGTGGGGAGCCCGCATCTACTGCCCCGTCGAACCAATCCCACTATTGTGGCATCAGCTCTCGCCATGCCCTCAACAGCCCATCCCTCTATAGGGATGGCCTATACATTGACACCGACTCACGGGTAACCCGCTGATACTAGTGCGGATATCTCACTACCACCTACTGCCACCCAAACTGCCACAGTGCCCTATCTGGCCTGTACTGCTTTACAATGTGCTCCCATCTCCCAAACATGAAGCATGGAGAAATGGTGTAAGGGAGCTGCTCTCCCTCCTCTACCCATGGTCCCAGGCCCATGTATGACCTCCACACCACTGCCACTATATCATCAATACACACTCTCTAGTAGTCCACTGAATCTGTATGATGATATGTCAAAGGTTGAGCCTAGCTGTATGCCACTAACTCCTCTGGCTGCCTATCCCTACATCCCAATGACCTAAACACTACAATATGCTCCCATTCCCATACCTGTAGTAGTGTTGGGAACCCAATGCTCCTCCACTGTTGGCCACCACCCTGGTACACTATCTGATGAAGGCCTTGGTATAACTCAGCCAACATCAGAGAACCCCATGCAGCTGGGAATCCCACATCCACAATCTGCATCAGCATTGGAATCAATGCCAACATCACACTTGTACCACCTGTATCTGGGGCAATATACCTCGAAACTAGTCCCAACACATAGAAATAGATCTGTCTCTCTGCTGTCACATGATCTAGATGCTCGTCCAATGCAAACTATCCTCGTCGGATCTTGTACTCCACTCCTGGCCCCATCAGTCTCTGCATAGCTACCTTTGCCATCATCTCTCTAGTCGCCATGACTGGCATCCCTCACACGAGTAGTCTGAATATCCAGTGCACATCCTCCAATGTCATCATCATCTCCCTCGTCAGTAGGTGAAACGTCGCTGTCTCACTATGCCATCTCTCACACAGCATGGTCACCATCATCATATACGTACGTGTATGGGGCAACCTCGCCAAGTAGCCTAGCCTGATTGCCTCGACCCATGTCCAATCAGCTGGTGTCAACATCTCTCCTGCACACAACACCGTTGCTTGCCGCTCCTATGACACTAATGCATACAACAACCATTGCACACAACCAAAACCAATCCAACCATTAGTTTTCTATCTCTTTGTAAATCTTCCCACCCTCTGTTCCCTCCACCCCAGCTTTTTCTGGTTTTATTTTGCCAAAATCGAGTTCTCGCAGAAACAACGTTCACATGACGCCTATTTGCCCACATTCTCGCAGACTTTTATTTCAGCGAGATCACGATGTTGAATTTTCTCTACAAACCCTTGACCTTATCCCTCAATCTTGCTAGCGCATTCCCACGATCTCTCTCGCCGGCGATCTCATTGACCCTTGATTCTACGAGATCGCATTCTTACACTATCCCCTTTTAACCCCTTTCTCGCTATCCAATGACCTTAACCTGTGGGGACACTTTCCCACTACTTGAATCACATTCCTTATCACAAAGATGTGTTCTCGCTAACTCTATCTTTTTCTCGCATGACCTATCATCCCAAGATCGCTTTCTCACAAATGACTATTTAGAACCTTGTATCCTCCCATCTCAGCAACATTTTTCACAGGATCATGATCCCGCTGATCCTGCTCATGGTCTCGCTAGACCCGTGCCTGCGGGATCAAATTTTTGCTTTCATGGGAATGCTATAACAAATGCATAAACAAAAATCATGAAGAGGTTTTAGACCTTACAGATTGATCATGCATCCCTCGTACTCGTACTCATTGCACTATGTATGCTCAGTGCTCTGGTCGCCCAATACCCGCCATCATAATCTCCACTTTAGAGCTCCTAATCAGCAATATCTCCTCCTTAAGCTAAATGCAAATGACCCCTTCTAGCCCCCTCTTTGCCCCTTATAGCCCATCTCGGTGCCCTGCCTACCCCTCTTGCTCATTCCTCCCTTCCAAAACACATTCTCATCCTGCACAACCACCCCCACACACCTTTGTACACTTGTCACAAATCTTGATTAGCTCTTCCGCTGAATCATTTAGCTCAATCTCCTATCCCCACAGTGGTATCTCTCAGCTTAGGTGCTCTCCGATAGGTCCTTGTAGGATATAGCTTTCTTCATATCCAATTTTGGTCTGTTAGTACCTCGTCCTCCCCATCTCCTTGGCAAACGGTTCTCTTTAAAATTTTTTGCTTCCTTTTTGATTTGGCTTCTTACCTTTTGGGTCTTCATGTATCTTTTCCACACACTCTTTTTGTTCCCTCCTCAAGGTTGCCACGATCTTCCATATCATGGTATGTTATGACTGGGGCACTCTGAGCATATGGTTTTGATCCAGTCTTTCATTTGTTTCTTTTCTGCTTATGGGTGACTCTGTATCGGTTCCACGCTGCTTCCTCTGAGATTCACGTGCACTGTTGGGGCAATCCTTGCATGTTTTTTTTGTGTCCGTTCATACATCCTCTAGATAGTTGGTAAAATGACCTTGATGTTCTTGGTAACATTTGAAATTAATCAACATTCCTATATTAAATTTAGTGCTCAACTATGTGGTAGTACTTCCTTTCATCTCCATTCTCGCCAATCTAAACCACTTTCTTTTCCCATCATCCATCCCTTCCTCCTCCTTTCCTTTTTATAGCACTTTGCTCCTTCATCCTACACCTCCCCTGAAGTCTTAAGCTTACTTCCTTTTGTGCATCTAATTCTCCTTTATCATTCTCCCACAGTGCGAGTTTGAGCTAATTTTGCCCCGTCTCTTTGCCAATTTGAGTCTCCTTGTTTATCCCAGATTCTTGTATTTTTCAAGAAGCCATTGAGCCTGATCTTCTCCCTCTGCCACCTTCTTGAGGGGGCATCTCTAAAGTCTTATCTGAGACTGGGGCAACCTTGTTGCTAAAAAATCTTCCTCGTGTTGTCTCCGTTCGAACTTCTTTGAAATAATGTTGTCTCAACACTATGTCAAAGAGGGGCAAAATGTAGACACCTAAATTTGATTACACTGCTTTGGTAATCCTATTTAGCTATCTCTAAAGGAATCATTAATTAAATTCCTATTTAATTAATCCTTTGCCATCCCCTAGCTGATTAATTCAATTAATCATCTATAGTCCTAATTGATAAATCAAATAAACTATTATTTATCAATTAATCCTATTCTCCTATCTAATTCTAAAATCCTCATTTATTAAATAAATCTATTTGATAAAAAAAAGCCTCAAAATCTAATAGCCCCCAAACTATCCTAAATCCTCCACTTAGCCTAATCCACCCTATCCACCCATACTAACTTAGCTTAGCCACTAGCTCACCCACCCTCATGAATGCCATCCACTTGCACATCTCTAACATCCTTAATCTAATCCTAACCCAAGCCTAATCCCCCCCCCCCTACCTTGTCACATTCCCTAAGTAAGCTTAAGACTTTCCTAAGCCAAACCAAAGTCTCCTCCCTCAAATTATCCCAACCATAAAACTTTATCCCAACCACAAGGCCTTCAATTCTCTTACATGCCTTAAAAGCTCTTACAAGCCATTATGAGGGCCATTTAAGACCTTGAGCCTCTTTTTTTGACTCATCCTTGCCCTTTCCCCCACCTACTCTCCCTGTGACATGTGTCACTCCTTAATTGGTGCTAAACAAGTACAATCCATGTGCTCCCCCTTGAATACATCCTAGCCCTCCCTAAAGCTTTCATCTCTCCTTGCATCTTAACCCTCCATCCCTCAAGCCCTTGGCCTGTAAATTAGATCCCATCCCAAGCCATTTTATCACAACCCCTTTTAGTAAAGTTATCATGCTAGTTTGAGAAAAAAAGCCATCAATCATACCCTCATAATGCCAAATTGAGAGCTCACAAGGCTACCAATTTGTTATTATCCATCTCCACCATTGAAGTAAATTTGAAGCTTGAGCATACATCCCACATCCACATAATAGATATATCTTAAAATAAAGTGATCATCCTCATTGAGAGAACCCATCCATGGCTCATATTCTCATTTGAGGACTTCACTTTGTCTCTCTTATATGTTATGGTAGTTTAATGTGTAAATGCTTTTGTTTTCATTAAATTAGAATTTCTAGCATATTAGATTAGTGTATACAACTATTGCCCTAGAGGAATAAATTTCCATCTAGACTCTAGCTACCTTTCTAGTTTCTATGACTCCTACCAATAGTTAAGTTCTTTAGGGGCTGAGTACTCATGCCACACCATTGCATATATCAAGGTCTAGTACAAAAGCATCAAGGAGCTCAAAAGAAACATCTAATGGAGATGTGAGCCTAGAATTGACAGTGACTATTTCCCTAGAGTAATAAATTTCCATCTAGACTCTAGTTACCTTTCTAGTTTCTATGACTCCTACCAATAGTTAAGTACTTTAGGGGCTGAGTACTCATGCCACACCATTGCAAATATCAAGGTTGAGTACAAAAGCATCAAGGAGCTCAAAAGAAGCATCTAATGGAGATGTGAGCCTAGATAAGGTGATTGAATGACACAAGTTTGATATTAACAGAATCACTACTGAGAAAATGAGAATGCTCTACGAAGCTCTACATAGGAAGAAACAACAAGAGTTGCTAAGAAGGGAGCATAAAAAGAAGCAAGTGCTTCATGACATAAAAGATATATTTCTTGATTCTTTTAGTATTTCAACTATAAATGAAGATAAACCAATTATTGAGAAATTGGTACATATTGTGGATAAGATTAGAGATGAAGACCTAGATGCAAATACTAAACTATTAGAATGGCCTGAAAGAAAATTTCACACTAAGGTACTTGAAAATATATCTAGTGCCCTTGCACTATGATAGGTTGATTTAGCAACCAAGATGGAGAGTGTAAAGAAGGTATTGGATAACATTTTCTCTCTTTACACCAAGTTGTGTGATGTGAATATTTTCACACATGAGATTTATAGGCATGTTGACCAACTAGAGGGAGATATAAAGACTACTAGTAATACTTTAAAACTATCTCTTGGTCAAAGTCAATCACATTTTCTAAGACTGCTATCCGCTCAAGGTAAGCTTGCTGACCTAAAATAACAAGATGCTAACATTCGAGCTATTTTGATCAACATCCAATCAATTTTGACCACACAAATGAAATTTTTACACAAGGAACTACCCTATACTGAAACATTGATGAAGAAAGATTCTCATCCTTCCACTCATGATGGCTTAGTTAACCATTCTATTGAGCCAGACATCCAGTATGAATCTCTAGAGAAAGCGTCTAACAATTAGGATGCAACATTGAGAATCATAATGGAGATCCATAAATAATTTTTGGATAAACACACTATCAGTGTACAACCCATGATATAAGTGTCAAAAAAGGGGGATAATTATTATTATAGAAATAGTGAAGTAAAGGGGAGTTATTATGTAGAAACAAGGTACAAAAAATATACTCATCAAGAGTATTAGATTTAGGTACAAAAGGAAACATTTACTTAGGGAGAGTAATTTAGGAATGAGGTATGACTATTAGTCATCCATTTTGCAAAATTTTTAAAGTTTTGAAATTTTGTATCAGAACTGAGTCACATATATATATTGTCTAAGTTATTCTCATAATAAGGAATGTATATGCATGACAACATGTTTTTGGCACTCATGTCAAAGGGGGAGATTGTTAATCTTAGATTGGTTTTTACAAGGTAGCAACAAAACACTTATTAATTATTTAGTAGAATTACAACGCAAGCCAAGTGATCACAACAAGTTGAGCAATCAGTGCAAGCCTAGTGATCAAAGTATGCCGAGAATAAGTTGCTAGAAAATACATGCCAAGTAATATACATAGTTGGTGTCAAGTAGATTTTTAGTACTAAGTCAATCATGAGCCATGTAAAAAATGTATGCCTATCATTCAGAAGAAAAGTTACAACATTGAAGATATAGTGGATGTCGAGCATCAAAGACTTCAATTTTTGAGTGAATAGTTTTGGACATAGTTGTTTGTAATGACACAAATGTCTATATAAACCATGTTTGGACTGCATGAATAATTATTTTATGATTCTAGAAGATTTATACATGTTTATATTATGAAAAAAAACCCTAAATAGTTTATAAGATGCATGAAGGAAGAGAAGGAGATGCAAATAAGATGAATGCTAAGTGTAGAGAGCATTGATGGTGGCTATGGAGGTTGTGATAATGTTATGAATTGTAGAATAAATTAGAGAAGAACAAAGGAAAGCAGAGAGAGGATAGAAGAGAAATATCTGTTGAGAAGGATCAAGTACACACCAAGAAAGAGAAGATTTGACATCTAGCAACAAAGTGCTAATCGAAGGATCATGGTGCTGAATCATTCTAACAATTGATGAAGAGAAAATATCCTAACAAAGTGTTCTTAATAGTCTTTTGCAAATATTTTAACATGGTGCTTACTTTATTGCAAAATTAAGTCCTCTAACAAGGCACACTTTTAGTAGGGTGTTTAAATCCTTTAACAGGGTGAGACTTAACAATCTTTGTAAGCCTTTAATAGGTTAGACCTTTCATAGGGTTGATCATAGCTTATGATCAAACTTCTTGTAACCTTAATTGGATACACTTTACAGCTATAGTAGTGAAGATTTTTGGGTATCATCCCCACCCCAGTTTTACCTTCTCATTGGAGGGTTTCTAGGTAAAAAAATGTATTGTGTTATGTGTTATTTGTTTCATGCTATGGATGACCATGTGTAGTTATCTATTTTAGTTTACATGCAAATTGTGAGATGGATGTGTGGTGAATGTTTTATGGTTAATATTTTGAAGTATTGATTCACTCCCCTCTTGGAGTTTACTTTCCCATTTTTATTTCCAACATAATAGGGATAAATGAAGAAAAAAAAACTAGAAAATCTAATGGTTATTGTTACTAGTGTAATCAATATGGTCATAAAGTGATAAAATGCAAACCTAGAACATCAAAGAGAAATGAGACTTAATATTCTCCAAAATACTTTGGAACTAAATTGATAAATTATATTTAGTGTGGAGAAAAATGACATAAAACATCTGAGTGTAGATGAGGAATATCACACCCTTGTAGATTGCTAAAAAAGCCATGCTAATTTTTCTCTCAATATGGACACTCCACCTACAACTGTTGGTATCGGTAAAGTGACAAAAATAATAAAACTAGAAAAGGAAAATGAACTATAGATAAAGAACAAGTAAGAAATGAAATGAAAAGAATGTGGGTAAGAAATGGTGAGGAAACAACCACCACTAAGGAACCCTTGTTGGATGACACAAGAACTTCTTCTATAAACTAATAAGGTAAGAACTAAGGTGGGACATAGAGATATGAATTTTTATTTACAAAGTCCCAAAAAAATAGAAAATTGTCATTTAAAATGCTGTAGTAATCAGTTAAAAGAAAAACATTGTGTTGTCAATTGAAAGGAATATTTAGTTGGTGTTGGAAAAAATTTAATATTAAATACACCAACCATTATATGAAGATGATTATAAGTAAGGGAGACTCTCAAAATTTTCATATCAAACTATCAAATGAACACAAAATTAAAAAGAGAAAGAAAGTTTAAAAAGTGAAAGAATGAGATCATAGTTAGTAATTTCTAAGAATGAAATATGGAAGGAAGAAATATTTTGTTAAGATAGTTCGATGAACATGAATCATAGTAGAGTATGTTTTCATTAAAAGTTAAGAATCTAGTTAGAGTTAGAGCTTTATCACAAATACCTAAAAAAGTATTGATGATTGAAGATGTAACTTGGTATATTCAAACCAAGAAGATAAAATTTGGAAATGAAGAAATCAAAATGGCATATGAAGATCTGTTCAATACCAAGGAACCATGAGATGATGACTTCCACTTAGCACACATTGTTCATCTACCTATAAATTATTGACAAAGAATAGATCAAAATAATACTCACTAGAACACATAGAGAATATCTATGGCTATAAAATATAAAAGTGAAGATTACTAAAGAGATCATGAGAATCATCACAAGAATATCAAGAAATGGATGAGTTTGTGCAAAATTTATAAACTCCAAAATAAATATTGGTGGATTAGTCAGATACAAGACAGACTAGAAAATAATTGATGAAAGATCAATCAAAGATAAAGGTGTAAAATTTGCTTCCCCAATGATTAGATATAAGATCTATTAGGCAAAGCACATTGAAAAATACTAGGAAGAACCATAAATTTACCATATAAAACTATTATTGAAGGAAAGAACTTTGATCTTTGTGGAATGTTGAGAGACCAACTGATGTTGAAATTATGAAAGATCAAGAATCAAGGACTAAGGTATGGATTTTTATTGTCCTGTATATATTTTTATGTGTAAAAATAATTTCTTGGCATAGGAAGTGAGAATTGGTTAGATGGTGAATTGGTTGTGCACCAAATCAATAGGTTTATCAAAACTTTGGGTCTAAACTACAACAACCTAAAGGTTCACTCAAGGGAACTACAAGAGAAAATGAATAAAAGAAATAAGATTCCATCAAAAATTGTAGGAAATTATAAAAAGTATGTATTTTTTCTAGTTAGTACACATTCATTTATTGTGAAAGATGTATAATATAGATAGGAATGGGTAATTCCATTAGGTTATGAAGTAGCAAGCAATGATCTGGAATCAATAATAGAGAAACTATTGGTTGAAGGTATTGATGAAGGAGTTGAAAGGTTTGGAACATATCAAGAAAATTCTAAGAAAATTAATATGGAAGAGAAGAATTTGAAAGGTGGAGGTAGAAATAGACAAAAGTCTATCGATGACATGCCATCGACACATAGAAATATAAAGAAATAAAAGTACATAGTAGAATACAAACTATTTTGATGTGGAGCCAAATCAGACTCAGAGGATTATTTGGCATGATTTCTTCCCAGATTGTTTCTACAGGGGTTTGGGGGCAACGCCCTATGATGTCCTAGGGCAATGCCCTAGGTGTGATGCCTATCATAGTAAAGGGTAGGGTCAAGGGGAAATTCCCCTATAGGGTTTTTTGAGGACATCACCCTCAAATCCAAAAATGACCTTATATTATAAAAGGCATCAACTACTATTTTTCTATCAGATGAATTACTCTAGCACTAATTTTGTTAGCGGTAAAAATCTTGTATAAAAAGGCTTAGTGTTAGGGATTCCATAATGTATGGTGATATTGTAGCTTATTGTGGTGGTATTGAGCTATAAGGGATTACGGATTGTAATCACTATATAGTAATAATATTGGACTTGGTGTTGGTGGATGTAGCCTAGGGATTGGGTGAACCTAGTTAATTGTTGGTGTCTTGTGTTCTCTTCTATGCAATCTATTAGTTTTTGATATTGGTTATATTTGTATGTAACTATTATTTCTATTAGTAGTTAATCCTAACACAAAGTCATAATATAGACAAGATCAACAACTGTGCAAGCCAAGAGGAGAACATAGTCAAACTACTAGAATATCTTAGGTAAGAAATCAAAGGTAAATCTCAAAAACACAAATGATTCTATGACAAACATGTAGGCCTAGAAGAACTATTAAAGAATTGACATAGGGAGTGAAGAAGTATGGAACTATTGTCAGCATATCGAAATACAAGTTTGGAAAGTAGAGCGAAGAAGAGAAGTTAGTATTTGAAGAAGAGGAAGAATGATTGAGAGATGAAGTAATTCTAGAAATCATGTGAATTCAAGAGGAAAGTCAAAGGGGAAGAGGTCTCAATCCAGAGGACCAAGAGATTGGTGGTACTGTGGGAAGCCAAGGCATAAGAATAAAGATTACTAAACTCGAAAGAATAATAAAGGAGATAAAATAGAAGGCAAAAAGGATTCAAATGTGGTAAGTAAGATATCTAAAGAAGATGCTTTGCTTCTTTTGTTTAGAAAATAATTCATGGGTTTTAGATTCTAGGGTTTCATTTCATGCTACACCTAATAGAGGTTATTTTATTGATTATGTGGACAAGGGGATTTTGGGCTTGTTTAGTTGGGGGATAATTAACCCTATTAGATTGTTGCAAAGGGAAAAAATAACATCAAATTATAGAATGGGAATCATTGGCTACTACACGAGGTAAGACATGTTTCAAGGCTGAGTAGGAATTTAATTTTAGTAGGCCAACTTGGTGATGAGGGTTGTGTAGTTACTTTTAATGATAAAAATTGGAAGGTTTCAAAAAGTTCCCTTGTAGTGGAAAAAGGTGTGAAAGTAGGCACATTATATCTTTGTATAGGTCATACTGTTCCTTCTACTTTGATTTTTTTTAGAGAAAAATGAATGTTCAGGAAGAGTTGTTGCAATTGAGTAGGGAGAAAAAACAAATGTTGTAGATTCTGATACAACACTATGGCACGATAGACTTGGGCACATGAGTGAGAAAGGTACAAAATTAACTCATTCAAAGAAAGTTTTACCATGTCTAAAATGTGTTAATATCAATTTATTTGAAAGTGTGTGTATGGAAAACAAAAGAGAGTGAGTTTTTTGAACAGTGGGAAAGAAAAGAAAAATGAGAAATTAGAGCTTGTGCATATAAATGTATGGGGACCAGCTTAGGTATCTTCCCTTGGTGGATCTCATTATCACATTACATTTATTGATGATGTAACTAGAAAAGTATGGGTTTATTTTCTTAGACAAAAATCACATATATTTCAAACATTTAAGAAATGGAAATGCTTCATTGAGAATAAGACTGGTAAAAAGTTAAAATGTCTTAGATTTGATAATGGTGGTGAGTATTACAATCATGAATTAGAGATTATTGCTCCAATAATAGTATTCATAGACAAAAAACTATTCCAAGGACTCTAGAAGAAAATGGAGTGGTTGAACACATGAACATGACAATAATGGAGCATGCAAGGAGTCTGAGGTTGCATGCTAGGTTGCCCTTAAATATGTGGGTGAAGGATATCAATACTATTGTATATTTTATTAATAAAGGTCCCTCTACTTGTTTGGGCTATGGTATTCTAGAGGAAGTATGGATTGGTAAGAAGGTGAGTTATTCTTTTCTCAAAACCTTTGGTTGTGAAGTATTTGCACATATAGATTCTAGAAATAGAACAAAGTTGGAAGCTAAGTCAAAGAAATGTGTATTTGTTGGACATGATGTTGATGAATTTGGTTATAGGCTTTGGGATTTTGAAAATTTTAAAATATAAGAAGCAAATATTATACAAAGATTTGTTGTAGTAGTATGGGAAGAAAGAAAATTATTATGTAGTGTTGGATGATACCCCAAAAGATGATATTTCAACAATTCCTCATGGTTTACAACAACTGCAATAACTGCAACAATGCACCCTAGTGAATGTTAGATAGTCAACAAGGCTAAGTAGACCTTTAGAAAGATTTTATCCTTCTTTGTATTCTATTTTACTTATTGATGCTGGTGAACTTGAATGTTATGATGAAGGTGTGCAGTTGGATATAAAGATTCAGTGGGAGTTTTCAATGAAAGAAGAAATGGACTCTTTGCTGAAAAATAAGACATGGGATTTACATAAGTTGCCTACAGGTAAAAGGGCTTTACATAATAAATGGGTTTACATGTTGAAAGAAGAGGATGGAGGTATGAAAAGATTTAAGGCCAGGTTATTTGTAAAAGAATTTGCATAGAAAAAGGGCATTGATTTTGATGAGATATTTTCTCCTATTGTTAAAATGACTTCTATTCATATTGTTTTAAATATTGTGGCTATTCAAGATTTGCATTTGGATTAGCTTGATGTTAAAACAACCTTTCTTCATGGTTATTTGGATGAATAGATATTAATGGCACAGACATAGGGATTTGGGTCCAAGATAAGGAGAATCTAGTGTGTAGATTGAAGAAAAGTTTATATGGCTTGAAGAAAGCACCTCGACAATGGTATCTAAAATTTGATACTTACATTATTTTATGTTTATATGTTGATGATATGCTTGTAGCTAGGTCTAACATGGATCACATTAAGGGGTTAAAAGAATAGTTAGCACATTCATTTTCTATGAAGGATTTGGGGACAACAAATAAAATCATTCTAGTGGGAGCTATAGGTTTAGTAGTGCTATCATAAGTCTCCAAGTGGGAGGTTATTATTGTGGAGACTGATAAGTCTCTAAGTGGGAGATTGTTGTGATGTGGAGCCTAACCAAACTCAGAGGTTTATTCACTACAATTTCTCCTCATATTATTTCTACAAAGGTTTGGGGGTAGTGCCCTAGGTGTGCTCTTGTTGCAGTATAAGGTGGGGTCAAAGGGTAATGCCCTTGTGGAGTTTTTTGGGGACAGCATCCCTAAAGCAATAAATGACCTTATATTGTAAAAGGCATTGACTACTATTTTTCTATTAGATGACTTATTCTAGCCCTACGTTTGTAAGTGGTAAAAGCTTGTATAAAAATGCTTAGGGTCAAGGATTTTATAATGTATGGTGATATTGTAGCTTCTTGCGATAGTATTGAGCTATAAGGGATTGCAAATTATAAACAATGGATAGTAATAATATTGGACTTGTTGTTGGTGGATCTGACCTAGGGATTGCATAAAACATGTTAAATCTTGGTATCCTATGTTCTCTTCTATTTGGTCTATTATTTTCTAGTATTGGTTATATTTTCATGTAACAATTATTTCTATCTATGGTTAATCCTAACATAAACACATGATATAGACAAGATCAACAACTACACAAGCTAATAGGAGAACACGAAGTCAAACTACCAGAAGATCTTAGGTAAGGACTCAAAGGTAAATGTTAGAATCACAAATGATTCTATGACAACCAACATTTAGGCCTGGAAGAACTATTGAAGAATCAACATAGGCAGTGAAGAAGTATAGAACTGTTGCAAGCATATTGGAATATAAGTTTGGAAAGTAGAGCAAAGAAGAGAAGTTAGTATTTGAAGAAGGCATAATATACTCAATACACAAATTCTCATATTATCCAAGTAAGTTAGAAGGTGTAATTCCAACAGAGCTATACATATTTTTAAAAATTAAGTGGAGCAATGTAGATTGAATAGAGAGATAAAGTAGAGGAAGAAGGTTATGTTTGGTAAAGCCAAATTTCTTAGTTGAAGAGATAGATTAAAAAAATAATATGAGAAGATTTTTCCTATCAATTATAGAAAGGCAAAAATCTTAGTAGGTATGATTGAAGATTATAGTAAAAAAAGATGGAATAATTTTTTTTCATATCTCAAACACTATTAAAAAATAAGGATCATTAGGTGGAATAGTCCATGATTTGGATGAGTAGCTTTGTGAATATATTGATCTTATTGATGAAGACAACCCTACAAAGAGTGAATATGAAAATGTATTGAGTATTGATTCAGAGGAAGAATCATCAAAAGAAAGAGGAATACATGAATAATTAAGTAAAAATCATGAGGGGCATAAGAATGAGACATATGATGAAGTGAGTGAAGAATAAGGGAGGAAAGATGAAGTAGAAACAATAGCTATCGATGACACTGCTACTATTAGAGTAATGATCTTAGAACAAGAGAAAATTAATAAAGTGACAAAGATACAAGGACAAAGGGAATCTCTAGAAGAGATAATTGAAAGAAGACTATAGGATATGGTAGATATCACTAAAATACTAGGAAAGAGGAAAAGAGATGAAAAAATAAAGAAGAAGAAATCAATGCAAAAGCTAAATTTGAGATATTCAAGAGACCCTATACTGAATTACATCATGAAGATAGGAAGCTTTATGAAAAAATATTATGTGAAAGAGAAGACTTCTTGAGAAAAATGGAGAGAAATCAAATGACAAATATAGTAAGGAGAATGCTAAATGCACCATCTCAATTGCTGCCAGAAATCAAAATTGATAGGGAAAAAGGGAGATGAAGACAATTGCACAATTTTTTTTGAAAATAATACAAAATCACCAAACTACTAAGGAGGAATTCACAAAAAAATTATAACAAGGAAACTATAAGGACATATTGAATGAAGTAATTGGATTTCTAGAAGTTTTGGCAAAATAACATAGAGAACATAATAGCAAAAGAATTAAAAGCTATGCATACAATTATGATGAAAGGGGGAGAAGTTAATAAAGAGGTTAGTAAATAGGAAATAGTAAGATGGATTGAGGTAAACATAATTCTAACATAGTCATAATATACATAGTTAGGTTTTCCACCAATACCAAAGGGGGAGATTATTACTAAGGATAAAATCCTACACACACTTTTGTTGGTATGATTTTTACTAATGTTGTCATTGTTGGTCAAAAATTTATATTATATTAAGTTTGAGAAATATAAGAGTATTATATGCTATCAGTTACCATATCAAGACATAGTGTATTGACAAAGCTAAACAAGATCTGTTTCAAAGTTGATGAAAGATCAACCCCACAACTCCCAAGAATCACCTACATGCAAACACCTATCACAGAAAGAAAGAAGCAAAAGATATGGAGGATGGAATTTCTAGATCCATAGAGGAGACACTCTTGATGAGAAAAAGGAGAAATTTCTATTATCAAAAGTGAATCAATTAATATTTACAAAGAGAGATCATCCTTACAAAGGAGATCAAAACCCTAAAAACGTCTAACCTACGTTGCATCACAATAATTAATAAATGATTTAATTATTAGATCCCTAAAGTTTAGCTTTAGAAAAATAGAGTTAATTAGGAAATATATAATTACTCTAACACCCTCCATTAAGATAAAAATAGGAGTAGCCAAAAACCTAGAAACTACTACTGAAAGGAAACATGGGTCCTGACAACAAAAACCTTATGAGGTATCCAAGCACAAACCAATATTTGTAAAGAGGAGAAATAGAGAAAACCACATGGGAAAAATCCTACTCCAAAAAGTGATGAAAAGAATGTTCCAAAAGATAGGAACAAAAGGATGATCATGAAGAACATCACTAAAGCATGAAGCTACAAACACTACCAAATTGTTGTTATAAAGAACCTCCACTATATAAAACATGACCAAGTAGAGAAGACTAACTCTGAAGAGCTGATCAATCAAAGATGGAAGGTATCTTCATGGCCTCCAAAAATAGGAAAAAATGAATATCTATATGGTAAATGATCCCTCTCACAACCACTATAATCGCCTAGTACATAGGATCAAATAGTAATTACATAGCTCCTCCATCGAACCAAGAAAGCAATAGAACCAACATAATCCCCCTGTAATGCTGAGAGGTAAGACATGAACACTAAAACTAAATGCAATATCTCTTGTAGAAAGAAGAACTAGGAACATTGAGAGTACAAAAGAACTACAAAGACCTATACTGGAATGTGTCATCAACACATCATGAGGCTAATATCATGGAAGAAACACTCACTTGACAAAGGAAGATGGAAAATATTGCCAACATGAAACCCCTTAAGGCACTTTATAATTTAGTACAAGTACAAAAAACACAAATATGTCCAAGATCCCAAAATGAAAAAGAGTGGCACTTTATCTCAATCTATTTGCAAAAATACTACAAAAGGATGTCACTAAAGATCAAAAGAGATATAAGGGTGATACAAGAGAGTACAACCCATGAAAATTTATTTGAAATAACCAAATTGATCTTTGGACCTTAAACAACCAAGATATCCACCAAAATGCAAAAAAACAAAAAATTGAATGGGATGTGCCTAGAACAAAATCTAGAAAATAGAATGTCTTAAGATATGTCTCCCAACATGCAAAATAGAACCTCTAATTTTGATTTCATAAATAGGAAACCAAATAACATAAAAAATTCAAATAAGCTAAACCATCATGATGAGCTCAAAATCAATTTTCCAACGATATCTCATTTACAAAAAATGGAGTCCAGATGAGCAAGTTATGGCCAAAAAGCCATATGTAGGTAAAAAATATGTTAGAAGGGTAGAACAAAAAAATTATTACCTTGGGATCTATGCCAACTATCCCAAAAAATGTGCACACTAATACCATAAATTATTGTGGGAAGCATGCCAATTTTGTACCACAAATGGCTTGATTTATGTGCCAAAAATTATGTTCAGTGTACAAAATTATTGGTTTGCATACCAAAAAATCTTAGTTTTCCTACATAATAGTCATAATTTGCACACAAAAATATTGATTTGTGTGCCCAAAAATATCAATTTCATACCAAAAATGTTGATTTTTGTACCAAAAAATCTTGATCTACGTGCCAAAAAATTAGAAAATCACTGCCTCAAGAATTGTGCCCAATCTAGACGTAATATTATTTTGTCTCATATTCAAAATGTGTCCACTAGCCCGCATCAACCTGACATGCTACCACTAGCCCACAACTCCCAAGAATCACTTGCATGCAAACACTTGTCACAGAAATAGAGAAGCAAAAGCTATGGAGGCTAGAATTTCTAGATCCATTTAGGAGGCATCTTGATGATAAAAAAGAGAAATTGCTATTATCAAAAGTGAATCAATTAATAATTAAAAAGAGAGATCATCCTTATAAAGGAGATCAAAACCATATAAAAGTCTAACCTAGGTTGCATCATAATAATTAATAAAAGAATTAATTATTAGATGTCTAAAATTTATCTTAAAAAAACTAGAGTTAATTATGAAATATCTAATTACTCTAACAAGATCTATCGATGATAAAAGAGTCAAGAGATAATGAGAGAAGTTTGTGAAAGTTTCTAAAATGGAAACCCTAATTAGGTTATTGAGACAAGTTGTTAATGTAATGAATGATAAAATGAGATGTCAAAAAAAATGACAAGGGAGGAAGAAGTGACAAGTTTCAAAAATAGTATTGGCGTGGACAAGTTATTGACAAGGTGCTATTAGAAGGGAGAATAAAGAGATGAAGAAACATTCCCATTGAATGCCTTACATAGTACTTCTTTCTTTATCATACTTTCTTCAAGTCCTTTTCACTAATCAAATTCTTTTCATTAATATAATGATATGGTACTTTACGAAGTTAGCATAATGTCTACCCAACTAAGAATTTGACATCAATGAAAATATAAGAATTGATATGACTCTTTTACATACATTCATAGCATCATCAACTAAGGATCTCTTACTATCAATTACAATATCAGTTGGGGCTAACAATTTTCCCCTTTAGCATTGATGGCAACACATAAAACATGATTTTACATTATAAAACATTATGTATAGGATAATCAAATGTATGCATTGACAAAAATACAACTTTTTAGTTCTGTATCTTCAATATTAAGTAGCAACAAGCTTCAACATCTTCAATATTTCTCCCACTTCGATTATGATCTCTTATTTCAAGTTTTTTAATGCCCCACCTGGAGATCCTTAGAATGAGGATTCAATATAAGCCAAGATAATTTTTTAAAAAACATGTATGGATGCACACAAAAATCAACATATGAGGATCACAAAGATCACAATGGAAGACTTAACCAAAATCTTGACAAGCAATGAATCTTCAAACACCACTACCAAATTAACATGCTCAAATAGAAAATAAATCTAAAGGCGACAACAAAATTTTAAAATATTAGATCTATTGAAGTATGGAAATACTAGCAATCTTAAAGGGTACTCAAAACACAAAATTGCATTCTCTAAAAAACATCAAAAGCCATGTGAGGAAGTGCAATCAACCCTTGGAGGAAATGCCAAGTCTCATGCTATAGAGTGTACAATCTCACGTAGGAGAGAGTACAATATAGCATGAGGATTTGCTTCACCAAGCAAGATAAAAACCAAAAGAGAAGGTAGGGAAAAATAATCCTCCACATTGAGGAGTATCAGATCCACAAATTGAGGCATAGACACTTGAACAAAAAAATTGCAAGATACAAATTTTGTCTAACCATCTAGACATAGAAATGAAGGAAAAGACTGAAAGAAAGATTGCAAAGAATGAACATAAAAAAACTCATGTGCGGTTCCTCCCAACTATAATAGCATCATGAGACCTCGATGGCCCTAGCCATCCCCCTCACGTAACATCCCAAACTGCTGGTCAGATTGTTAGAGTTGTCTTATAAGGACATTGCTACTAAAGTGTGATAACATCATAAAAATAAGAAATCTAATATGATAATCCAATAAGCAATAGATAATCCAACTAAGAAAATCACATCATCTAGTCATATGCTAAACATCATAATGTAGGAATGCATCAAATAAACTAAAATTATATAAACATGATCTCCGAGCATTCCAATGAAAGAACAAATCACAAGAAATCCAACTTCAAGACCCAAAGTATGAAGTGAAAACATCAAGCAACAATCGCACTAGAAAAATAGACCATCTCTGTACGCCAGTCCCTAGTAGTGGTATAGGTAGCTAGTCCTCCCAACCATGTGAAACTTGAAGGTCCACTCTTGTCATGCTGATTGAGATAATGATCCAACCATAAATACACATAAAGAGAGCATCCATGGATAACACTCATGCTAGACAGTAATGATGACTAAAACCAAGATCATGAGACAATGGAAGTACAACAAATCTTGGTTAGACACTCAATGGGTAACTATGTACATGCTATAGTGGAGAGTAATATGCCTAGTACTCCCAAGCTAAATAAAATATAGAAACCCTCTCAAGGTACTCCCTTTGAGGCCATCACACTAATGCAGAAACTCACTCAAAGCACTCTCTTGAAGGCCATCATAGAGTATCCTTGAAATCAAACCAAAGGGAATCACCTTTTTATTATCTTAGTTTTATCACCCAGTAATTTAATTAGTTATCAATTGTTTAAAAATTCCTTCATGCTAACCCTCTAGGAAATGGTCACCAAGGCTATGAGAGAAGCACCTTGACTACCTACCCTACATACCCATGCTCATCACATGATGAGTGCCCATAGGCATTCATATTCCCAACCCAACTCTAATGAACATAACTCCATTGGAATACAACCAAGATTAGGCCTCACAAGTCACTTGATAAGTGCATGGGCATGCGTGCTCATGTGTGGCACACCACCATTATGAAGATCATAAAAGAAGGGCTGGATGAGAACACAAGATAAAATAATACTCAACTAAAAACATACTCAAGATAACAGATGTGACACACATCCCAATGCAACATAAGACAACAACAATGATCTAATTGGCATCCCAATAGATGATCCAAGTCCATGACCAACATCATGCCAAGAAACTTCAAGACAATAGGGTGGCAGGAAAATTAGGAAACTTTGAAAGTGAAACCCATTTGGTCTTAGGGCACAAAAGCCACAAAAATCTAATAAAATTTAGGTTTGGACAATGTATACAAAAATGACTAGCATAGTGGTGTAAAATCCAAAATGCTCATCCTAAAATCTAGGGAAACATTCATAATTGACCAACTAGGTAGAGACAACAAATAGAAACAGTAGTTCTTAGCCTCCTAATGAACAACTACCAAAAATATAACCAAAAAAAAAGTTGAAACATAAAAATGAGAGAGCCCTACCTAATAGAAAAAGGGGCAAACACATAAAACGACTGGATAAAATAAATATCCTACAAAAGCTATCAAAAATAGCAGCAAAACAAGGTCTCCCCAAGCTAGATCTAATAAGATCAATCTCATGAAGATCCTGTTGACATTACAGTCAAGTTTTCTTATTAGTGACACACACTTAATCAAAGGGTTAACAATTACCAAGCTTATCTTGTAGTCTGTAGTGTTAATCAAGTAATTTAGGCTATACTGAGTTTTACAGTTGCTACCAAGTTCCAAGAACAATATTCTATTTGTACCAAGTAGTATCTAAAAAGTTCATGATTATCAGTGTAAACAGAGTTTCTCAGTGAAAATCAAGTTTTCTAGTGCTTACCAAGTTCACACATTTAGCAATGTGAATCTAGTGTTGACTATGCTATACAATGTCAACCAAGTGATTCAGTTTATGTCGTGCTTGTAGTGATAGCATTGATCAAACTATGCAGTGTCAATCAAGTGATTTAGTTTATATGTCAAATTTCCTAGTCTTCACCAAGTCACCGGTGTAGACTAAGTCTAGACTACTTGGAAGTAATTAGTATGAGCCAAACTTCTATGTCTACCAAGTGCATGATGATGCCAAGCATTGACAATGGTTATCGAGTGTGACAACATTACTGAGTTTGTCTTTAGAACCCGAGTACCTATAGTTGGGCCAAGTTTGTATATTTTGGTGAAACTTGTATTGTAGCCAACTTTGATGAATTGTAAATTGGATTTGTATATATGAAATATATTGTATCACATCCAAAATGTTAAGAATGATGCACGAATATGAAAAGATAATTATAAGAGTAGAACTGTGAAGTAAGAAGGCTACACGCAGTACAAGGAGTAGTAAAGATTTATATATCATAGCAAGCTGATCATTATACTCCAAAGGAATCTCATTCAATAAATCAAAGTTGTAGTTCAAAAATCAACCACTAGTTAATCCTACCAGGTGGAACAATTAAATCCTTTCACAAGGTAGACATAATAGTCTTTTATAAATCTCTTTACCAAGTACATACTTAATTGCATGTTTGTAAATCCTTTTGCAAGGTGATGGAGACACAACCAAATACTAGAATGAACACATAGGAAAAGGGAAATATTATTATCAATGTAAAATGCCCTATGGGCTTACAATAGTATGATTTTGGAGAAAGAAATCCTCCACATAGTATCTTCTCTCTAACTCCACTAGGAACTGCCTTTATAATGCCAAAAATGTTCTTAAATAGACCCCAATTCATTTAGGGTTAGGAATACATTCTAGAATATGCCAATTGGCATCCACCACAAAAAAAAATGGTTCTAGAAGTCACGTTAGAAGTGGGTGTAAAATTAGAAGAATCCAAAATTGGTAATCCAACATCCAAAAGGCATAACTATTGAACCGAGACTTCAATTGATGAACCATTTACATTTTTGGAAAGCTCTTGAAGTTCTCTATAGCCCTATGGACCAGCTTCACTTATCCCCTAGTTTTTGGCCCCATTCAAGGCCATTTAGTGCCCCATATTTGACTTTTAAGTGCTCTTAGGAGGTCTCCAAGAAATTTAAAACTATAATAACTTTCTAATAATGAAGTCTTTTAACCTGATTCTTTTTCTAGAGTGCTTTAAATTACAAGTATAATCATCCCTCCAAATTGAATCTTCTAACTCATCATAATTTTGGCTTTATTAAAAAAAACCCATTTTCTACATTTATACATATCCAAGGTGCTTAAAAACTCTAACCTAGAAAACTAATAGTGGAACTATAAGAGTTTGAACCTTTATTTGACCCAAATGGATATCTAGAAATAAAAACACATTAAATAGAAACTATCTCTAAGCATATTTTTTTGGGTGATATAGGATTGCCCTTACACCACTGGATGCTACTACATCAGAGACCCATGGTAGATTGAAAAGTGACCCTGTCACTTTATGGTAGAGGAAAACCCAAATGGGCAACCTCCGTTGCTGATATCCAAGTTGAATCCTCTATTGGTTGTCCTTTCCACTTCACCAGGTACTCTTCATACTACCTATTTTTGGTACTCCTACTCACATGACTATCCAAAATCTCTTCTATCTTCTCCTTCTTAGAAGTAGGAATTGGACATGGCTTCAATATCAACCCCTCATCTACACCATCATCATGATATTTTGTTAAGTATTCAATGTTGAAGATAGGAGAAATGCGAATCCCATCTAGCAACTCCACCTCATATGCATTTCTCAAGTCATGTTTCTTCATCTTCAGCTTGTTGTAAGTATCCACTAGAAATCGTTCCTTTCATAAGTGTACCATAACCAGATCCCCTATTGGAACTCCTTATGTATCCTCCTTTGATTTTCCCTAGCTTTATACTATTGATTCATCTTGGTGATGTGTGCATGGACCTCCTCATGTAGGCTCTTGATATGTTCAGCAAATTCTTCAGCCTTGGCACTTGTCCTCTCTCCTTGCTCAGTTTTCCTTAATTTTGGTGTAGTCCTTGGACTACTTTCATAGGAAATTTAGAATGGTGATCTACTAGTACTCCTATTTATAGAATTATTGTAAGAAAATTCTACTTATGATAGAATCAAATCCCATCCTTTGGGCTTATCTCTCACTAAACACCTCAGCAAATTGCCTAGACTTCTATTTACCACTTTGGTCTATTTGTTAGACTACAGATGATGTGTAGAATTGAACCTCAATTTTGTCCTCAACTTCTTCCAAAAAGTCCTCCAAAAATACCCCACAAATTTAGTATTCTGTTAGAAATAATGTTAGGATAAACCACAGACAGAAATAAAAACTACATGCAAATATAACCAATAATAGAAAATAATAGAACACATAAAAATGAACACAAGGCACCAAGATTTAACGTGGTTCACCCAATCCCTGGGCTACATCCACCAAACAACAAGTCTGATCTTATTACAATCCAGTGATTACAACCTGATTAAAATCCGTAATCCCTTATAGCTCAATACCACCACAAGAACCAATTTTGTATCACAACATTATGAAAAATACCCAACCCTAAGCCCTTTTATACAAGTATTAAATTGCTTTAGGGTTATAACATGTTGGCCATATGTCAGCCATAATATGTCGGCTACCATGTCAGCCACTATTTATGAAGTATGTACAGTACTTTCCTGATCAGTCACCACAATCTAACAATCTCCCACTTGGGAACTGATAAGGCTCCACACTAAACAACAATCTCCCACTTGGAGACTGATCCTGTAGCAATACCACTACCACATGGGGCTCCCACTGGATCAAACCATCCTGGACTCTACTGTTCTTTTATTCATGTTCAGTCTAAAAGACCAACCGAAGCTGAAGAGGAGTTCAACTTCTCCCTTGTTACAACCTTTGTCAACATATCTGCTGGATTGTCATTGGTATGTATCTTCTCTAGCTTTAACTGTCCATCCTCCAAAACTGACCGAATGAAATGGTACCGCAACTGTATGTGTTTGGTCTTAGAATGCAGAGCTGAATTCTTAGCAAGATGAATGGAACTCTGACTATCTGTGAACAAATAATTATCCTTCTGAGGATGTCCCAATTCTTCCAAGAAGAACTGAAGCCATATCATCTCTTTGGCTGCCTCTGTAGCAACAACATACTCTGCCTCTGTAGTGGAAAGAACATTAATCTTCTATAACCTAGAAACCCATCTCACGGTTGCCCCACCAACAATAAAGACATAACATGTAGTACTCCACCTGGTATCAATATCCCAAGCCAAATCCGAGTCAACATAGCCCTGTAAATCAGTAGTAGAGCCCCCAAAGTGTAAACACTTATTGGATGTTCCTCTCAAATAATTGAGAATCCACTTGACAGCATTCCAATGCTCAAATCCTTGATGACTCATATACCTGCTAACGACTCCCACTGCATGTGCAATATCTGGCCTAGTGCATACCATAGCATACATCAAACTTCCTATAGCTGAAGCATAGGGTACCTTGGACATCTTATCCTCCTCTTCCTGTGTCTTAGGACACATCTCCTTAGTCAATTTCAAATGACCAGGTAAAGGTGTGCTGACAGCTTTAGCATTCTCCATAGAGAAACGTTGCAACACCTTCTCAACATAATTAGCTTGAGATAGCGTCAATATTTTGTTCTTCCTATCTTTGCAAATCTTTATACCAAGGATTTGTTTTTCTGCCCCCAAATCCTTCATAGAAAATGCATGTGCTAATTGGCGTTTCAGCCCCTTAATATGATCCATGTTAGACCTAGCTACAAGCATATCATCAACATATAAACATAAAATAATGTAGCTATCATCATCCAACCTCTTAAAATAAACACAGTAATCTGAATGAC
The DNA here is from genome assembly GCA_028749045.1 of Cupressus sempervirens. NCBI lineage: Eukaryota > Viridiplantae > Streptophyta > Pinopsida > Cupressales > Cupressaceae > Cupressus > Cupressus sempervirens. The sequence goes on along the minus strand of CM053792.1, from coordinate 399,312,419 downwards.
ACCTATTATATCCATGCTCATGCATAAAACTGTCAAATTTCAGATACCATTTCCGAGGTGCTTGGTTCAAGCCGTATAAACTTTTCTTCAATTTGCACACTAAGTTCTCCTTACCTTTGACCTCAAAACCCTATGGCTGAGCCATATATATTTCTTCATCTAAATCACCATGAAGAAAGGCTATTTTAACATCCATCTGCTCTAAATGCAAATCTTCAGTAGCCACAAGACTTAAAACAGTACAAATAGATGTCATTTTAACAACAGGAGAAAATATCTCATCAAAATCAATTCCCTTTTTCTGTGCAAATCCTTTTACAACTAACCCGGCCTTAAATCTTTTCTTACCTCCTTCCTCTTCTTTCAACCTGTAAACCCATTTATTTTGTAAATCCTTTTTACCTGTAGGCAACTTGCACAAATCCCATGTCTTATTTTTCAGCAAAGAGTCCATTTCATCTTTCATTGCAGACTCCCACTGAATCTTAGTATCCATGCACAGCTTCATCATAACTTTTAGGTTCACCAGCATCAGTAAGTAAAATAGAATACAAAGAGGGAGAAAACCTTTGGGAGGTCTAATTTGCCTTGTTGAGCATCTAACATTCACTAGTGTGTGTGGTATTTGTTGTTGCAGTTGTTGCACATCATGAGGAATGGCTAGAACATCAGCTTTTGGAGTATCATCCAACACTACATAATCATCTTCTTTCTTCTCATGTTGCTGCAACAAATGTTTGTACAACACTTTCTCATTGAATATGACATCTCGACTTCTAATAATTTTAAGATTTTCAAAATCCCAAAGCCTATAACCAAATTCATTAATGCCATATCCAACAAAGACACATTTCTTTGATTTAGCTTCTAGCTTGGTTCTATTTTCAGAGTCTATATGAGCAAAAGCTTCACAACCGAAGGTCTTGAGAAAAGAATAACACACCTTCTTACTAGTCCATGGTTCCTCTGGAATACCACAACCCAAAGGAGTAGAGGGACCTCTATTAATCAAATATACTGCAGTATTGATAGCCTCTGCCCACATGTGTAAGGGCAACCCAACATGCGACCTCATGCTCCTTGCGTGCTCCTTTATAGTCCTGATCATGCGTTCAGCCACTCCATTTTCCTGTGGAGTCCTTAGAATAGTTTTTTGTCTATGAATACCATTAGTGGAGCAATAATCTTCAAATTCATGATTGCAATATCACCACCATTATCAGATCTGAGACATTTTAATTTCTTACCAGTCTCATTTTCAACCAAGCATTTCCATTTCTTAAAAGTTTGAAATACATCAGATTTTTGTCTAAGGAAATAAACCCATACTTTTCTAGTTGTGTCATCAATAAATGTAACATAATAATGAGAGCCACCAAGGGAAGATACTTGGGCTGGTCCCCATACATCTGTATGCACAAGCTCTAATTTCTCCTTTTTGTTTTCCTTCCCTGTCTTTACAAAACTCACTCTCTTTTGTTTTCCATACACACAACTTTCACAAAAATCCATATTCACACATTTTAGACCTGGTAAAACTTTCCTTGAATGAAGTACTTTCATACCTTTCTCACTCATGTGCCCAAGTCTATTATGCCACAACGCTGTATCAGAATCTACAGCAGCTATTTGTTCTCCCTGCTCAACTGCAGTAATTGTTCTTGAATATTCATTTTTCTCTGAAACAATCAAAGTAGAAGGAACAATATGACCTGTACAAATATATAAGGTGCCTACTTTCACACCTTTTGCTACTACAAGGGAACCTTTTGAAACCTTCCAATTTTTATCATTAAAAGTAACTACACAACCCTCATCACTGAGTTGCCCTGCTGAAATTAAATTTCTACTTAGTTTTGGAACATGTCTTACCTCATGTAGTAGCCAATGATTCCCATTCTGCAACTTAATCTTAATTTTTCCCTTTCCAACAATCTGACAGGGTTCATTATCCCCCAAAAAAACAAGCCCAAAATCCCCTTGGACATAATCAATGAAATAACCTCTATGAGCTGTAGCATGAAATGAAGCACCAGAATCTAAAACCCATGAATCATCAACACTCTCTAAAGACAAAAGCAAAGCATCCTCTTCAGATTTGTTACTTACCACATTTGCCTCCCTGTCTCCATCTGATTTATCTCCTTCATTTTTCTTTTGATTCCAGCAATATTTATTTTTGTGCCCTAGCTTCCCACAGTACCAACAATCATTTGGTCCTCTCGATTGAGACCTACTCCCCTTTGACTTTCCTCTTGATTTCCCATGATTTCTAGAGTTACTTCCTCTTTCAGTCATTCTGCCCCTGCTTTATGCATTTAAAGCACTTCCTGATGTAGATCCACCTGAGGATTTTCTTCGAGTTTCCTCACTTAAAATAACACCGATCACATCATCATATTTTAGGGTACTAGATCTAGGAACATAATTTCTCACCGCCATTACCAAGCTATTCCAGCTTTCAGGCAAAGAAAACAAGATCAAGAGAGCCCTAATTTCTTTATCAAAATTGATACCCACATAAGATAATTGACTAGTAATAGTATTAAACTCATTTAAATGATCTGCAACAGATCCACCTTCTGCCATTTTCATATTAAATAAACGCTTCATGAGAAATACCTTGTTTGAAGCGGAGGGCTTTTCATACAGTGTCGCTAGGGTTTTCATCAAATCTTTTGTCGTCTTTACTTTTGTAATATTAAATGCCACCAATGGTGTCAAGCATAACCGAATGCTTCCGAGTGCCTTTCTATCCAAAAGATCCCATTCAGCCTCTAACATAGTTCCCTGATTATTGGCTTTTCCTTCCAACAGCTTTCATAAATCCTTTTGATATAAATAGTCTTCCATTTGCATCTTTCATAACTGGAAGTTCTACCCATTAAACCTGTCAACCCTCAACTTACCCTCATCTGCCATTGCTCCCACTCAACTTTGAGACTCCCACTTAACTGTGAGACTTTCTAGTAGAGGATAACTGAAAGAGAACCTTGCTCTGATACCAATTGTTAGGATAAACCATGGACAGAAATAAAAACTACATGCAAATATAACCAATAATAAAAAATAATAGAACAAATAGAAATGAACACAAGACACCAAGATTTAATGTGGTTCACCCAATCCCTGGGCTATGTCTACCAATCAGCAAGTCTGATCTTATTACAATCCAGTGATTACAACCTGATTACAATCCGTAATCCCTTACAGCTCAATACCGCCGGTAGAACCAATTTCGTATCACAACATTATGAAAAATACCCAACCCTAAGCCCTTTTATACAAGTATTAAACCACTGTATGGTTATAACATGTCGGCCACTATTTATGAAGTATGTACAGTACTTTCCTGATCAGTCACCACAATCTAACAAATAATACTCTTTGGGAGACTATGTAGTCTCACCAACTCTTTGAAAAAAAAATCTACAATATGTAGAACATCATGAGTCTTGTGGCGTGGGATGAAATGTGCCATCTTGGAGAACCTATCAACCACCACAAATACTAAATCATTACCCCTTTGTTTCTTCAAGAATCCAAGAACAAAATCCATACTTATGTCCTCCCAAGGCTTTGATGGAATAGGCAATGGTTGATAAAGTCCAGTACTGTGACTAAATCCTTTGGTTGCTTGACATACTTGACAAATTTGCACAAATTTCTTCACATCTTGTGACATTTGAGGCCAAAAATAATGTTATCTAAGAATGGCAATGGTCTTATATTGACCAAAGTTTCCTGCCATTCCTCCACTATGTTTCTCTTTGATCAAGTTTTCCCTCATGGAACTCCTTGGAATGCATAATTGACTACCTTTGAATAGCATACCATCCTAAATCAAATAATCTAGCCACCTGGTCTTGTCTATAGTAACAAGTTCTTTACAAGCCTTCCACACTTCAACAAAATTAGGATCCTCTAGGTACAAATTCTTCAAACCCAACCACTTCAACCTGCATTACTGTAAGAAACAACTGTCTCCTATTCAATTCATCTACAACCTTATTAGACCTTCCACTTCTATGTTTCAACACAAATGTGTAGCTCTGAATGAACTCTACCCACTTCATATGTCTTTGGTTCACTTTACCTTGACTATTTAGGTACTGCAATACCTAGTGATTAGTATACAAGACAAATTATTTTGGCAATAAATAATGCCTCCATTTCTTTAAGGCCTAAATTATTGTGTAGAACTCTTGATCATAAACATAATACTTCTTCTTGGCATCATTCAATTTTTCACTAAAATATGCAATAGGCTTACCTTCTTGGCTTAATATAGCCCCAATCGCACTACCAGTAGCATCACACTTTACTAAAATCTAGAAGTGCCAAAACAGGTTGTTCTATCACCTTCTTCTTCAACAATTCAAAACTCTTTGTAGTAGTTGTAGTCCACTTGAACTCTTTCCTATACCCCTTATTGTTTCAGTCAGGGGTGCACATATGCCACTTAAATTCTTAATGAACTTCCTGTAAAAACTAACCAGACCATGAAATGATCTCACCTCAGCAGTAGACCTTGGAGTAGGCCATTCCAAAATGGCCTTTATCTTCTCTAGATCAATTTTGAGACCTTCAAATGATACAACGAACCCTAAGTAGACTAACTCTTTTTTTACAAAGCTACATTTCTTAAAATTAATCAACATTTTCTCTTCCCTCAACCTTTCAAGGACACTAAAAATGTGTAATTAATGTTCATCCAAAGACTTACTCAAAATTAAAATATCATCGAAATAGACAATAAATTTTTTCCCAATAATATCTTTAGTACCTTATTCATAAGCCGCATGAAGGTGCTTGGCGCATTGGTCAATTCAAAGGGCATGACTAGCCACTCATTTAGACCCTCCTTGGTCTTGAATGCAGTCTTCCACTCATCTCCCTCTCATATCTATATTTGATGATAGCCACTCTTGAGATCTATCTTTGTGAAGTACTAAGCTCCACTCAAGTAGTCCATAAGATCATCCATTCTTGGCAAAGGAAACTGATACTTGATGGTTATTCGGTTTATAGCTCAAGACTCTGTGTACATTCTCCACTCTCCATCCTTCTTTGGTGCCAGTACTACAGGTACTACACATGGACTTAGGATATCTTGAATCAAACCCTTCCTCAATAGCTACTAAACTTGTCTATTTGGCTCCTCAGTTTTAGTAGGAGTCATCCTATGAGCAGCCTTGTTAGGAAAACTAGCTCTAGGGATTAAATCTATCTGATGACTGCTCTGTCTTACTTGTGGCAACCCTTTTGGGACATTATTAGAAATGATATCTCCACACTGACTTAATAGGTCAGAAACTTCAGGTGGAATTTCACTACTACCTTCCTTATCTCTTCTAGGAATCAAAGCATAACACATACGCTATTGTTTCATACCATCCAAAAATTTTCTTTCCTCAATAAGACATATCCTAGTACTACTGCATACCTTTTCACCTTCTTTTATCAAGGGCTTCAATTTGTGGCAAACTCCATACTTCGTCAGAGAGTAGGTATTTGTATGACCATCATGTACAACATGTCTATAAAATTGCCATGATGTTCCCAAAAATAAATGGCAAACATCCATTGGAATAATGTCACAGAGAACTTCATCATGGTAATTCCCAATCTTGAACTTCACCAAATGCTATTCACTGACCAAGACCTTATGATCATCCTTCACCCAAGCAATCCGATAGGGTTGGGGGTGTTTCTTCCTCTTAAGCTTTAGCTTGGTGACCATCTCCTTAGACACCAAGTTGTCAGTGCTACCACCATCAACAATCACATCACAAAACTTATCCTTGCTCTTGCACCTAGTACAAAAAAAACTCCTCCTTTGTCTAGGTACAGTCTCACCACTTAGTAAGACCCTTTCATTCATGAGAGCCTCTTTATACATCCTCAAAATGTGATGACTGTGCAGCCTCATCCACATGAGCAACCCTTGCTTGACCATCAACTCTCCTATTTGTTCTTCCTTGTCATCGAGGGCATTCAAATGCACTATGAACTTCTTCATTGTAGTGAAAATAGGTACCATAGAAGCCTCTTCTTCCTAAATTTTGTTCACATCCTCTACCTCTTATTCTCTAATCTCCTATGTTTTGATCATGGGAGCGGTTGCAACTTTCATTTCTCTGATTCCTACTAGTACCCACATCTTCATTTTTCTTTTGGGTCTCATTTTAGCCTCCAAATGACCTACCACCACCCCTTCCTCCTTGATCACACCCTCTTTTCCTTCCATCAAACTTTTTGTTTAGCTTCTCTTCAACTCGTAGGGAAAACTGGTATGCCTCTTCAATGCCAGTAATTCTAACTAGACTTTACTCCTCCTAAATGCTAGGTCATAACCCACTGAGGTAATGGGAAACCTTCTCCTTATTATCTTTTGCATGCCCTACCCTAATAAGAAGTCAGTAGAAATCCTCTGTATATTCTTGGACAAATTTTCCTTTTTTCTTTAACCCTTGCATTTTCTTGAACAAATCAAGCTCGTAATCAATAGTAATGAACTGCTTCTTTAGTTTGTCCACCATTTGATCCCACCTTGTGATTTTATCCTTTCCTCTTCTATTCATTTTCAGCTAAATCTTTTGCCACTAGATTTTGGCATGGCCTTTCATTTTGGCCTTCACAAACTTAACACTGTCTAGGTCTCTAATATCCTCATACTCAAAATACTCCTCTAGTTCATTGATCCAATCGATCAACTCATCCAAGTTTAGAGTTCTTGAAAACATACCCACATTAATTTTAGGTCTTTTTCCAAGCTTAGAAATGGCCCTAAAAAGACTCTCCTCTTTATTAATTTAGGACTTCCTCTTCACCTTCCCCTTCTTGTCCAATATTTTCTTCTTCTTCATTTTCTTCCTCACTTTTGTTGCCTGGGACAACATTCAATCCTCTATGAATCTCCTCTTGCAATGCTTACAATTGTCTCTAGAGGGCTCTAACCTTAGAAGTAACAACTCCAGTCCTTCCACCACACTCCCTTCATGGAGGCATCTTCACGTCTTAAACCCAAAACCACACAATCTTGGTGCAAACTTCCTCACAGTCGGTGCTCTGTCTACACACTTAGGAAAAGTTGCTCTGATACCACTTGATGGAGACACAAAAAAATACTAGAATGTAAACACAAGAAAAGGGAAATAATATTATCAATGAAAAATGCCCTATGGGCTTACAATAGTATGATTCTGGAGAAAGAAATCCTCCACACAGTACCTTCTCTCTAACTCCACTAGGAATTGCCTTTATAATGCCATAAATATTCTTAAATAGACCCCAATTCATTTAGGGTAAGGAATACATTCTAGAATATGCTAGTTGGCATCCACTACCAAAACAAAAGGTTCTAGAAGTCATGTTAGAAGTGGGTGTAAAATTAGAAGAATCTAGAATTGGTAGTCCAATTTCTGGAAGGCATAACTTTTGAATCAGGACTTTGATTAACAAACCGTTTACATTTCTGGAAATCTCTCAAAGAACTCTACAACCTAATGGACCAAATTTTCTCATCCCCAATTTTTTTGCCCCATACAAGGCTGTTTAGTGCCCCATATCTAACTTTGAAGTGCTCTTAGGAGGTCTCCAGGAAACTTAAAACTGCAATAATTTTCTAATTGTGAAATCTTTTGACCTGATTGTTTTTGTGGAGTGCTTTAAATTACAAGCATAATCATCCCTCTAAATTACACCCTCTAACTCATCATAATTTGTGCTTTATTACAAAATATCTCATTTTCTATATTTACACATATCTGAAGGTGCTTAAAAAATCTAACCCAGAGAACTAATAGTGGAACTATGAGAATTGGAACCTTTATTTGACCCAAATGGGTATCTAGAAATAAAAACACATTAAATAGAAACTATCTCTAAGCATATTTTTGTGGATGATATAGGATTACCCTTACACTACTAGATGCTCCTACATCACAAGCTGGACCTAGCAATCTTTATTGCTCCTAATAGGGAAAATCATTAGGAGTGATCATTATAAGCCTTAACAGGCCAAATTTATACTATAGTACTAAAGCTTGTGGGTATCATCCCCACCCTACTTTTAATTTCTATTTGGCAGGTTTCTAGGTTACCATATTGTGTGTCAAAGTGGATGAATATTTTATTTCTTTTAGTTTCTCATGCATGCAATTAGATTAGAATACATATGAAGGATTAATTTGTGAATTAAGATTAAGTATTATTTGTTACTGATTCACCCCTCCCCTCTTAGTAACATAGCCTATCTTATATTTCCAACATATCCTAGGCTTGTAGCTCTCCCAAAAAACATAAATGTAATCCTCTAGAAGATGATTTTGGAAAAAGCTCTCAATTTTGTAATTTGAAAAAGTGATAAGTGAGGAATTAATTTTCACTTTCAATTCTTTTTCACCTTTTTAGTGAATATTTGATTAGGGTAAATAATTAGTTAAACTAGTTAGACCCTAAATCAACCCAATAAAAAATAGGCTATTCCAAGTAATTGGAATTCATCTAAGGCAAAACTTTCAAAAATTAAAAATCAAATCAGTTAAAGCCCAAAAACCCAAAAATAAGAAAAATTCCTAAACAACCTCGCTGACAATGCTAACCTCTAAATGCACAGACATACTCACAGGTCTAATCACATAATGCAAATTATTTTAGATTTAATGAAATCACCAAAAGGTTAATTTAAACATTTAAATAAGGATACGTCAACCATGTAGGGATGGCATTGGTAAAATATGAACAACTAAATCACTAACTCCATGTGTCACTGCTAGGGATATAAATCTTGCACACTATAACACATGATCAAGTGCAATTGCATATAATAAGATAGAAAAATTAATAAATGTATTAAATACCTAATTTAACCATTTATTTAGTTCTACTAAAATAATCCATTTACATCACCCACGTTTTCGTAAAGCATAATCAAAGCAAGAATGAAGTAATTAACCATAGGCTTAAATCCAACACATATAACATAATTAGAGATATGTCTGAATACCAAATAACTAGATATCATCATAAAACATACTTTCATCTCAAATGGCATCAAAATGAAAATATGATCAACTACACATCATAGTAGTATAGCATCTATGATACTAAAATGAAAGTATAACATCTAATCCTTAGGTCATCTCAAATGCAAAAAATAGCAACATGAGTACAAGTACCTCTCGAATCAAAATATAACAAGGTATAGAATGAAAACATGAGAGACACTACATCCTCCCCCACTAGGCATAGGCTTACTCCTAGAAGCCATCAAAGAGATAGGGTTACAACCCTCTCAATTATGTAGCATCTTCCCAAGTCGCATAAGTCTCCCCATCCTCCACTTGTGAAGTATTCCTATCAAGAACATGGGTCACATTGGGAATATATTACCTCAAAAAAGAAACATGGAAAACATCATGGTTGTGCAATAGGCTAGGCAGCAATGATAGTTGATAAGTAATATGACTAATCCTCTCAAGGATCTCAAATGGTCTGAAAAAATGTGGTACCAACTTAGAGCCTTTCTTATAATGGATGGGGCTCTTTCAAAGATGCACTCTAAAAAATACCCTATCACCAATAGAAAAGTGACGATCAAACCTATGGACATTTGCATACTTCTTCTGCCTATCCTAAGTAGTAACCAAATGCTCTCTATTATGAATGACCTACTACTCCATATCCTAAAGAATCTCTTGACCTAGAAGTACTCGGTCCTCTAAATGATCACAACTCAAAGGGCTATGATACAGTTTACCATACAAGAACTAAAAAGGTGACATGCCAAGAGAAGTATGATACCTGTTGTTGTATGAAAAATCAACAAGGTATAAATAGTCATCACACTTCACCTGCCTATCCATAACATACATGCAAAGCATATCTTCTAGAACCTAGTTCACTCTCTTGGTCTAACCATTGGTCTCTTGGTGATAAGCTAAGTTGAAATTGAGCCATGCACCCAAAGCATACTAGAGAGATGTCCATAGTGCTGAAGTAAACACTGGATCTCTATCTGAAATAATTTGATGAGGGATTCCATGCAAATGAACAATATTGTCAAAGAAAAAATGCACTATAGAAGAAGTTATCTAGGATGTTCTAAAAAATGTGATATCTTGGACAACTTTTCCATTGTCACCATAATATAATGATGTCATCATTATGACATAGGTAACCCAATGATGAAATCAATGAATATCCTATCTCATTTCCACTTTGGCATGACATGTGACTATAAAAGACCTGCCAAATGCTAATGCTTTGCCTTCATTCTTTGGAACTTGAGACATTGAGTAACAAAATAAACAACATCCCACCTCATCCCTATTGAAAAGTACAACTATTTAAGGTTGGCATGCATCTTCTTGACATCGAGATGTATAGAATATAGTGCATGATGCACTTAAGAAAAAATCAAAATATGAAGATTACTAGGCATGGTTACATAGGTATGTCCAAAGTGTCACATTATTCCATCAAACTCAAGCAACTAACTTGAAAATCTCCCCTCAAGGGTACATCCAAACTCAATCTTTGCCCTCACCTCTAGATACCATGTTTCACTATGTAAGGCCTCCAAGATAAGGCCTCACAAATCCACCCCCAATGACAAAACTAATATCTGATGTTGCCTTCTACTCAAAGAATCCATTATGACATTCTCTTTTCCTTTAATGTAGTGAACATCAAAGTCATATTAACATAGGAACTCCATCTAGTGACACTGTCATGCATTCAGTTTTGGCCGAGTAAAGATATATTGTAAGCTCATATAATCACAATGAAACTCAAACTTATGTCCCAAAAGGAAATTCCTCCAATGTACAAGAGCATGCACTATGACCATAAGTTCCAAATCATGAATGAGGTAGTCAAGCTCATGGTCCTTGAGTTTTCTAGTCTCGTAGGAAATCACTCAACCATCTTGCATCAACATCACATCCACTCTTTCCAATGAAGCATTTGTGTAAACCATAAAATTACCTATAGGATTAGACACTATAAAGGCTAGTGCATAGGTCAAACACTCCTTAAGAGCATTGAATGCTACCTCACACTGGTCTAACCAAACATATTTCTTCCCTTTCCATTGAAGAGAAGTGATGGAATGAGCCACATGTGAGAAATCATTCATAAAGCAACAGTAATAACTTGCCAATCCCATGAAGCTACAAACTTCTAAAACATTAGTGGGTATCAACCAATCTATGATAGCTTATATTTTCTCTAGTTCCATTGCAATACCATCCCCAATGATGATATGCCCCAAATACTTTACCTCTGGCTGGAAGAATCCGCATTTACACAAGTTGGCATACAACTAATGATCTCGTAAGCACTACAATACCTGGCATAAGTGAACCTCATGTTATTCAAAAATCTTTGAATAGATCAATATATCATCCAAGAATAAAATGACACACTGATTGAGGTACGTGTAAAATACTCCATTCATCAAATTGTAAACACCAATGGCACATTAGTTAACCCAAAGGATACAACCGTGAACTCATAATGCCCATAACATGTATGAAAAGATATCCGATGAATGTCATCCTCCTGGATATGAAGCTGATGCTATCCTAACTTAAGATCAATCTTGGAGAACACTCACATTCCCTTCATGTGATCAAACAAGTCATCAATCATCGATAAAGGATACTAGTTCTTCATCATCACCTTATTCAATTTTTGGTAGTCAATGCATAAGCACAATGATCCATCTTTCTTCTTCACAAAGATGGCTGGTGCACCACTCAGGGATACTCTAGGATGAATATAGCCTTTGGCCAAAAATTCCTCCAACTACAATCTAAGCTTACTCAACTCCTAAGTAGTTATGCAGTAAGGAGCTAGTAAATTGGCTCCATTCTTGGTATCAAATCAATCCAAAAATCAATGTCACACTATGGTGGCATACCTGGTATCTCATTAGGAAACACATCTGCATATTGAAAAAGGAGTGGTTGAGTGGTTGATCATCAAGTGTCACTGTATAGATCTTGGCTTCCTCAAGATCACTGATAGAAACAATGAAAATTTGACATCCCTTCCACACACTCCACTCCATCTAGTTAGCTGAGATCATCCAAAGTGAGACTGGTCTTTGGACCCCTAAAAGTTCCACTTACCCACATGTTTCATCAAAACACTATACTAACTTATGACCACAATCTATATTCTCTTGATGGTCATCTGACTAATCCATGCCCAACATAATGTCATATAATCCCAAGGGTAGGATACAAAGATCCACTATGGTGGTGAAGGTGACCAAGTTTAATCTACAACCACCAACCAAGGAGTCTAGAACCACTTTGGAACCCATGGATAACTCAACCTACCACCTATTGACTTGACATGCTACCACTAGCCCACATCATTGAACAAGATATTTTTAAATAAAAGAATCTTAAGCACATGAGTCAAATAATACTAAATACAAAATACCATTCAATGTACCTATGGCCTCAACTATGATACCTTGATCCTCAGCTTGATGGTTATCAAATGCTGCAAAGACTTGGTGACTTCTTCTTGCATCTCTCACAATAGGGTTTGAACTAGTTACACCCCTACTAGATCTTGTAGATGGTTTACTAGGACATACCAAAGCTCTATGGCTAGGCTGGCCACAAGACTAACAATTTTTTTCAAAACTAGAACCAGTTCCACAACCACCCTAAGTAGCATAGAGTATGATGTACTACCCTTGCTAGAGTTTTGATGACTACTCTGAGGAGGATGATCCAGATGAGACTTCTATCCATGACTCTAGTCATTTCCTTTCTTCCTTGAGGTACCTAAAGACTATCCACCCTTGGTTTAATACCTTCAGTGCTTACCACTCTAAGAAGGTGCTGGTTGGATCTGGTCCATTCCTAAGGACTGAGGTACCTAACCATCCTACCTTAAGGTTTATGTACTAATGCTCTGAGAGCCTAATTTGTCATTAAACCCCATAGTAATATTTCTCTCAAGAATTCTTTCCTTCTCCATGGCAAGTGCAAGTATCATTGGTTGGTGAACATAGACATCCCCAATGATAGAGTCCTGAAGGCCTCTAAAAAAATCTTGTGTTAGGAGTGCCTCATCATGCCAGTAACTAGAATACTACCTTAACCCAAAGAAATACTTCTCATACTAGGCCACCATCATATTCCCCTACTTGAACTCATGAAACTCATCAGTATTGGCATCATGGTACTATGGAGAAAGAAATTTCTCCCTAAAAATTTCCTCAAAGATCTCCCAAGTGAAATCTGTCGCATCATTATGGAGCTTGATGAAGGGTATTCCCCTTAATACCATAAACCATAATAGAAAACAAAAAACAAAAACAAATGTGAGAAAAAAAATAGACTTCTTATTTGTGCCATAAATGAAAAATTATAAAATTCACAAGTACAATATGCTAACCCACATGGGTGCCTTCATTACAATAATTTGCAAGACAAGCTATGAACTATCACCCAGAGCTATTCTAGACAATGTTTGAGCCTTTCTTAAATAGGCAATTTTATGCCACCTATGAAGGTTATAGACATTGAAACTTAATACCTAGGCCCAAAAAAACCTAATACTACATATAGAGTTGGCCAAATACATATTTTACAATTATTTTAGATATTTTGGGTAGCCCAATTTTGAAAGGTCATAATTCACAAACTGTTGCTCTGAAATGCCAGCTCCTAATCTACAAGCTCAAAAATAGTGCTAGCACCCTTCCATCGAGTTTTTCGACCTCACCCAGGCACTCTAAGGCCTCCAATGGTGAGCCTAAATATTTTTCTGTAGATTTTTCCACCAAAAATCAACAATAATTTCTCTGATACTTATGCTTGAGCAATGATATTCTTATGGCAAGCTTATAACTCTAAAATGAACCTTCTTGTAGAAAATGAGAACATTTTGAACTCATATGAAAAACTTACTCAAAATAGAAAGTTCCCATAAATAGTTACCACCCTATCTACTAGTCCTTATTAAAATGGAAAAGATTGAAGATGAAATATTTTTGGGTGATGCAAGATTGCTCTTACACCCAAGATGCTCCTACATCAGATACCTAGGGTAATTTGAGAAGTGACTCCATCACGTCTTAGGTGTTCAGAGGAAAACCAATGTGGTTAACCTCCTCCTTTGCTAGCCACGATGAATCCTCTACTAGCCTCCCTTTCTATTTGACCAGATATTCCTCTTAAGTTCTGTTCCTTGTAGTTTTTCCAATGCAATAGTCTAGTATCTCCTCAATCTTCTTTATAGCCAAACTAGCTGTTTGAATACTCCACTGTGCTTCTGCAACTTCATTGCCATCACCTCATTTATAATACTTTTTCAAATCTAAAATAAGAAATATTGATGAAATATTCAATTCAGTAGGCAACTCCACTTCATAAGCATTTCCATAATCATGTCTTTTCACTATGTTGCATGGTCCAAACTTCTTCATCTTCAACTTATTATATGTACCCACTAGAAAAAGCTCCTTTCTCAAATGAACCATGAATTTATCTCCAATATAAAATTTCTTATACCTCCTTTTCATATTTTCCTTATCCTTATACTATGCATACATTTTCATAATGTGTTTCCTCACCTCCTCATGGATGTTCTTCAAATGTTTAGCAAATTCTTCTACTTTAGCACTACTTATCTCTCCTTTATCCAACTACCTCAATTCATAAGCATTTCTAAGACTACTCCCATATACAATTTGGAACGGTGATTTATCTGTTCTCCTATTGATAGAATTATTATATGCAAATTCTGCCTGTAGTAAAATTATATCCCATCCTTATGGCTTGTCTCCAATCAAACATCTTAGAAAGTTTCCAAAAATATGATTCAAAACCTCTGTATGTCCATCAGTTTATGGATTATGTGATGAACTAAACTTCAAATCTGTATTCAACTTCTTCTACAATGTACGTCAGAAATACCCAACAAATTGCTGGAAATCTGATTGAAAATAATACTATTATAGAGGGAGATTGTTGAGAAGAAGGGAGATGGTCAAAAAAGAATGTTTTCAATAATTTTTTTGTAATTTATGTCAAACCTTCTATTTGTAGGAATGAAAATCACTTATAAGATCCAAGTACTATCACTTAGTTGAATGATGAAGAGGATTTAATCAACAAGATGTAACAAAAGTACCTAAGGGAAAAGTTGAGTTATAGTTTTGTAATGAAGTGCAAGGAATAAGTTAAGACAATGGTAAAATGATGTATTGATAGTATACTTGAAGATACAAGGATTGAACACACTTAGAAACCTAAGAAGTATAAGTTGTAACAAGGTTGACTACAAAGATTAACTAAGTTCATTAGTGAGTGCCAAGCAAGCTAGTTCAAGCCGAGTAGATTTTCAATGGGTGCCAAGTGAACTTTAGGTGCTGAGTGAAGTTCAAGTGCCAAGTGATATAGAAGGAGCTGAGAGAATAGAAAATATTGTAGATGTCGAGTGAGTCCATAGTAGGTGCCGAGCATCAGTAAAATGTAGTGGATGCCGAGTAACATAGTATGTGCTGAGCACCAGCATTTCAATAGTGCCAAGCTACTACATTATTGGAAAAGTTAAAGATTTGTCAAATCTAAGCTGACAAGTTTGTTACATTGAATTTTCAGAACCAGTTGGAGGATTAGGATGATGAGCTAGAAGAAAGTTTGATGCAAAAAGTGATGAAGGTATATTCCTTGGATACTCCACGAGAAGCAAAGCATATAAGTGTTTGAATATTAACACTAACAAGATTGTCGAGAGTGCAAATGTAAATTTTGATGAGCATGTAGATGTGCAAGTTGATGAATCTAAGAAACCATAAGAGTATAGATCCTTTGTATACTTCTATGAAGGAATGCCTACTAGAAATGATGTTTCCAATCAAGTTGGGAATCAACAACAAATTTAGTCTCAACCAAATCACAACTAGTGAATGCCAAGCTACATTCAAAAGTTGAGTTGCAAAATGAAAATAATGCATATTCTGACTTAGAAGTTAGTACTTAATAGAGAAATGATAATGTACTAGATAGAGATGTGCAAAGTGACTCTGAAGCTGAAAGATCAAACATGGAAAGAAGGATAGAACATAGACTATCTAGATATGTGAGAAGACATCACTCTATAGAAAAAATCATTGGTGACAAGGATGCTAGACCAATGACAAGGAAAAAATTAAGAAATGAATCATGTCTAATGAGCAATATTGAACCTAAAATATTGAAAGATGTATTATAAGATGATGACTGGTATAAAGCTATGGAAGAAGAAATTGACTAGATAAGGAAGAACAAAACCTACACTTTAGTTCCTTGACTAGCTGTTAAGAATGTAATTGGTACAAAATGGGTTTTTAGGAACAAGCTTGATGAGAATGGAGAGATCACAAGAAACAAAGCCATACTAGTTTGCAAAAGTTATGCACAAGAAGAAGGACTGGATTATGGAGAAACATTTGAACCTATTGCAAGAATGGAAGGAGTTAGAACATTACTTGCATATGCTACCTAAAAAGGTTTCAAAGTCTACCAAATGGATATAAAGTCTACTTTTTTGAATGGTATACTTGAAGAGGAAATCTACATAAAACAACTAGAGGGATTTGTTGATGACAACAAGGATATGGTTTGCAAATTGCATAAAGCACTCTATGGTTTGGAGCAAGCACCTAGAGCATGGTATGAGAGACTGCACAAATATCTTGTGAAGATAGGATTTGAGAGAATAGATGACAACAACCACCTACATATCAAGGCATAAAAAGGTAAAGAGATTTTGATATCTAAAATCTTTGTTGATGATATAATATTTGGAGGAAAAGATGTTCTATGCAAAGATTTTGCTGACTAGATGAAACATGAGTTTGAGATGCCAATGTTTGGAGAAATCAAATTCTTTGTTGGATTGCAAGTACATAAACTAAAGCATGGCATATTTGTAACTCAATCCAAGTATATCAAGGACATAATCAAGACATTTGGATTAGAAGACTCAAAACAAGTTAGTACAACAATGAAAATAGGACATAAGCTATCCAAGAATGATGAATTTGCTAAAGTAAATCAAAAAATGTATATATTAATGATTGGAAAGTTGTAGTATGTTGTACATAGTAGACCAAAAATTGCATTAGCACTTGGAATAGTGGCAATTTTTTTTGCAAATCAGAGAGAAACTCATCTAATGCTAGTAAAGAGAATACTGAGGTATCTAAAAGGAACTGATGACTTTGCTTTATACTACATGAGGAGTGAAAAGCTTGAGTTGAGAGTCTACATTGATGAAAACTAGGGAGGAAACATTGATGATAGAAAAAGCACCAGTGGAGGAGCACTTTTCTTAGGCAAAAGATTGGTTACTTGGACTAGCAAAAAGAAAAGTTGTACCCCATAATCTACAACAGAAGTTGAGTATGTTGCATTTGCTATTAACTACACTAATATTCTATGGATCAAACATCTATTGCAAGGTATTAAGGAAGAGGCAACTAAAAATTATGATACTCTATTTGTGATAATACAAGTGCAATCAACATATAAGGGAATCCTATGATGCATGCCAAAACAAACCATATTGCAATTAAGCATCACTATGTAAGAGAATTGGTGGAAGACAAGCAAGTAAGAATGAAATATGTCAGTTCAAAGGAATAGATGGTTGATATCTTCACAAAAGAATTACTAAAAGATGCATTTGAATATCTTAGAGCTAAGTTAGGGGTGATATCCCTAGCCAAGGCTACTTGAGAATAAGCAAGACTACCTTGCATCAAATGAGCTGATTGTTGAAATATTGTGAATTGATCTAGAGGATACTTACTTTATGATTTTGCTTGAAGTAATCAAAGTGCTGAAGGTCCAAATTAGTCATAGGCAAGATGATAGAGGGAGAAATTGGAATTTCTAGAAGATGCTACACTTGTATGTTAAGATGCTAAAACAATGTCTTTGGAATTATTGTCAAAGAGGGAGAAAATGTAGAAACTGATCAACATCATTTAATTGTATAGAGGGAGAGATATGGTGAAGTTGATCAACATTAGAGAACAAAAAGAGAAAAGAGTAGAAATGGATCATAACAGGATCAAATATACAGAGGGAGAAGTAGCTGATACGAGAATAATAGAACATGAATATTGCATATAAAGGGAGAAAGAATGAAAGAGGGAGTTAGAAGTAACATAAGAACAAAGTGAAAAAGAAAAAGGAAACAAAAACTAAGAGGGAGAAGTAGAAGTAAAGTAATCAAGATACAAATAAGAGAAGGAGATGTGAAAACTGATGATAACACATATTTCTTTTTGGCATTTGACTTACTATTCTAACCTAGTTAGCATGTTGATAACATGGTTGAATAGTCTGGTCTTGTTGGTCTAATTTTTTCCGAGATAAAATTTTCCCAATCTAGGTACAAAAAATAAAAATTGAATCCATTAATGGAGAATAGGGTTTTTGGTCTTTGGTCTAGCAAATTTGTTAACCTTTGAAAACATTTTTTTAAACCCTAGGTCTTGTTCCTTTTAAAGGTTTTTGTGTATGAAACCTTTTAAAAAATGCAAATAGTCCATGTCTAGTTCAAATATTTCATGCCCCCAAGTGACCTTCTTCCCTTCTATTCACATTGTCCAATCCTTGTAAGATCTACAACAGTCACATCATTGCTATTGAAAGATGCAAGTGTTTTACCCTATGTGACATAGTGACTACCATGAAATTGAGAGGCAGTGTCATGAAATGGAGTAGTGACCGAAAAATGTTCTACTTCAGAAATATTTAGTCACATGTTTTTGTGTCAAAGTTATTAGAACCAAAAAAACAACCAAAACAATGAAGTAAAAAAAGCATCAACATAATTCATTTTTTCTGATAGGTAGCTATGTCGCTGTCAAAAAAACTTTGAGCCTTGCCATTAGTGACATGGTGCCTCAATGGAAAGTAAACATGATGACAATTTAAAAAATTCCTAGAAACCATAAACCTCCCAAGTGGCATGATGGATATGCAATTTTATTATTCTATCAAAAGCACTAATTAGGTTAGTTATGATTTGATAGGTATTCATCTTTCGAGCACCATATTTTATCAAGGCACTAGAGGTTGCTATGTCATGCTCAAAAAATGAACCAGCTTCATCATTAGCGACATAGCACCCAGCCGAAAAATGATAGCACAAAAAAAGTTTCAAAGGGTGGGTCCTAGGCATTTTCTTCATTAAATATGAGTCACACAATCTTTGGACACATTGGCATCTAGTTGAATATGTGTCATGCACCAGAAAAACTAAGGGCACCAGAGGTCACTATGTCGCTATCAAAAAATCTTGGCACCTCACCGTTAGTGACATAGCGCCTAGCCAAAAAATGAGTATGTGGTGGGACCTAAGCCACAAGATGATATAACAAGGATTAAATTATTAATTTATGAGCCAACTAGAAAGTACATTCTCACATAAGTAGTAACTTGAACCCACACTCTAGTTAGAGACCAAGTGAAAAATTATTCTAGTCAGATTAAGATGAGATCAATGATAGTCACCTTGTTGCTATAAAAAGATGCCCACTATTTACTCTACATGATACAATGACTTGGTACCCACCATAATGTATGCACATCATGCAATTTCCTCACCATTAGATGAACTCCAAATCTATGACTGTCACTATGTCGTTATGACGAGTTGCTCAAATTTTATGTATAGAAAAATAGCGAACAAGGAGGGACCCACCACTCTAGCAATAAAAATACAGTAAAATGCCTACCATCAGATTAAGATCAGATCAAGGATTGTCACTTCCTTCATATAGCAACATGCTCACTCATTATGTATAGCGAGGTAGTGACTCAATGACATGTGTCTTCAGAAGTCAGTGGGTCCAGTTTGAAGTGCCAACAATGAAGGAAAGACACACATGGAAAAGTGTCGTTGGATTGACTACCAACATATCAAGAAGAATGTGAGTCATCTTTGCTTCCATCCCTAGATCATAGGATTTTTCAAAGATCAACGATGTGAATTTGAACGTAGATGGTGGTGCCACTTTGGGCACTTATGAGGAATGAAAGCTTCGTGTGTGAGAAAAAAAGAGTGTAATATAGAAGATTTCACTAGTTCCATCTCATGCGAACAAAGATTTCAAGTTTTTTTTGAGCAAAAGCCATCATTGAGAATATTGTGTTGAGCTTGACAAAGAGCATGAACTAGTTTCCCATCATTTATGAGCTATTGCAGAATTATAGAGAACAAGAAGAAAATAAAGTAAGTAGCTATACACTATAACCTCTGTAGCATTTTAGTTTTTATGAATTAAAGTCAAGATAGCTCTGAAGAAGGTGTTTTTTGGGCAAGAGAATTATTTGAATAGAAACATACATGATGACTTCCTATATTTGCTTCTTGAATCCACCATTGAAACTGTACAAGTAAAAAAGCTAACTTCATTAAACCCTAGGCTAAGAGTTAGAGATGGGTTATATGATAAGGGAAATTGGGTTTGGGATGCTAACACTTCTCAGACTGGTTTGGATTTGTTTAAGAAATGATTTTCAGAGAGGAACTTGTTTGCCCCACATGCCAATATTTTGAATTTTGAGATAGGGAAATTGGTGGTTTCTAGCGTCTTTATGGATTATGACCTCCTTTAGGCTATGGTGAAAAACTATAACCAAGCTATTAGGGTGGTGAGAAGAACTGATGGTGAAATCCTGATCATAATTAGCCCAGAGGAAATTAGGGAAGTATTTGGTTTAGGGCCTCTCATTGACTACCATGTGCAAATTAATTTAAAAGGATTAGAAAAAGAATACATTTCAAAGAAGGACGCTATTAGGCAAGGTGCACTGAGGGCACATATAGGTAAGATTGGAACTCTACCAACAATAACAGTGGCTTCCAAGGAACCCTTCAAAAGGGCATACTTCAATGCCAAGGTTGTAGAAGCATATAGGACTCTATGCAATGATTTTGGAAAAGATGAAAAGGAGTTTATGCTTATGGATTTTATGTACATGATTACTTAGATTTCCTCTTTTGGTCTGGACATAATTTTTGATTTTGCTTATTATTTAGCTGAAGAAATTCATAATGGCCTAGTTGGGATTACTAAGGGCAAGGTGGAAAAGATTTTTAGTTACTATTCTTTGATAATACACATGTTTTTGTTCAAAGGAGTAATATATTTTTGAAAAGAGATGAAGTTAAATAGGGAATAAGATGGGGAAGCACTGCCACTCCAACTATGGAGTGTAGATATCACCTAGGAAGTAGAGAAAGCCAATTTTGTCAGATTTGATAGATATTTTGCTTCAAAATTGAGATGTTTATTTTTGAGTGACAATCCAGAATACCCAAGGCATTGGTAGGTCTTATTAGGCTCCTAGACAATCCTATTGGTTTGAAGGTCTCACTTGATTGGGGAGACATCATTCCATATTCAATTTCAACTGTCATCAGAATTTATGGTTTTAGAGGCACTCCCCATGTGTTACCTTACTAAGTGCCTTTAAAAATAGGTGTAGCTGAATTTTTGTTGCAGTTGGGAGGAATTGAGGAATCTTATTTTTTGAAAAGGGGTAGGGGCTCAATATTCCCCACTTGTAATGTAGCTCACCAATTTTTAATCACAAAAGTGAGTTGGCTTTCTCTACATGAGATTTTGGATCCATATGAGATGGTTGCTTCCCACCCTTATTTTTGTGACACTGAGGGATTTTATCATTTGACTTTTAGACATAGAATTAAGCTTGGTAAAATTGAGCATGAAATCTATTTTCCTAAGGATATAAAAAGAAATGAATACTCCCTGCAAAAGTAAGAGACTAAGAAGGAAAAGTGGAGAGTTTTTAAAAAAGTTTCAGATTTTATTCATTGTTTTGATATAGATGATAGCCCTTTAGGTAATGCTATTACCACTGCCAATAAAATAAATAAGTTGATACTCAATTTTCCAGAAACAATGGAAACCATGAATGAGAAGAATCAAGTTCTTATTAATTATTTCCTAGATAAGGCCAGGGGAGTAATGAGGAAAATGGGATTTACTCCCAACATAGGGGTAGGTCAATTGACTATCCAAAAAAGGCTAGGTTATACTATAATTTAGAATAAAAGGACCACGATGGAAAAAAGTAAATCAATAATTGGGTCGACAAGTGTTATCTAGGAAGAGAGGACTCCTAAGCCCTCCCCTAAGAGGAGGAAAATAATAAGGGAGGAGGATCCTCATGTTGAGAAGTATTCACCTTCACAAACCCCTTTGAGGATTGAGGAAGGACAACTCACTAGGGAGAAAATTGAACAATTGGGATCCCAAGGGGGAGTTTTTGTCACCCAATCTAAAATAAATAAAGGAAACGCCCAAGAGCCTCTTGTGCCAAGTTTTGAGTTGACAATTGCAGATTATAAAGAAAGGGAACTAGACCCTATTTTAGAATAAACAAGTCAACTTTTTTTGTCAGATGATAATTTTGTTAAGTTTAGAGCCTTTTGCAAGTTTTCATGGATAACCAATATGGGAAAATTTGGGGAACGATGAAATAAAATAAGAACAAAGCATCCAAGTCTGGAAGAGGCAACCTTGCAAAATCAAATAAAAGAAGAGATGATGCAAGAATTTCAAAACATAACCCCTAAAGAAGGGAGACAAATGGTAAAGGCCTGAAATATTTTATTATTACCCAATTGGGATATTGTTGATGCATTAATTTTTAATTCTATTTCAAATAAGTTGGATATGCAAGAACCAAACAAGAAGGAATTCACAAGGACTGCATTCAATGAAGACTAGACTACTTTGGTTAGATGGTCTGTAAGAAAGGGATCAAGAGCCACCCCATCAAAGCCAGATGAGTTTGGATTGATGGGAAATATCATTGTAAAAAGAGTAGCTGATACTTCTCATGTGTAGGCTACACACTAGGGTGTAGATACATCTCATTTTGTTTTGGCCACTACTAAAAAGGAAGAAAAGGCCATGGTTGAACTGCAGAGCAAATATGAGAGTGGTTTGGAAGCCTACAATAAAGAAGTTCAAAAGAGGATTTAACTAAGAAGTTCAAAAGAGGATTTAACTTGAAAATAAAATAATGGGGAGGTGTACAAGACCAAAAATAACATATCCCTATCCTCCAATGGAACCTTTTAAGTCCACTCCTCTCATAGAGATGCTAGATACCCTACAAAGGCCATAGTATTATATTGCTAAAGATTATGAAGAAGAAAAGAGAAAACTATGGGCTTGACATGTAGAATTGAATGTATAGTATGAAGATAAATTGAGGGAAGTTCTCACATATCTGGGGGATAATATTGAGTGGCCACTATTTTATGATCAACTAACAAGGATAATAAACATATGGGATGAATTGAAAGCCCATGATGAGGCTTTAAAGCCTACTATTGATAAATGGGTAAAAATAAGGAAAGAAATGACATTTTTATGTTATTCTGTCATAAAATTTTCACATGATCAAATTGAAAAGACTTATGATATTGTTATTGATCTTCTAGAATTTGATAATAAGAGAATTCACCCAGTGAGAGGAATAGTAGGCTACTTAAGTAAGTACAAAAGTTAGAAATTTGATTTATTCCCTCATGCCCTAGATAGAAAAAATAAGTTAAAAAACAAAGATGAATGGGCTAAGGAATTAGACGATTTTTTTTTTTGAGAATGAATAAAATCATCAATGAGAGAGGGTATATATGGTGGGCTACCAAAATAGAGGAAAGGGTGAAAGCCTAGATATTTTTTGATTCTTTAAAACAAGAATTTGTTGATATTGATAGTGAAGCTAAATATATGATCAGAAAGCAACATGGCATTTTGCATTTTGATTAGCCAGATGGTACACTTTATGACAAGTGGATGGTAGATATTGCTTCTAGTAAATAGTTAGAGGAAATTGAAACTGATGATGAAGAGATACGTGAAGATGAATTAAAAATCATCGATTCACTTCCATCAACACCTAGAAATGAAGAAGAAAAACTAGAGCAGTTGCTCTCAACAATGGAAATAGATCAACTCTTTATGACTACTAATTAGGAAGAAAGGCAAGTGGATGACACATTAAGACATGTAGGGTAGGACAAAGAGGAACAAACAACCCAAGAAGAAAGCATCATGGTCCTAGCTAATGATATGGTAGAAGAGGATTCTCAGATAATGGTTATTTTGATAGTTCATGATGGTGATAGTGAAGAGCCATGGATTGAAGTAAAGCTAAAAACGTTAAAGTAGAATTCATCATTGGAAAGCCTGATGCCTATCATAGAGTTTGTAATATCCCAAAAGATGTAACAGAAAAGGGGGCCTACCGAGAGAATGACATGATGTTACCTTTCTATTATATAAAGTTTTGTCTTTTTCTATTAAGAAAAATGTAAATATCTTTTAGGACACCTATTAGTTCTCTATGCCTAAAGCTTTTTGCATCTCACATTATATAAGTGAGATTCTAGGGCTAGATAAGGGTCCTATTTCTAATGCATTTTTAGTTTTATACTTAGGATGTTTTCGGTCCAATTTTTGAGCAAACGTTATGATGTATCTTCTCTAAATTTTTTTTGAGAATACATTGATGTGAAGTGATCTTTATGTTTCTTTCTAAGGTCATTTTGAGTTTACTACAATTATATTCAAGGAAAATTAATACAAATTTTGAGTTGTCCCCATATCAGTTGTTATTTAATTTTGTCTCCTGCACTGTTACCTGGTTATTGTGAGATTGTATGAGTAAAGCTTGTTCAATTCAATGCAATTAATTTATGTTTTATGTCAATTCATTACTACTATTAATTCAATGAATTAAATAAAAGCTTTGATGAATTTTATGGGATTGCTATGGTAACAGAAAGGATCTCTATAAGTATGAATTCTAGTAAGAATTGCTGATAATATTTGTTGTAATGCAACAAATTAGATCTAAAAATTGGAGTAGAATCTGAATCCCAATGGAATAGGCATTAAAAAAAAAAATTCAATTTGTAGATAGGTATACCATGAAGAAGCATCAAATCTAAAATCACAATCAACTTTATTTTACTTTTCCTGAAGATTTTCAAATGTGGTCAACACTTGTTTGCATGGAATGTTTTAGCCTTAGTTAGCGACTATTGCTAGGAATACTTGAAAATCTATAGATGAGTTGTAACCTTGAGAAATTAAAAAGAGAGAAAGAAAAACCCAAATACCATAGAGATGCACTGATGTATCCAGCCTTTCCAAGTGTCTTATCTACCAAGGAAGAGTTGCAGTTTTATGATCTTAGTGATTGGTCCATTCGTGTCAGATATTTCCATATTAATTTGTGTCTTTTCTTTGAAGTTAGCACTAATTGTAATTGTGTATTTTCCCAAGAAAAGGGTGGTGACTTATTTAAGGTTTTGAAGCTAGTGCTTATTTGATAAATAGTAAAATGGTTGACAAAAGAAAAAACACAAGTGCTTACACAAGAGCCAATTCTGATGTACCAATGTATACTGATTTGCCTAAAGGTGGTAGGAAGAACCTAAATAAAAAAAGGGTAGACCTAAACCCACTTGGAAACCTAGAGGTAGTTTATCAATTAGTTCTCAATACCAACCAGTGGTAGGGAGAGAGTCTTCTTCACTTAGCTCTGAATCAAAAGCCATAAGGCTCTTAGGAGGGATATTTAGTACCCTAGTATTAGATGAAAGAACATATCAAGATAAGGATATGTCACTAGTAGGGAATGTATCCCCTAGACTAGATCTGATAACTGAGATGAATCATAGGCTAGGACTCAAAAGTTCATTTGGAGATCCTTTTAATCCCAAAGTGGTGCTGTACATAGAACCTAATCTCATAGACCTAGATGATCCCACTAATTCAGAAGCCACTTCTGTAGATCCTAAATAAGTGCGGTCAAAAATAGGAGTTTTGAAGAAAGATTACTAAGGAAGAAGCCAAGTGTATTTGCCTAGAAAAAGAAAAAGAGCAAGCCAACTTAGATGCTATAGTGTAAAGAGATAATCTTCTTAGAAGGATGGGTGCCTTAAAAGAACAAAATAAGAAGTTAGAAGAAAGAACATTAATCCTTCATACTAATTTCTTTGGAGATGTAGATGGTCTGAGAACTAAAGTTTGAAAACAAGGAAAAATCCCAAGCCAAAAGCAAGAACCAGTCATTACTCAAGTCCAAGCTTATAAACCTGTCCAAGTAGATCCTATAGAACCTATTATGAAATCTTTAGATAAAGGAAAGGGCAAAGCTATAGGAATTCAAATAAATGAACCTCAAGCTCTACCAAGAAAATCCATAAAACCTTCCATGTCAAAACTAGATCTAGATCAGGAGAAGGCTAGGAAGTAGAAGGAAGACCTTGCAAAAGAACTTGAGAAGGTAAATAATGAAGCTCAAGCTATAGAAACTAGGAGGAAAATGTAGTTCATTAAGTCTAATTTTGCATTAGCCTCATTTCCAAATTTGTCCACCCTAGCTTCAACTTCTATAATGGCTTGTGGACCAATAGTTTTAGTTTAGGGAATATCTCAATCTGCCCCTGCCTCATCATCCACCATTAATACTCAAGCCCCTGTTGTCCAACCTCAACAATCTCAAAGTGTTCCTCTTAACCAAGCCAATGTAGCAAGCAACTCAAATGTTCCTAGTTTTCAAAAGAAACTTGTATATGTAGAAAAATATAGACAAATATCATTTGTAGGTATCCCTTGTGCTCCTCATCCAATATCTTTTGATCTAAGAGATAATTTTGTTAAGTTCTCTTGAAATAATGCTATTACTGGTGAAAAGCATTTGAGAATTTTCATAGATATGCTAAATGATTATGAAGTTGAACATGAGGATGCGGTGATGAAGTTATTTGTTCATTCACTAACTGAGGATGTAAGGGATTGGTTCAAAAGGTTACCTGATGATAGCATTAGTTCATGGAGTGACTTGGAGAAGTTATTCAAAGAACAATATGGAGACAACACTAATGCTGGATTCATGTTAAATGAATTCAATAACATTGAAAAGAACCCTAACAAATCCACATTTGATTTTAATGTGAGATTCTAGAAAGGTGTGTACAAATTGTTCCAGGTTATGAGGTTGAATGAGGATGTTTTTCTTACAAAATATTTTATTTCTTTTGATAATAAAATGGCCTATTAGTTGAGGGATAAGGATCCTAAAACCTTAAGGGATGCTTATAAGGTTGTAGTAAATATTGAGAATAATAGGAAGGCATCTAGAAAGCTTGGTAGAAGAGATGATCCAAAGTTGTTTAATCCCAAGAATAACAACAAAAGGGAGGTTGATAAAAATTCTGCAAGAAAGAAGCCAAAAGAACCCACAATAGGTCAGGTGTTGGAACTATTAGAAAAGATGAATCCTTCTAGTTTCAATGCCCTAAAACCAAATGTTTATGATAAAACCCCTATGAATAATAGCAATTTCACTAGACAACCTAGAATGCAAAATTACCCTTACACTATCCAATGGAAGGATGGCAACCCAATCCCTAACTAGACCCAAAATGTAAAAGATAAGGGTACACCAAATCCTCTTCAAAGAAGTTCAATAAATATGAATGATACTGTGCAATGGTGTATTATTTTTCAATCACCTCATTCTACAAAATATTGTGTAGTTGCTCAGTCATTTGCTTCTGATCATAGTGTACAAACTAAGGAGGAGGAAGAAGAAAAAATCCATGATGATGTAAGCTATAATATGGTGAGCATGTGCAATGATTGTGTGGATTCTAATTTGGGAGAATTATAAAGTGATCTAGAGAATAAGAAAATTTCTTATTAGTTACATCATCAACAAGTCTTTATAGATAATGAAGGGTATGATGAAGATTAGGTATGTGTTACATCTTCTAAAGTTGGTCATGTGAATTTGAGAATGCCCTCTAAAGAGGAAATTGATATGATTACTGCAGAGATGATCTCCCAAGTACAAAGTAACTACAATTTGAGAAACTGAATAGTTAACAATGATGTTAGAAAGCCTTCTCCTCTATTTATAAAAGATATTACACATAAGATGAAAGATGAAGAAAAGAAGGCTAATGTAGAGATAGTCAAGATTAAAGACATCAAAACCAAGAAGTGGGATCCCAAGAAGAAAGTGCAACTCTAAGAAAATGAGACATCAAAAGAAATTGTGCAAGAAAAGGGATCAGGATCTAACACTGCCAAGCAAATAGTAGTCTTGGTTGCTCAAAAGGTTCCTACTCTAGGTATGATTGTGAAACCCACTATATCTAATCCTATTGACATGATATCCATGTTACCACAAATTACTATAAAAGTACCTTTGTCTGAACTATTTAGAATTGAAGAATGTAAGAGCAAAGCCTTGTCATGGTTGGGAAAGATAGGAAATAATATCGATGATGTAGAAAAAAATACCATTTAATAGACCCCCTTAGTAATAGAAGATAGTGGTATTATGTCCCAAATTCCCTAAATGTTCTTGGATGATTCATCAGTAGCATACATAGAAGATATTGACCAATTTTTTCTCAGCCTAATTAAAAAAGGAAAGACCCTAAAAAATTGCATGATAGATTTAGGAGGTTCTAACACCATCATGCCTTTCAAAGTAATGAAAGCCTTAGGATTGAAAGTAGATACTATGCAAGGTAGATGTAGAGGTATGGATGCTAGAGAAGTCCCAGTCATAGGTACTGTAAATGCTTTATCATTTAAGTTAGTTGCATACCCCGAGGTAGAGTTGACCATATCAATCCTTGTAGTTGATATTCCTCCATATTATGGAATTTATCTTTCTAGAAAATGGAGTGCTACTATGGAAGGTAACCTACAATGTGACTTAACCTATGCAACTTTTCACATAGGTGACAAGGCTGCTAAAGTAAATAGAGGGCCAAGTGTTAGTCATATTTTGGGGGAGGATATTGATAAAGATGCTACTTGCCTTTTAGATATTGGTGTGAATGCATTCAGAGCTGAGTTAATTATCTAAGAAGTTGAGAAGTTGCCTATTGTGATTGAACATGAAGTTGACTATTGTATGGACTCACCTGTATTATGGACAATGTTCTTTGATGGGGCCAGTTGAAAAGAATGTGTAGGGGTAGGGGTAGTTTTTGTTTCTCCAGAGAAAAACACTTTCAAATATTCCTTTACCTTAAAATTTTCATGCACTAACAATATAGTGTAGTATGAAGCCTTGTTGTTAGGGTTGAAAGTGGCTACCCATCATGGGGCCAAAAGATTGTATGTTGTAGGTGATTCTGAATTGATTATCTTATAGATAAGGGGAACACATGCTTCTAAGAATAAAAGGCTAAAATAATATAGAAATTCTATTTGGGATCATATCAAAATTTTTGATTATTTGGTATATCATGGAGAGATAGGAGTCAAAATAAGATGGCTGATCTATTAACAAATGTAGAAATTAAACCAAAAGATGTATCATTCACAGGGATTTCATAGATGAAGTTCAAAATAGGCCCTCAATACCTAACAATATTGAACATTGGCAAGTCTTTGAACATGACAAAGACATTGTGAATTTTTTACTAAATGAAGAAAAATACCATGGTCAAGAGTTGGGTTGTAGTGATTTGATTGAAACCATAGATGGGAAGGAAACAATTTTTGGTCAAGAGGTTATAAAATTGAAAACCAATAAAGTACCTAAAGGCTTGGTTCTTTTGGAAAACATGTTTGATAACCAAGATAGGGAAAGGTCTAGGGCCAAAGATTGTAAACCTCATAAGCTAGATGATATAAATCTAGGTACCATTGAGGCCCCTAAGAAGGTTTATATTGGTCAAAAATTTTCAGCTAAGATTAGAAAGCCTTTGATTGACTTATTGAGAAAATATAGTCATGTCTTTGATTGATCATATGATGACCTTAAAGCCTATAGAAAAGATCTTTTTCAACATGTCATACCTTTGAAGAAAAATGTAAAACCTTTTAGGTAGAAATAGAGAGTAGTTAATCCAACTCTAGCCCCTAAAATGCAAGAAGAATTAATGGAGTTAAGGGATGGGGGAATAATTAAACCTATAAGACATTCCACTTGGGTCTCAAATCTAGTACCTATCAAGAAAAAGAATGGAGATATCAGACTGTGTGTAGATTTTAGAAACTTGAACATTGCTTCCCTAAAGGATAATTATGGGTTACCACATATGGAAGCTATGTTGTAGCAAGCAACTAGGTCTAAACTTATGTCTATGATGGATGGGTTCTCAGGATATAATTAGGTACTGGTAAAAGAAGAAGAGTAGTTTAAGACAAAATTTGCAACTCCTTGGGGAGCTTATGTATTGTTAGAATGCCTTTTGGATTGATTAATGCTGGTGCCACTTTTCAAAGAGCCATGGATATGGCTTTCCATGAATACATCAATAAGTTCATGGTTGTATGCTAGGATGACCTCACAAGTTATTCTAAGAAGGCTAAAGACTATTGTAGGCACTTGGAGAAGATATTTATGGAAGCACCAGAATATGGAGTATCATTAAACCCTAAGAAATGTACATTTTGGGTAATTGAGGGAAAAATGTTGGGACATTAAGTGTCAAAGGATGAAGTAAAGATAGATCTTAAAAGATTAGTAGCCATTGATAAGGTTCCTTAGCCAAAGAGTGTGAAAGGAATCCAATCTTTATTTGGGCAAGTTAACTTTCTAAGGAGATTTATTACAAACTTTGCTGAAATTAGTAGACCTATTTCCAAAATGCTCAAGAAAGGAGCTACTATTAACTGAGATGGTGAACCTTCATAGGTATTTCAAGATATTAAAACTACTATAAAGAATGCTCCAATCCTTAGGACTCCAGATTATGTGAAACCAATGGATATATTCTCTTTTGCATCTTTCCATACTATAGCTACAGTTTTGTTGTAGAAGACTGAAGAAGGATATGAATAGCCAATTGCTTTCTTTAGTAAGTCATTACAACCTGCTGAATTAAAATATGAGATGAATGAGAAAAAAACATATGCTTTAGTAAAGGTTGTTAAGGCTTTTAGATGTTATTTGATAGGTGCTATTGTAATGGCATTTGTACCTAGTGTAGCTGTAAAGGACATTTTTTCTCAACAAAAAGTATCAAGTAGAAGGTGCAAGTGGATCAACATGATCTAAGAATTTAACATTGAAATATAGATCACTAAACTAGTAAGAGGTCAAGGTTTGGCCAAGCTTATGACTCAGTCTAACTTGGATACTAATAAGATAAATATGGCAATAGATGACCTTAGATCTAACATATATGACATGGATCACTATTAGTGGTACACTAATGTTATCCATTATCTACAACACATCGAATCTCCTTCCCATTTGATTCAAAATGAAAAGAGGATTAAAAAATTACAAGCTATCATGTACATAATTGTCAAATGAAGTTTATGGTGAAGAAATTTTGAAGGTATATTATTAAAATGTGTTGAACAAGAAAAGGCAAAAGAAATCATGAGAAAAATGCATGCTGGAGTCTATGGAGGGTATTATATGGCCAAGACTACTGCACACAAGGTGATGAAAGCTAGATTCTGGTGGCCATCTCTTTTTAAAGATGCTCAAATCATGGTTAGGAAATGTGATGCATGTCAAAGGTTTGTTGGAAAATTGAAGTTCTTAGGTAATACTCCATTAAGGCCAGTTGAGTTTCAAGCACCATTTCAACAATGGGGTATGAATTTCATAGGTGAGATGTCTAGTAAATCTAGCACTAGCTATTCCTAGATTTTAGTTGGTACTAATTATTTCACAAAGTGGGTACAAGAAATCCCTAAAAGAAATGCAACTAGTAAAGTTGTCAACAATTTCTTGTTAAATAACATTATATCCAAGTTCAGTTGTCCTTTGAGAATTGTAAGAGATAATGCAATGTGCTTTAGGTTTGAGGACTTTATAAAATTTTGTGACAAATATGGAATTATCAGATCAACATCCTACCCATGTCATCCACAAGGAAATGGGCAAGCTAAATCCACAAATAAAGCTTGTTAAAAGTTATAAAGAGGACCTTGGATGATAACAAGAAGGCCTGGGATTCTAAGTTGGAGCTAGCAATATGGGCTGACAGGGTGATTGTGAAAAAAACTATTAGAGTAGCCCCATTTGATATGGTATATGAAATTCAGGTGAGGATTCCTCAAAAAAATCTAATGAGTTTCTATAACGACATTCAAATGTATGATGAGGATATTATTGATGACATACAAAAAAGGATGGATGAGCTAGTAGGATTAGCAAACACTAGGAGAGAAGCATCCCTCAAGAACCAAAAGTTGAAATTACAATTCAAGATATTATATGACAAGAGGATAGTAAGAAAAAAGTTTGAAGATGGAGATTTAGTCCTTATGTGGAATGCCAAAATTGAGGAAAAAGGAAAACATGGTAAGTTTGGTCCTCTCTGGTTAGGTCCCTATTTGATTAAAAACACTTAGGGAGAAGACTCTTATGTTCTCAAAGATTTGTCAGACAACATTCTTGAACTACCACTTCATGGATAGTTCTTGAAGAGGTATTTTTCTTAAAAAAATACTTGTTTCTTCCATGAACAATAGTCTAGGGTTTTTTTTGTATATTTGTAAATCATTTGGTCTTTGTGTAGCTTCTTGTACATAATTTTTCCCTATGTTTCTTTCTCTCTCAAAGTTGTCAGCTTTTAAGACTCAAGTATGTGGTCTACTCTACCATAGATTCTAAATTCTTGTATAGACCTGAGTAGTCTATGATCCCTAGACAGAGCCACTACTGGTCTCAATTTTTGCAAGATAAAATTTCCCCAATCTAGTTACAAAAAATTAGAATTGAATCCATTAATGGAGAATAGGGTTTTTGGTCTTTGGTCTAGCAAATTTTTTAACCTTTGAAAACATTTGTTTAAACCCTAGGTCTCGTTACTTTTAAATTTTTTTGGGTGTGAAACCTTTTAAAAAATGGAAATATTCTGTGTCCAATTAAAATCTTTCATGCCCCCAAGTGACCTTTTTCCCTTACATTCACAACATTTGATCCGTTTAAGATCTACAACAGTTGCATCATTGTTGTTGAAAGATGCAAGTGTTTTAAACTACATGACATAGTGACTACCATGAAATTGAGAGATTGTGTCGTGAAATGGAGGAGCAGTGACTAGAAAGTGTTCTGCTTTAGAAATATTTAGTCACATGTTTTCGTGTCAGAGCTATTAGAACCAGAAAAGGAAATGAAACTATTAAGTACAAAAAGTGTCAACATAATTCATTTTTTTGATAGGTCACCATGTCACTATTAAAAAAAGTTTGAGCCTTACCATTAGTGACATGGTGCCTCAATGGAAAGTAAACATGATGACAATTTTTAAAATTCCTAGAGACCACAAACTTCCCAAGTGGCATGATGGATGTGCGGTTTTATTGTTCTATTAGAAACACTAATTTGGATAATTATGATTTGAAAAGTATTAATCTTTCTAGCACCAAATTTTATCAAAGCACCTAAGGTCACTATGTCACGATAAAAAAATTAACTAGTTTTGTCCTTAGTGACATAGCACCCAACCAAAAAATGATAGCGCAACAACAGTTTCAAAGGGTGGGTCCCAGGCATTTTCTTCATCAGATATGAGTCACACAAAATTTGGACATGGTAGCATCTAGTTGAACATGTGTCATGCACCAAAAAGATTGAGGACACCGGAGGTTTCTATGTTGCTATTGAAAAATCTTTGCGCATCACCATTAGCAACATAGCACCTAGCTAGAAAGTGAGTATGTGGTGGGACCTAAGCCATGAAATGATATAACAAGGATTAAAGTATTAATTTATGAGCTAGCTAGACAATACGTTCTCACATCAATAGTAACTTGAACCCACGCTTTAGTCAGAGACCAACTGAAAAATTATGATCATCAAATTAAGATAAGATCAATGATAGTAGCCTTGTCGCTATAAAAAGATGCCCACTATTTATTCTATGTGACACAGTGACTTGGTACCCACCATAATGTATGCATGTCATGCAATTCCTCACCATTAGATCTATGGCTATCGTTGTGTTGCTATAAAGAGTTGCTTGAATTTTATGTATAGTGACATAGCAAACAAGGAGTGACCCACCACTCTAGTAATAAAATAATAGTAAAACACCTGCCATCAGATTAAGATTAGATCAAGGATTGTCACTTCCTCCCTATAGCAACATGCTCACTCTTTATGTATAGCAAGGTAGCAACTCAATGACACGTGTCCTCAAAAGTTATTGGGTCTAGTTTGAAGTACCAACAATGAAGGAAAGATGCACATGGAAAAATGTCATTGGATTGATTGCCAACATGTCAAGAAGAATGTGAGTCATATTTTCTTGCATCCCTGGATCATAGGAATTTTCAATGATCAACGGTGTGAATATGAATGTAGAAGGTGGTGCCACTCTATGCATTTATGAGAAATGAGAGCTTCACATGTGAGAAAAATAGAGTATAATACAGGAGATTTCACCAGTTTCATCTCACACGAACAAAGATTTCAAGTTTTTCTGAAAAAAAGCCATTACTGAGAATATTGTGTTGAGCTTGACAAAGAGCATGAAGTAGTTTCCCATCATTCTTGAGCTATTGTAGAATTAAAAAGAACAAGTAGAAAAGCAAGTACCTATACACTATAACCTTTGTAGCATTTTAGTTTCTGTGAATTATAGTCAAGATGGCTCCAAAGAAGGTGTTTTCTTGGTAAGAGAATTATTTGGATAGAAAAATCTAGGATGACCTTCTAGAATTGCTTCCTAAATCCACCATTAAAACTGTACAAGTAAAAAAGATAACTTCATTAAACCCTAGGTTGAGAGTCAGAGATGGGTTATATGATAAGGGAAATTGGGTTCGAGATGCTAACACTTCTCAGACTAGCCTGGATTTGTTTAAGAAATGGTTTTCAGAGAGGAACTTGTTTGCCCCACATGCCAATATATGGAATTTTGATTTAGGGAAATTTGTTGTTCCTAGTGTCTTTATGGATTATGACCTCCTTGAGGTTGTGGAAAAGAACTATGACCAAGCCATTAGGGTGGCGAGAAGAACTGATGGTGAAATCCTAATAATAATCAGCCCAGAGGAAAGTAGGGAAGTATTTGGTTTAGGTCCTCTCACTGACAAGCATGTACCAATTGATTTAAAAGTATTAGAAAAAGAATACATGTCAAAGAAGGATAGTGTTAGACAAGGTGTACTGAGGGCACATGTAGCAAGATTGGAACTCTACCAACAATAACAATGGCTTACAAGGAACCCTTCAAAAGGGCATACTCCCATGCCAAGGTTGTAGAGGCATGCTAGACTCTGTGCAGAGTTTTTGGAAAATATGAAGAGGAGTTTATGCCTATGGATTTTATGTATATGATACTAATATTTCCTCTTTTGGTGTGAACATAATTTTTTATTTTGCTTCTTATTTAGCTGAAGAAATTCATAATGGCCTAAATGGGATTGCTAAGGGCAAGGCAAAAAATATTTTTGGTCACTTTTCTTTGATAATGCACATGTTTCTGTTCAAAGGAGTAATATATTTTGGAAAAGAGATAAAGTTAAATAGGGAACAAGATGGGGAAGCACTGCCAATCTAACTATGGAGTGTAGATATGACCTAGGAAGTAGAGAAAGCCAGTTTTGTTAGATTTGATAGATATTTTGGTTCAAAACTAAGATGTTTATTATTGAGTGACAATCCTAGAATACCCAAGGCATTGAAAAGTCTTATTAGGCCCCTATACAATCATATTGGTTTGAAGGTTCCACACAATTGGGGAGACATCATTCCATATTTAGTTTAGACTAACATCAAAATTTATGGTTTCAGAGGCACTCCCTATGTGTTACCCTACCAAGTTCCCTTAAAAGTAGGAGTAGCTGAATTTTAGTGGCAGTTGGGAGGATTAGAGGAAACTTATTTGTTGGAAAGGGATAGGGGCTCAATATTCCCCACTTGTACTATAGTTCACCAATTTGTAATCACAAAAGGGGGTTGACTTTCTCTACACAAGATTTTGGATCCATATAAGATGGTTGTTTCCCACCGTTATTTTTGTTATCATCTGGCTTTTAGATATAGAATTATGCTTGATAAAATTGAGCATGAATTCTATTTTCCTGAGGATATAATAAGAAATGAATACTCCCAAACAAGAGCAAGAGACTAAGAGGGAAAAGTGGAGAGTTTTTTCAAATGTTTTGGATTTCATTCATTGTTTTGGTATAGATTATAGCACTTTAAGTAATGCTATTACCACTGCAAATAAAATAAATAAGCCTATGGTTACTTTTCTAGAAACAATGTAAACCATGAATGAGAAAAATCATGTTCTTATTAATTCTTGCCTAGATAAGGCTAGGGAAGTAATGAGGAAAATGGGATTTACTCCCAAAATAGGGGCAGGTCAATTGACTATCCAAAAGAGGCTAGGTTATACTATAATTCAGAATAAAAGGACCACTGTGGACAAAGGTAAACAAATAATTGTGTCCACTAGTGTTGAATAGGAAGAGAGGCCTCCTGAGCCCTCCCCTAAGAGGGGGAAAATAATAAGGGAGGAGGATCCTCATGTTGAGGAGTATTCACCTTCATAAACCCCTCTAAGGATTGAGGAAGAATAAGTCACTGGGGAGAAAATTGAACAATTGGGATCCCAAGGGGAAGTTTTTGTCACCCAATCTAAAATAGATGAATGAAACTCCCATGAGCCTCCTGTGCCACATTTTGAGTTGACAGTTGCATATTATGAAGGGAGGGAACTAAAGCCTATTTTAGAAGAAGCAAGTCAACCATTTTCGTTAAGCGATAATTTATTAAACTCTTGAGATTTTTGCTAGTTTTCATGGAGAACCAATATTGGAAAATTTGAGGAAAGATGAAATTAACTAAGAACAAAGCATCCTGAGCTCGAAGAGGCAGCCTTGCAAAATCAAAGAAAAGAAGAGATGATGCAAGAATTTCAAAACATAACACCTGAAGAAGGGAGACAAATGGTAAAGGCCTCAAATATTTTATTATTACCCAATTGGGATATTGCTAATGCCTTAATTTTTAATTCTATTTCAAATAAGTTGGATTTGCAAGGCCCAAACAAGAAGGAATTGACAGGGACTACATTTAGTGAAGACCAGGCTACTTTGGTTATATGGTCTTTAAGAAAGGGATCAAGAGCCACCCCTGATAGCCAAATGAGTTTGGATTGATGGGAATTATCATTATAAGAAGAGTAGTTAATACTTCTCATGTACAGGATACACACTGGGGTGTAGATACATCTCATTTTGTTTTGGCCACTACTGAAAAGGAAGAAAAGGCCATGTTTGAACTATAGAGCAAATGTGAGAGTGTTTTGGAAGCCTACAATAAAGAAGTTCAAAAGAAGAGTGAACTTGAAAATAAAGTAACGGGGAGGTGTACAAGATCAAGAATAACACATCCCCATCTTCTAGTGGAACCTTTTAAGTCCATTCCTCTCATAGAGATGCCAGACACCCCACAAAAGCCACAATATTATATTGCTAAAGATTTTGAAGAAGAAAAGAGAAAACTATGGGCCTTACATGTAGAACTGATTGTACAATATGAAGATAAATTGAGAAAAGCTCTCATATATTTGGGGGATAAAATTGAGTGGCCACTATTTTATGATTGACTAACAAGGATAATAAACATATGGGATGAATTGAAAGCCCATGATGAGGCTCTAAAGCCTATTATGAATAAACGGGTAAAAAGAAGGAAATAAATGACATTTTTATGTTATCTGTCATAAAATTTTCAAATGATCAAATTGAAAAGACTTATGATATTGTTACTAATCTTCTAGAATTTGATAATAAGAGAATCGCCTATAGGGAAGAATTGTAGGCTACTTAAGTAAGTATAAAAGTTAGAAATTTGATTTATTTCCTCATGCCCTAATAGAAAAAATAAGTTAAAAAACAAAGATGTATGGGCTAAGGAATTAGATGATTTATTTTTTTTGAGAATGAATAAAATCATCAATGAGAGAGGGCATGCATGGTGGGCTACCACAACAGAGGAAATGGTGAAAGCCCAGGTTTTTTTGTTTCAATAAAACAAGAATTTGTTGATATTGACAGTGAAGTTGAATATGTTATTAGAAAGTAATAGGACATTCTGCATTTTTATTGGCTAGATGATACACTTTATGAAAAGTGGATGGTAGATATTACTTCTGGTGAATAGTTAGAGGAAGTTGAAATTGATGATGAAGAAATACATGAAGATGAATTACAAATCATCTATTCACTTCCATTAGCACCTAGAAATGAAGAAGAAAAAATAGAGTAGTCACTCTCAACAATGGAAATAGATCAACTAGTTATGACGGCTAATTAGGAAGAAAGCCAATTAGATGAAAGATCAGGACATGAAGGGTAGTACAAAGAGGAACAATCAACCCAAATAGAAAGCATCATGGCTCCAACTGATGATATGGCAGAAGATGATTCTTAGATAATGGTTGTTTTGATAGTTCATGATGTTGATAATGAAGAGCCACGAATTGAAGTAAAGCTGCAAACATTAAAGTATAATTTATCATTGGCAAGGCTGATGTCTACATACTCTGATGAATTGGAATGACAAATGAGCCTATCATAGAGTTTTCTATATCCCAAAAAATGTAATAGAAAAGGGGACCTGCCAAGAGAATGACATGATGTTACCTTTCTATTATATAAAGTTTTGTCTTTTTCTATTAAGAAAAATATAAATATCTTTTAGGACACCTATCAATTCTCTATGGTTGAAGCTTGTTGCATCTCACATTATATAAGTGAGATTCCAAGGCTAGAGAAGGGTTTGATTTCTAATGCATTTTTAGTTTTATACTTAGGATGTTTTTGGTCCAGTTTTTGAGAAAACTTTATGATGTATCTTCTCTACAAATTTTCTGAGAATACATTGATGTGGAGTGATCTTTTTGTTTCTTTCTAAGGTCATTCTACGTTTACTACAATTTTACACAATTTTAAAGGAAAATTAATACAAATTTTGAGTTGTCCCCATATTAGTTCTTGTTGAATTTTGTTTCCTTCACTGTTACTTGGTTATTGTGAGATTCTATGAGTAAAGCTTGTTCAATTAAATGCAATTAATTTAGGTTGTATGTTAATTCATTACTACTATTAATTCAATGAATTAAATAAAAGCTTTGATGAATTTGATGGGATTGCCATGGTAATAGAAAGGATGTCTGTAAGTATGAATTCCAGTAAGAATTGCTAATAATATTTGTTGTAATGCAACAAATTAGATCTATAAATTGGAGTAGACTTTGAATCCTAATGGAATAGGCACTAATCAAATTAATTTAATTTGCAGATAGGTATACCATGAAGATGCATCAAATCTAAAATCACAATAAACTTTATTTTACTTTTCTTGAAGATTTTCAAAGGTGGTCATTACTTGTTTGCATGGAATATTTTACCCTTAGCCACTATTGCTAGGAATACTTGCAAATCTATAGAAGAGTTGTGACCAAATTTTCCATATGGGATGTGTTTTTATCAAAAATGCCAAAATCATATATGTGTTTGAGGGTATAAGATGAGAATCACAATGAAACAAAAATAATTCTCATACAATAGCATCTAGCGTGAATCATCCCATGGTTATACACACCCTAGTCTTGCAAAGCCTAAAGAGTAGAAAACCATCCTTGGTTTTGTTGAAGTTGGGTCCAAATGGTTTGCACATGTAATTGTTAATTGGAATTGGCTAATCCTTAGATTGTATGAGTAATATCAATTTGATATTGAGCATTTTGTTGTTTAATAGTTTTGAAACACCAACAGGTTTGATGGTTGATCAATGTGGTTTGCCATCAATGCTAAAGAGGGAGATTGTTGGAAATTTGATTGAAAAGAATAATATCAAAGAGGGAGATTGTTAAGAATAAGGGAGATGGTTGATAAATAATGTTTTCAATCATTGTTTTTTCATTGATGTCAAACCTACTATTTGTAGGAATGAAAATTGCTTATAAGATCCAAGTACTATCACTTAGTTGATTGATGAAGAGGATTTAATCAACAAGATGTAACAAAAGTACCTAAGGGAAAGGTTGAGTTATGGTTTTGTAATAAAATGCAAGGATCAATTAAGACAATGGAAAAATGATGTATTGATAGTATAGTTTAAGATACAAAGATTGAACACACTTAGAAACCTATGAAATATAAGTTGTAACAAGGTTGACTACAAAGCTTAACTAAGTTCATCAATGAGTGCTAAGCATGGTAGTTTGAGTTGAGTAAATTTTCAATGGGTGCTGAGTGAGCTTCAGGTGCTAAGTGAAGTTCAAGTGCTGAGTAATATAGAAGGAGCCAAGAAAATAGAAAAAATAGTAGATGCTGAGTGAATCCATAGTAGCTATCGAGCATTAGTAAAAACATAGTGGATACCGAGTAACGCTGTATGTATCAAGCACTAGAATTTCAATAGTGTTGGACTACTGTACTATTGGAAAAGTCAAAGATTTGCCAAATCTAAGTTGACAAGTTTGTTACATTGAATTTTGTGAACTTGTTGGAGGATAGGGATGATGAGCTAGAAGCAAAGAATTATATGTAAACTATTTTTAGCCAAATTTAGGAGGATTCTTCATGATGTTTTCAAAAGAAACAAAATATGGTTAAGATTCAATGAATCCTACCTAATCCATTCAAACTAAAATTAAAGAAGGGAAGAATTGAGCAGGAAAGGCCATTCCAGAGTTCTATTTAAGGAGTCACAAGCCAAGAAGAAAGAGTTGCTGGTGTGCCAAATTGTGAAGTGCTTGAAGAGTGTCAAGGAAGGCATCAAGGAGAAGGAAGAACAGAGCATAGAGACTCTACTTTAATAATTGGTCAAGAAGGAGATGATTGCACTAGTACATTGAGCATGAAGACTCAAGAAGACAAAGCTTGAAAGGAGGACAAGTTTTTAGAGCTATAGTATCTGAAAGCCAAGCAAAGTTGTGAGCTAAAAAGAGATCTGAAATTTGCAAGATAAGTTGTAACCTATAATCAAGTCAAAACCCCTTATTGTTACCCTCTAGCAATTGTATTAGTTAGGGTAAAATACTATGGACTTAGGTTGGTTTAATAGCCATATGTAAATCCTTTAACAGGGTCACATTCCAAGTGAATGTTCTAAAGTCCTATAACTAGGCCCAATTCTAACAAGGTGGATAAATCCTTTAACCAAGTTGCATTTAACAGTGTGTTGTAGCCTTTAACAAGGTAGGCCTTTTATAGGGCATCACTTTAGAAGAGTAATAATTGAGTAGCATGTTACTAGTGGTTTTTCCCAAACTGATTTTCTAGGTAAATCATTGTGTTATGTGTTGATCTTTCATGTGTTATACTTGCATGTTGATCTTTAGTAACTTGCTAAGTAGGAATGTTTAAGCTTGGATGAGTGAACGATTTGATGGGCACACTTGATTAAAAATAATTTTAATTGGACATTTGGACCTTGAATAATTGATTCACCACCCACCCCCCCCCCCCCGCTCCTCTTAGTTATCCTAAAACATTTCTAACACAAATTTGGTATCTAAATTTGAAACTATGCTCTTTGGTAGACCATGTAGTCTCACCACTTCTTTGAAAAACAACTCTGCTAGATGAAAAACATCACTAGTCTTCTTGCACAGAAAAAATTGTGCCATCTTTGAAAACCTATCAACCACCACAAAAATAAAATCATACCCACATTGTGTCCTCGGTAATCCAAGAACAAAGTATAGGAAATGGCTGATACAACCTTGTATTCTACTTCACTCCTTTTTCCATTTGACATACTTTATGACTTTGTACAAACATCTTTGCATCTTGTTGCAATTGTGGCCAGTAATAATTCTTAGCAACTAAAGCTATGGTTTTATCTCAGCCAAAATGTCCAGCCAATCCTCCACTAGCTTCTCCTTGATGAGATTATCTCTTATTGAACTTCAAAGAATGCATAACTAGCTTCCTTTAAACAACATACTATTTTGAATAATGAAATCCAACCACTTTTTTCTATCAAGTGTAATAGGTTCTATACAAGCCTTCTACACTTCACCAAAATCAAGATCATCTAGATACAAAGTACTGAGTTCATTGAACCCAACTCTATTTTCATTTCTATTAGCAAAATTTGTCTTCTACTAAGAGCATATACAACTCTATTAGACTTCTCACTCTTGTGTTTGAAAACAAATGTACAACTCTGCAAAAACTCAACCCACTTCAAATGCCTTTGGTTTAAATTTTCCTTGATTATTCAAATATTGAATCATTTAATTTGTTCACAAATTATTTTAATTTGTTTAGTTACTATTTCGTGTATATATAAAATGATATTTTTATTATTAATTTAATTTAATTTTTTATTAATTAATTATTCATTCCCTTATATCAATCTTTTAATTATTTATATTAGAAATATTAAACCATTATTTTATGAGAGGGATATTACACAAAACAGGCTACTTAGTAACTTTCTATTTCAATAGATTAAAACTCTTATCTGCTTCTATAGTTCACTTAAGCTCTTTCCTATCCCCTTTCATTGTTTTAGTCAAGGGTCCAAAAATATTGCTAAAACCTCTTATGAACTTTCTATAAAAAATTTCCATTCCATGAAAAGATCTTACCTTTTTAGTACTCCTTGGAGAAGGCCATTCAAGGATAGCCTTCACTTTTTCTAGGTCGATTTTTAGACCTTCTACTAGGTACACCAACTCCTTTACAAAATTGCACTTCTTTATGTTTACCAACAACTTTTCTTCCCTCAACTTATCAAATACCTTGTGAAAATGAATCAAATGCTCCTTCAATGTCTTATTAAAGATCAATATATCATCTAGGTAAACAATGACAAAATAATCTAGAAAATCCTTTAGTACTTCATTCATGAACCTCATGAAAGTGCTTGATGCATTGGTTATCCCAAAAGGCATGACTAACCACCTGTACAGACCTTCTTTTGTCTTGAAAGTAGTCTTCCACTCATCACCTTCTCTGATACAAATCTAATGGTATCCACTCTTTAGTTCTATCTTTTTGAAATACTCAACTCCACTCAAACAATCCATAATATCATCCATCCTTTGCAATGTAAATCTATATTTTATTGTGATCTTGTTGATAGCACAAGAATCTGTGTACATCCTCCATATTCCACTCTTTTTTGGTGCTAATACTATTGGTACAACACATGGACTTAGACTCTCTCAAATGAACCCCTTCTATAGTAACTCCTAAACTTTCCTATTCAAGTCTTCACTTTATGTTGGTGTCATTCTATGCACAACCTTGCTTGGAAAATTGGCTCCTCGAACCAAATTGATCTGGTGGCTAATATTCCTCATTGGGGGCAATTCATTAGGTACATTATCTGATACAATATTAGAAAACTCTCCCAACATATCTGCAACTTCTATAGGTACCTCCTCTACTTCTTCTTTCCTATCTTTTGGAATTATAGAAAAACACACATTCTCATGCTTCATACCTTTAAGAAACTCTTCCATCAACAAAACATATTTTGGAAGCACTACATACCTTTTCTACTTTCTCCAAGTTAATGGCTTCAACTTATGTTTCACTCCATCCTTGGTCAATGTGAAGGTATTTGCTTGCCCAT
Source organism: Cupressus sempervirens (assembly GCA_028749045.1). Lineage (NCBI taxonomy): Eukaryota > Viridiplantae > Streptophyta > Pinopsida > Cupressales > Cupressaceae > Cupressus > Cupressus sempervirens. Next base: position 399,268,776 of record CM053792.1, on the reverse strand, counting down.
TGTGTACAACATGCCTGTCAAATTCCCACAACCTACCTATAAATATATGACATATGTCCATAGGTATGATATCATATAGTACCTCATCTTGGTAGCTTCCAATCTTGAACTTCACTAAGCACTACTCATTGACCACGACCATGTGGTCAACTTACACCTAAGAAATACAATATGGATGTAGGTGTTTTTTCTCTTTATCTTCAACTTGGTGAGCATCATTTTTGACACCAGATTGCCAGTACTTCCACCATCAATGATCACATCACAATACTTATCTTCACGTTTACACTTTGTGTGAAACAAGTTCATTCTTTGATTAGGTTCATTCTCACCACTTAGCAGGACTCTTCTATTAACTATGACTTCTCCTCTTTCAACATCTTCAAAATGTGATGATCTAGCATCTTCATCAACATGTGCAACTCTAGCATGGCCTTCTGTTCTTCAATCTATCCTTCCTTGGCACTAGGAACATTCAAATGCTCTATGCCCTTCTTCTTTGTAGTGAAAACATTTTCCATGGAAGCTTCCTCTTCTAGATCCTTGTCCTCTTCCTATTTCTCTATGATCTCTATTGTTCTAATCATGGAAATGATTGGAATTGTTTCCTCTTTGGTTTTGACCACTAATTTCAGCCTCATAATTGTTATTCTAATCATCATTATGGTCACCATAAGATCGTCTACTAGATCTTCAACTGTGACCTCTTCCACTATTCTTATTGTCAAATTTCTTGCTCAGTTTCGCCTCAAGTCTTAGGGAAAATTGGTATGCCTCCTTGATATTGTTCATTTGAACAAGACTCAACTTGTCCTAAATGCTTGGCCTTAACCCATTAGGGTAATGGGCAACTTTCTCATTGTCAACTTCTGCATTTTTAGTTCTAATGAGAACTTGGTAGAACTCTTTAGTATACTCTTGAACAAATTTTCCCACTTGCTTCAATCCTTGCATTTTCTTCAATAGATCAAGGTCATAATCTATAGGAATGAATTGTCACTTTAGTTTAGCTATCATCTGATCTCATATGGTGATTTTGTCCATTCTCTTTCTATTTTGCTCCAATTGAACCTCCTTCCACCATATTTTTGCATGTTCCTTTAGTTTTGCCTTTGCAAACTTGACCATATCAGGATCATCAATATCTTCATACTCAAAGCACTCCTCCAGTTCATTGATCCAATCGATTAGCTCCTCTAGGTTAAGATTTCCCAAAAATGTGGGAACTTCAAACTTAGGTCTTTTTGAAATCCTAGAGATGGCGCTAAAATGCCTTTCTTCCTCTAGGTTTAGAAGTACCTCTACTTTGACATTTTCTTCTACTTCATCCTCATCATCATGTTTATCTTTTATAGGAATATTTATTCCTCTATGCATTTTTTCTTCTAATTCTTTCATTTGTCTTTGGAGGGCTTGGAAAGCCTCAAGTGTAACACCTACAACTCTTCTACCACACTCTCTTTGTGGAGGCATTTTTATGCTTCCACTAAAACCCTAGTAAAAATTGCCTCACAATCAACTATCTATCTACATGCTCAGCCCAAACCATAGTCCTAGTGAAAATTTCCTTATAGTTGGTGATTCATCCACACATTCAAGAACTCTAGATTTGATACCACTTCATGAAGGGTGCTTCCCATAATACCATAAACCATAACAAAAAACAAAGAAACAACAACAAATGCGACAACAAAATATGGAATTCTTATTTGCACATCAAATGTGGAATTATTGAATTCACAAGTAGAATATGCTAACCCACATGGGTGCCTTCATTACAATAATTTGCAAGACAAGCTGCAAACTATCACCTAGAGCTATTCTAGACAATGTTCAGGCCTTTCTTAAATATGGAATTTTATGCTGCCCAGGAAGGTCCTAGACATTGAAACTTAATATTAGGGTCAACAGACCCTAAAAATACATATAGAGTTAGCCAAATACATCCTTGACAATTATTTTAGATATTTCAGGTAGTCCAACTTTGAAAGGCCATAGCTCATGAACTGTTGCTCTGATTGGTTATTCTAACCACTTTTTAGAAATGCTAGCTCTTGATCTATAGGCTTGAAACTATGCTAGCACCCTTCCATCAAGTTTTTGGACCTCATTCAGGAACTCTAAGGCCTTCAATATAAGCTCGAAGACTATTCTACAATTTTTTCCACCAAAAATTTGTAATAACTTCTCTGGTACTTATGCTTGAGAAATGAGATTCTTATGGTAGGCTTACAACTCTAAAATGAACCTTCCTATAGAAAATGAGAACATTCAAAATTCATATGACAAACTTAATAAAAATAACAAGTTATTATAAATAGTAACCACCTTATCTACTAGTCCATATTAAAATGGAAAAGACTAAAAATAAAATATTTTTAGATGATGCAAGATTGCTCTTACACCCACGATGCTCCTACATCAAAACTTCTCACTCTCCATATCCCACCAAATAGAACCATGTTCTCTCAACAATGTGATAGCACAATGGGCTTTCACATTTCTCCCATAAGTTAATAAGGAGAAGCAACACCCCATATCTAGTAACTAGGTCTCAGTCTTGAGCCTTATCCCACGACCATAAAATAATGGCAGTTTGGACCTTTGAAGTTCCCACATCATCTCTACCTAGGTGAAATCATCATTATCATTTTGACCACAACACCTCCACGGGTGCCCTCTACCACTAGGCAATGTATGAGAATGTTCATGTTCACACTCCTCTTTTCTACACTCTAAGTGATGGGAATCTCCATAATGGGATCCGTCTTCTTGACCATTGTCACATTGGTTTTCCTCAAAACAAGGCCCCAACTGAGAAAGAATCTCTTGTAGCACTGGCATTAATGCTCCAATTCCACCTTGATTTTTTAAATCCTATTCTTGCTTACCATCCTTTCATTTATCTTGATGGTGTTCTTATTGAACAACTCATCAATTACCACCTCGACCACTAGACCTACTTGTAGGAGGCATCACTGTGGAAACAAAAAGATGGGGTAAGAATCATACATCACAAGCATAGAGTCACAAGCATGAAATAAAAAGATAAAAATAAAAGAAACAAAACACAGAGATCCCAATGTTGCAACATGAGCTCTAATATCAAAATTAATGCCCTACCTAGAGATCCTTGGAACAATGATTCAATACAAGCCATAATTTTTCTTTTTTTTTGAAAACAAGTATGGATCTACATGAAAATCAACATACAAGGATGAAAAAGATTGCAATGGAAGAATTAACCATAATCCCAACAACCAATGAATCTCCAAACATCACTACCAAAGTGACACACTCAAATAAAAAATGAAATCCAAATATGAAAACAAAATCTTAAAATCTTAGATCTTTCAAAGCATGGAAATAATAGAAATCCTAAAGGGTACTCAAGACACCAAATTGTGTTCTCTAAAAATTGTGGAGATACCCCTTATTTTCCATGCGAGAAAACACAAGGAATAATTTCATGCAAGGAAGTACAACAAGATACATGAGAAACTATCCTCTTGTGCAAAGAAATTCCTAGTCCAACCACCAAACCCACAAAATTGGTATCAAGGCTCACACAAGGAAGTACGAAAAGCTACTCAAGGAAATGCAATGAAACTTGTGACAAAATGCCAAGTCTCATGTTATTTAGTGTACAATCTCACATAGGAAAGAGTATAATCTCACTCGAGGATTTGCAATAGTAAGGGAGATAAACACCAAAAGAGAAGGTAGGGAAAAATAATCCTGCACACTAGGGAGTAGCAAATCCAAAAATTGAGACATAGACACTCGAACAGAAAATTGCAAGATGGAAACTTCATCTAACAATATAAACATAGTAATGAAGGAAAAGTATTGAAAGCAACATAACAAAGAATAAACATAAAAATACTCATGCACGGTTCCTCCAAACCATGATAGCATCATGAGAGCTCGAAGGTCCTAGCCATGCCCCGTGCATAACATCCCAAACTACCAACTAGATTGTTGAAGCTATCTTGTAAGGACATCACTAGTAAAGCATAATAACATCACTAAAATAGGAAGTCTAACATCCTAACCCAATAAGCAATAGATAATCTAACTAAGAAAATCATATCATCTAATCATATGCTAAGCATCATAATGTAGGAATGCATCAAATAAACTAACATCACTTAAACATGATATCCAAGCATTCCAATGAAATCATAAATCACAAGAAAGCATACTCTAGGACCTAAAGTATTAAGTGAAAACATCAAGCACTGGTCACATTTGAATAATAGTCGGTCTTTGTAAATTGGTCCCTAGTAGCAGTATAGGTAGCTATGCCTCCCAACTACATGAAACCCGTAGGTCCACTCTGTCATGCTGATGAAGATAATGATCCAACCAAAAAAACACATAAAGCAAGTGCCCATGGCTAAAAATAATGCTAAATGGTAATGATAACTAAAAGCAAGATCATGAGACAATGCAAGTAGTAAATATATTGTTCATTATTTGATGGACTTCTAATCCAAATATTTTCTTAATCTCTCCAGACATTGACATTTCAAATTTAGTACCCATTTGTTCACCAAATGTCTTACTCAATATTGTTGGAACTACAATTGGAACAATTGTTATGTTTTCATTGATGTCAAACCTTATTGGTGAGACAATTTCTACCTAAGTAGAGTTCACCATCAAGATGATTGAAGAAGAGGATCTTGAGAAGAAAAGATAGCAAGAGAACCTAGTGGAAAGGTTGAGTTGTGAGGAACTACTATGGGCACTTGATTACTTAGACATTGGAAAGGTAACATGTTGTTTAATCATAACACTAAGAGGTGAAGATAGTTGTGTTAAAGTCTAAAAGAGATGATCAATAAACAACAAGTAATTAGGCTTAATTGAGATTCAAAGAAGATGGTCAAGGAACTTGTAGAAGACAAGCTATGCTAGTGTCAAATGAGGAACAATAGAAGTTGAGAAAATTCGGTGTCAAATGAATGCTAGTAAAAGGAAAAAGTAATAGTGATGATCGAGGGCAAGGAACATAATCTTTTCTGACTATCAATATTTTAAAAATTGTGAAGGAATATCATATCCTTGATGACATAGTTGAATTTTTGGAATATGGAAAGTGTGTTAAAGATAAGAATTAATGATATGAAATATTTAATTTAAGGGAAACCATGTTTTGACATTTCTATGCATGGATTCAAAGAGAAGTTGGGATACATTTCTAGAAGAGAAAATAATAAACAAAAAGATGGAAGAATTCGATGAATCTAACCTAACCCTAAAATCTACAACAGTGTTTAAGTGGAAAAATATCAAGGTACCTATTTATGGAGGCATAAAGGTTAATCTAAAGAAGTTAGCAAAGCTAGTGAAGACCTTAGCAACGTTGGAGGAGTTGTTGATACTATTGACTGGAAAACTTGAGCAGAAGGCTGAAAAGAGTTGTGAAGAGATGATGTGTGATTTCTTGAAGGGTTTCATCCAATCAAAGACAATGATAATAATGGAGGTCAGTTAGTTGAGAAACCAATGAGCTACATTATGATATGCATTTGTAAAGTGAGTTGTATTTATTCAGATCAACTTGCTATTACTTTCTAAGCATTGTATCAATTTTAAATCCTTTAATCAAGGTTGACCTAACTGTCATTTGTAAATCCTTGAATCAAGGTGACATTCTAATGGAATTTTCTTAAGTTCTCTAACAAGGCCACTTCTAATGGGGTGAGTAAATCCTTTAATAGGGTCACATCTAATAGTGTATATTGTAACCTTTAACAAGGTTGGCTCCCAAAAGAGCTCACTTTAGAGGAGTGGAAATATTACTGATATATTGTTGATGGTTTTTCCCAATTTGGGTTTGCACATTAAATCCCAGAGTCATATTCGTGTGGATGATATTTGAGATGTCATACTATTATGTTTTACATTATAGAAGTTCTTTATCATTGGGAAAGTGGACTAAAAGTTTTATGTTACTAATATATTACTATATACATTGAGCTACTTAATGATTAGATCTAAGTTGGTTGAATTGTCTAAAATTTTAAATTGTTACATCTAGACTTGATGATAAATGATTTACCCCCCTTTTAGTTATTCTAAATCATTCTAACAATATGTATAAGAGCATTGGTTCATGTAGAAAGTAAATTTTGAAGGGACTTAAAGCTAAAGATAAAGATGTGTAGGAAGGAGATATGCAAGTTGAACAAGGAGAACTTTTTTGCATGACAAAGTTTGATGAAGCTACACATTACTGGAATTGGAGATTCAACATTATTCTACCTAGAGAATGAATATGTGGTCATGGCTGCACTATGACATCCCAATATATGAAGGAAAAACAAGAACATAATCATGCAATGTTGGAAATTGCATCTGGGCTAAGCTACTCAGAGTTTGATGATATAAAGGAATATAATTCTACAAAGAAGATGTGGGACAAGCTAGCAAAGATCCATGGAGGAGATAATAATGTAATTAGAGCCAATTTAGAAAGCTTGAGAGGAAAATTTTATGATATGAAAATGATAGAAGGAGAGAACATTTCTCAATATGTTGGAAGAATTAAAGAAGTTTTGAGTGCTATTAGAGGAGTTGGTGGAAAGACTAGTGATAAGACTATGATCAGCAAGGCACTAAAAACCTACTTACTATTTATGCTATTAGAATTTTTGAAAAACAAGAAATGAGATGTACTCCTGGTAATGACCCAACCTTGGATAATCTTGTTGGTTGATTCACTACTTTTGAATTGTCAATTTTTTTGTAATTTTAATGCCCCTACTACTGGATCTCCTTTCAAGTCACAATTAGTTTTGCATAAATCTAAGAAGAAGAAAGGAAAGTATGAGACTAGTGAGAGTGAATCTTTTGATGATGATCTTGAGGATCTTGAAGAATTAATGGCTAGGAGACCTCTAAGAGGTAGAGGAAAACACAAAGGTAAACTCCCTATAATGTGTTTTTCATGTAGTAAATCTAGTAATATTTCTGCAAGGTGTCCTGACATGGATGACAAGGATGAAGGAAAGACAATAAGTTCAAAGGAAGAAGAAATGGAAAAGATAATAAAGGATAAAAGGATTAATAAGGAAAAGGTAAGAAGTCTTGTTACATTTCTAAAGAAGAAAGTGATAGTGGATTTGATAGTAATGATGAAGAAGTTATTTATGTTTCAATGAAAGATGATTATGATGAAAATGAGAAAATAGTACTTGTTTCATATGTGAGTAAAGGTGATAGATGGATAATTGATAGTGGTTTCTCACATGACATGAATCATGATAAAAGTAAGTTTGAAAACCTTGAACATTACAAAGGAGGCAGTGTTAAATATGGTAGTGATGCACCATGTTTTGTGAAAGGTAAAGGATTAATAAAATTAATCGATAAGATAAGACCTGAAAATGCTTATTGGGTTGAAGGACTTAACTAAAATTTTTTGAGTGTGGCACAATTGAATAGTTTAGGCTACAAAGTTGAATTTTAGAACTTATTGGAAGTGGAAACTGGACTAGACTTAGTTCAGGAGAATTTATTGGAAGTGGAGACTGGACTAGAAGTAATTTGTTCTATCTAAACCTATCTGATGACTCTTGTTTGTTTGCACAATGTGAAGATGTATGATTATCACATTAGAGGCTATGCCATGTGAACTTTGAAAATTTGGTAGGCATTAGTAAGATGAAGGAAGTAAGAGGGCTACCAAAATTGAAGAAACATGATGATGTGATGTGTAAACAATATCATTTGAGAAAAATGAGAAAGTCTAGTTTCAAGAACAAAACCTATATTTTTGATGTTATCTTGGAATTGGTTCATACTAAACTTTGTGGACCTATTGGTGTGAAAAGATACTATGGCAAAAAATATTTTATTCCATTTCTTGATGACTACTCTAGAATGATGACTGCGATTTTTCTTAAAGAAAGATCTGATGCATTTCAAATATTTAATTAGTATTTGGTAAAATCTTGAAATGTCTGAGATCTAATAGAGGAGTTGAATTCATATCTAGAGAATTCAACACATTATGCAATGATAGAGTAATTAAAAGACAAATGTATGCACCTAGGACACCTCTACTAAATGGCATAGCTAAAAGGAGGAATGGATCAACCATGGTCTATGCTAGGACATTGATGATGGAGAAGAATGTTGTACCAAATACTCAAGAGAAGTTGTAAGTAAATCTATTTATACCTTGAATAGAGTACAAGTCAATAAAGGTACAAACCTTACACCATTTCAGCTATGCTATGGAAATGCACCTAAGGTGAAGTATTTCAAATATTTTGGAAGAAAATGTTATATATTAAAAGATAATAGGAATGGAAAACTTGTCGCTAAAAGTGATGAAGGCATATTCTTGGGTTGTTCCACTAAGAGAGAAGCATATAAGTGTTTGAACTGTAACATTTAAAAAGTGCAAATGCGATAGTTAATGAATATGCAAAAATGAATGAAATTGAATGTTAAAGGAACTTTGAAGACTACAGTAGCTCTATATACATTGATAAAGGTGAGCCCAATGCCTTACTTAAAACTATGAATAAATCTTCCAAATAACAACAACCAGTATATGCCAAGTTATAGTCACAATCTGCCAAGCATCAATCAATTAGTGTTGAGAATCAAAAGTGCATCTAACCATTAGGTATAACCTACCAAGCAACAACAAGAAATTATCAAACAAATACAAGAGAAAGCATAAATACATGAAGTAGTACTCGAAGATAATCTACAAGATGAAACTAAAGTAGAAGAAAGAAGAAGAGAACCTACATTAGAAAATTATGTAAGAAGTCATCATGCACTTGATCAAATCATTAGAGATATATAATCTACAATTATGATAAAAAGATGACCTACCCGCCTTGAGATCCCCCACCTTCATCGTGTATACTATGTGAATTTGAGCTGAAATTAGTAAGGATTATTTGGATAATGAACATTGTATAAAAGAAATGAATGAAGAGATTGAGCAGATAGAGAAGAAAAAAACCTGGTCATTGGTGCCTAGATGAAGAGACATGAATGCTATCGGAACAAAGTGGGTATTCAGAAACAAGCTAAATGAGAAAGGAAAAGTAACAAGAAACAAAGAAAGGCTCTTTTGAAATGGATATGCATAAGAAGAAGGGATTAACTATGGAGAAACATTTTTCTTGTTGCAAGATTGGAATGAGTAGAACACTTATTTCATATGCTTCTTACAAAGGATTCAAAGTATACTAGATGGATGCCAAATTTGCATTTCTTAAAGAAATTTTGGAAGAAGAAGTCTACATTGAGAAACTTGAAGGATTTCTTGATTGAAATAATAAAGACATGGTATGTAAGTTGCAAAAATATTTGTATGGATTTAAAAAATCCCCAAGAGCATGGTATGAAAGACTACATACATGTTTGATAAAGATTGGTTTTTCAAGGAAAAATGACAATGGAAATCTATTTTTGAAGACTGAGTCTAAAAAAGAGATAATATTAGCTAAAGTATTTGTTGATAATATCATATTTGGTGGAGATGATGTTGTGTAAGTCATTTGAAGATCAAATGAGACAAGAGTTTGAGATGTCCATGTTTGGAGAGATCAAATTTTTTGTTGGCTTAGAAGTGTATCAAATGAAGAAAGGTATCTAAATTACACAATAAAAGTTTATCAAGAAGATACTAAAAATCTTTGTTCTGGAAGACTCGAGACTAGTTGGACATAAAATTTCAAAGAATGATGGTTCTACTAATATGTACCAAATCTTGTATAGATGAATGAATGAAAAGTTGTAAGATGTTGTTCATAACAAACTAGATATTGCACTAGTAGTCAGTATTGTTTCTATATTTTCTAAAAATCCTAAGGAGAATCACATGATGGAAGTGAAAAGAATATTGAGATATCCAAAAGGAATATAGGATTGTGGATTGTCTTACAAGAAGAATGAAAAGTCTGAGTTGAAAGTGTATATTAATGTAGATTGGGATGATAATGTTGATGATAGAATAATTACAAGTAGTGGAGCTTTCCTTCTAGGATAGCAACTAGTGTCATGGACAAGTAAGAAAGAAAAATTTATTTCCCAATCCATGACAGAAGCTAATTATGTAGCTGCAATAGTTAATTATTCTAACATAGTGTGGATCAAGTAATTATTGAAAGGAATGAAGGAAGAGACCACTAAACCTATTATTATATTATGTGATAACATGTTGGAAGCATGAATAATGATGATATTCCTATTGGAAAGTGTTGTAAAAACATGATTAGATTATTATCATGATGATATGTTACATTCATGACTGTGTTTGTCATTGATGTCAACATAGAAGTTTTCTATGGTATTTGACAAAAGAACAATGGTAAAGATTAAGTTGGTACAAATAGATCATTGAGTATTTTCCTTAGCAAGGTTAATGGAAGATATTAATAAGTGTCTAGTATATGCAACTAACTTCAGGTGCAAAAATATTAAGTCTAGAAAAAATTATGCAAGTTTTGGTGAAGATTGTTCAGAGATAGAGTTTATAGAAGCATGTTCTGGTAAACTTGTTATATTTCTTAGCAGAGTTGTTGTTTTGAGAAGCAAGGTTAAAGGCATGTAGAAGAAATGTTGGAGATGACACAGCTAAGCTTACTCATCATAATATTACATATATAGAAAGTTTCTCAAGTTACAAGGTGACAAATTAACATTATCGCTAAGTAAAATGTGTTCTTAATGAGGTCCCATAATAATTAATTGAGAAGGTGTAATAGCCAACTCAAGGGAATTTCTTTATGAACTTGGTATAAGGGAAGGAAATTTTCCTTTGATATGCAAGTAAGAAGAGAAAATATAAGAGAAAAGATATGAACACTAAGTAATCAAGTTGATATGTGAAGATAAGTAGAGGAGAGCAAAGTTGGAGAAAACTTCATTATCGAGGTTTTATTTTGAGATCTGAGAACTAGTATTTAGATCTAAGGTTTGTGACTTGGTCTACAAGGTCTGATAGTGATTGGTCCAATTGATAGGATAGAAGAAAGAGGTGTGAGGCCTCACCCGATCCACCATAGTATAGATGGCATATTTGCATTATGATAATTCTAATTTAATGTTTTGATATACTTTTGAGACTATAGGGTTATGTTATTTTAATATCTACACTTTAATGATCCACACATTAGGACCTAATTGATACAATTAATGATTCCATTTAATGTTCTTATTATTTTGATTGCTTTAATAGAAATTGAATTTGTAGAAATGCTTGAAATGTCAAATTATAATGTTAGTGCTAATGGATAGATTTTATTATGCAATAGAACCTAATATTGTGAATGAGATATCGAACACATATGGATATAGTTTTATGACATGATAGTATGCCAAATGTTAATTGGATTAATATTTTTCATGACCTAATGTGATATGTAGATAAATGTTAATTTGATTATGATGATTTATAAAATGTAGATAAATGTTGATATGATTATGGTAGTTTATAATATGCAGATTTGATATTCTAACATTTTGAATGATTTATTTGATATTATTAGGAAAGGAAATTTAATTTGAAATATGTTAATAGGGACTTTGTAAAATTTTAAATTTCATGCATTTATGATATATATTTGATGTGACCTCCTTGGACTACTGATGCTCGATTTTAATGTGCATGAAGTGGAACAATGGAAATTCTTGGGGGAAACAAGGTCCAGACCTTTGTAAACATAGTTTAACCAAGGTGAATCTTTGGAAGATTCAAAAGCCTCATTATGAAAGTATTTTTCTTTGTAAATGTGAATTTTCTTACATGTGGAAGTGTTTAATCATTAATATGCATTAGGGGCATGTCATGGTGATGTGGAATATGTTTTTTTTTAATGTGTCACTTGACACTTGTGGACTTTATGTGTAATTGACATGTTATTTAGGGTTTTGATTATGGTGAAAATTTATCCTACAACTAATTACCTTTTAAATAAGTAAGTAAACCCACTTGACAAGGGGTAGGATGGGTGACAATCAAAGGAAATTCGAAATTTGACTTGGCTAGGCTGTTGAGGTGTCTTTAAGTGGTCCCAAAGTGTATTTTAGGTGAAAATAAGTTACCCATATGATAGTATATCAAGTTAGGGACCTAATTTTGACCATGTGAGTGCCTAGACAACCTAGGGGGCCCCTTTACCCATGCATTCTTCCACCAATTCGAAATTTGAGTTGTCACATGTGTGCTCTTCCATGTTCCCACTAAGTCAAATATAGAAAATTAGACGAGAAAATTTTGTAAGAGGGGGTGGCTTAGTGACTTTGCTAAAATAATTAGTGAGAAGGCCTTATTGGGGAGACTTGGACAAACTAGAGGGGTGTTCATCCAATCTCTAAGTTTAGAGATAGACAGGGTTTTTGGGAGGAAGATTAAGGGAGCTCTACAAAAACTTTCTTTCCCTTAGCTTGGAACAAGGTTAGTATTTCAAAGCATGATCATTTCCTTCATTAGTATTGCATAATGAATCTGCAAGTATGGAGAAATTTTTTTTGGGTTCATGCAATGTATTATGAATCTTGTATTGTAGATTTGGCATTGTGTTGTGATGTTGTAAATCTTGTATTGTGAATTTGGGCATTGTGTTGGGATGTTTGTGAAGGAGTATCATGTTCATGTAGTTCTTGATTTTCATTTTTGGTCTTTTTATTTTGATTAGAATGTCAAGTATTTATATGGGTGTGAGGGCTTCACTCACCCTCTGGGAAGGGAAGAGAAGTCCAGGGTGAAGGGCTTAGTTGGGGTTGAAAAATAGTTGAGAACCTTGGAGTATGGGCTCCATTATGCCATATTCATTGAAATCTCACTTTGGAGGTGATAAGGGAAATGATGGTGTAGAAGGGAAGATCATGGAGTGTGGATATTCAAGGATGCTATGGTTAATGGCAGTATGTTGAAGGACTTTTTGTGAAAGCCTCAAAAGGGCATGCAAATTATTTATTGCAGATATGTGATGATATGGAAAGTCTCCTTGTTGAAAGCACACCTTCACCCTAAGTGCAAATGGTTCCAATGGTGAATGATAGTGTAAACCTTGGAAGGGAGTTATTATGCATGATCCCATTTGGATCTTGTTTCCCCTACTCAATGGGTGGCTTCATGGAAGCCTAGGATGGGAGGTGAGCTTCCATGGTTCCAAATTTTGTGTTGTGTTGCATTTTTTGTGAAGAGGGATTCCTTGGAGATGCTAGGGTTTATCCTTGGCCATGTTGGAAACAAAGTGTGGGTGTAGATGCAAATCTTCCATGCCATTGTAAACATGTTAGGATGTTAAATCTCCATGTTTATTCCATTATGATGCTAAAGAGGTTTGTTATTATTGTATAATGTTGAAATTGTGTAAGGTATAGTTGAGGATTTTGTATACAGTTTTCGTGCAAGGAAAATATGCATTGTAAATTTTCACATTTTGTGATTTAAAATAACATAGAATAGTTATGAAATAAGACTATTCTTATGATGCCCTATAAATTCAGTGGTAGGGATATTTCATAGTGGATGTATTGAAATTTTTAATTGATATAGATAATACAATTTGGAACATAGATGATTGCATCATAAAAGCATATGATATGTATTTTACACAGTGATTGAACATTATCTTTGATAGTTCCTTGTATGTGCATGAAGATTAGTTCATTAGTTTCTCAAGTTTTTGTTTAGATCCTATGATGTGAGAAATGATAATGTATTAAACTTGGAGTAAAACCTCTTGTAGCCACCATTTTGTTCTCTGGAATTTGTATGGGATGGATAATTAAATTCCATCCCAAATTATAGTCTAATAAAATAATGGAGAGAATATGCTTGATACCCCTAGTAGGAGTCTATAAATGTAGGGGTTAAATATAAGTTGACAAAAATACACACACACACACACACACACACACACACACACACATCCTAAGTTTCTCCAAAGTGCCATGTGTTCCTTAGTGGGGCATATATGTCCTAATCAAATCATGGCATAAGTAAAATAAATAAACTATATATATATAGCCTTGTAATCAGCCTAGACACTTAACCCCTTTAAAATTGGGATATTCTAATAAGATACCTCCTCCACCCAATAATAATAAAGTGCAAAGAAAATTAAATATAAAATTAAGAAAGGCTGAAAAACACATCATGCTATATAGCAGAGGGTGATGTGAACCTTGCCTTGGACAAGACCTTTGACAACCCCTTTGGAATGAGGGCCTTCTTTTAAAAAAAGAAGAAATTGTCATTAAAAAAAAAAAAAAACTAAAATGAGTCCAAGCAAAAAGAGCAATCATCAAACTTAATGCCCTTAACTAGGCGCCAAGTGTGAGGGGGGCATATTAATATTAAAAGTTAAGTTCACAAAAATAACAAAAAAAAAGAGGAACAACTAAAAAGGACTAATACCTTCACCATTCCCTAAAAAATTAGGAGCACCTGTTATAAGACAAGACATTGACATAAGTCAACTTCCCTAGGCATCCACCTTGGGCCATGAGAAAGAAAAAACTACCCACCTAGGGAGTATGCAAGTTTAGTACAAGGTTTTTGAGGGGAATAAAGTGACCCCCAATTAAATTGAAGGAAACACTTTATTTACATGGGTGTAGGCACCAAGTGTAGACCATAAGTGAACTATCTCTCTTTTCACCCCACACATGTGTCACCATAAAAAATCCTTGGGTTTTGGTGCAATTGTTTTTGGGAGCATGCAAGTTCAATGGAATGGTAGTTAGTTTGAAACCAATGGTATTAGAAAGTAGGAGTTCAAGGAAAGTTTGTGTTAGTTTTATATTAAACAATTACAAGTGGGAAGAAATGAATGTAGTTAGGATTAAGAAATGTATTTAGTATCATTCATGGGTCAGTGTAAAGCATAGGTGGTATAATTAAGATTTATGACATTTTAGGAAATTAGTTAGTAGTAATTAAGATAGATGGATAATAATAGTACATTGTTAAGGGTGAATTAAGTATTAGTAAAAATTGTGGAAAACATTAATTAGTAGATAGTAGTAAGTGGATAATAAGGTTATACTAGTAAGCCAAGAATTAGGTGTTAATGGTTAGAAGAATGATGGGAAGTATGGTAGCTTGGATATAGGTGATTAAATTAGGAAGTTAATAGATTGTGTTAAGGGAGTTAGATTGGTGGTTAGATAAGATAGTTAGTTTGTTAAGGAGTAGTTAGTAGGTTAATCTTCAGGGCATTTGAAGGTTTAATGTTAGTAAATAGAAAGGTATTTTAATAAGGCATTAATATGAGATGATTAATTTGTAGACATTTTTTATTAGGTAGGTTTAATTAGAAAACACCTTAGTATTTGAGATTATATCAGGGTCAATAAAAGTAATAGTAAGTAGGAGTGTAGTTATATCTTGAGATTTGAAATGTGATGCATGTATTAAGTTGTTTTATTTTTCATTATTTATTTTATTGTCTTTTATATAAAATAATTAATTCTAGGAGGCAAAGTGAAATAGTCCATATATGTAAATAATAAATAATGTATACATTTATGCTAAGTTATTTTGTCAAATTTCTCCGCATAAGACACAATTCATGAATGTAGACTATCATGGAAGTAGGGAGAATTTGATAAGTTAGTAAGGAAGTATATTTATAGTAGTATGCTTATAAGAGACATTGATAACTTAAGTTAGTTAATAACTAGTATTAGTAGATCATATACAATAAACTATGTTCAGTAGTTAATGGGTTGAGTGGACATAGTAGTATCAGTAGATAGATTTACTTGATGGTATAGTTAAGAGAGAATAGACATTAAGTAATATGTTGACATTCTTACTAGCTTCAATACTCTATGATTAACATCACTAGTTTATAATAGGCTCTGAGTGGTATGAAATGTGTATGTGTATGTAATTTCTTATGTTGTGTAATAATAATATATAGATTAAAAAAAATTTTGTTGGTTGCATTTTGCCTTGTTAAATTTAGGGCATGACAAGAGGATAAAGAACAATATAAAAAATTATTCTACAAGGAATAGTTGAGAGATCAGTTGGATAGTGAAGTTCAATGGTCTTTCTCCAAAAATTGTTTGGATAGTGGGTCCTTGTACCTTCCAACAAGGTTGGAATTTTCTAACAAGGTTCCAAAGTCTCCTAATAGGGACTCTTATGTACTGAGTGTGAGAAATAGGGATTATTGAGAGGGGGGGGGGGGGGGGGGGTGGGGTTGTGCGAGGGCTGAATCAGTAATCTACAAACTTTAGTCATCAACTGGATATTATTTCTTACTTTAAACCATACATAACAAAGTAATAAAGAAATGTTGAACAATAATAGTAATCATGTTCAAAGATAATTCATAACACCATATTTTGTTAACTAGGAAACCCTGGCCAAGGGAAAACCTCGGTGGGGATGACACCCACTAGATAATGTACTGATATATAAGTTCCTTGTTCAACAATGGACCCTATTAGGATTCAATGAGTAAATTCAGTATAAGGAGTCCTTATTAGAAGACTTTGAATCATTGTTAGGAGATTCCAACCCTGTTAAGAGTTGTGGTATAGTAGATGCAAGATGAGCCCACTACCCAAACATGCACTTCCAATTACAAGAAGATCTCACTACCCAAACAAGTAATTAGACTTAAAGAATATAGATCCTTTCTTAGTTCAATATCAGATCACAAAATAGATTCACAAACTTTGCATATATTGCTTTCACAAAAGTTCACATACAATTGCTCAACATAACAATTACAACATCTTTCATCACTAAAAGACCTTTTCATAAATACCATTCCTTTACAAATTTTTTTGCTAGGTCAGCTAAGACCACAATATACTTTTCCAACCTAGACTAAACATCTAGGATGTCCGCCTTAATTGGACAAGTAATTATTTTGTAAAAATAATAATCCTTTCCTTCATTTTTGCTATCTTGTTTCACTTAAAACATGAATATCTATTTTTTTTGTAGTCCGTACTAACTTCTAAGGTTATACATGTTATCATCAACATGTATACAATATCCATCTAAATTTTTTGGTCATAATCTAACATTAGCAACAAGTTATAAACAAAACAATACACTAATGTATACTAGATTCATACTTAGAAAATTTTTTGATTACGAAAAGCTAACTATCTTAATTTTTGAGGTTTCTTGTGAGCATGTACATGATGTGTTGCCATAAATGAAAAAAATTACATATCTCCATTAGCCATTTGTCAACAATTCCACACTTTGGCATCGATGACTACAAAATAGGGAAAATTGGCTAAGTATCAAAAACTTAAAATAAACAACACATTAACATTTCATAATTTGTCCATCTTACATAAGCTGCCCCTTACAATATTATTTTGTCCTCTTTACACAGGAGGCTGAATCAGTAATCTACAAACTTTAGTCATCAACTGGATATTATTTCTTACTTTAAACCATACATAACAAAGTAATAAAGAAATGTTGAACAATAATAGTAATCATGTTCAAAGATAATTCATAACACCATTTTTTTTAACTAGGAAACCTTGGCCAAGGGAAAATCTCAGTGGGGATGACACCCACTAGATAATGTACTGATATATAAGTTCCTTGTTAAACAATGGACCCTATTAGGATTCAATGAGTAAATTCAGTATAAGGAGTCCTTATTAGAAGACTTTGAATCATTGTTAGGAGATTCCAACCCCGTTAAGAGTTGTGGTATAGTAGATGCAAGATGAGCCCACTACCCAAACATGCACTTCCAATTACAAGAAGATCTCACTACCCAAACAAGTAATTAGACTTAAATAATATAGATCCTTTCTTAGTTCAATATTAGATCACAAAATAGATTCACAAACTTTGCATATATCGCTTTCACAAAAGTTCACATACAATTGCTCAACATAACAATTACAACATCTTTCATCACTAAAAGACCTTTTAATAAGTACCATTCCTTTACAAAATTTTTTGCTAGATCAGCTAAGACCACAATATACTTTTCCAACCTAGACTAAACATCTAGGATGTCCGACCTAATTGGACAAGTAATTATTTTGTAAAAATAATAATCCTTTCCTTCAATTTTGCTATCCTGTTTCACTTAAAACATGAATATCTATTTTTTGTGTACTCCGTACTAACTTCTAAGGTTATACATGTTATCATCAACATGTATACAATATCCATCTAAATTTTTTTGTCATAATCTGACATTAGCAACAAGTTATAAACAAAACAATACACTAATGTATACTAGATTCATACTTAGAAAATTTTTTGATTACCAAAAGCTAACTATCTTAATTTGTGAGGTTTCTTGTGAGCATGTACATGATGTGTTGCCATAAATGAAAAAAATTACATATCTCCATTAGCCATTTGTCAACAATTCCACACTTTGGCATCGATGACTACAAAATAGGGAAAATTGGCTAAGTATCAAAAACTTAAAATAAACAACACATTCACATTTCATAATTTGTCCATCTTACATAAGCTTCCCCTTACAATATTATTTTCTCCTCTTTACCTAATTTTAAATTTTCCATTTTATCTCTCCCCCTTTGACAGAAATGACAAAGGTCAACATGTCAAAAACTATTAAAAAATTGTCCATCTACTGTCAAAAATATTGTCCTTTAAGCTGATAGAATCTTTATACAACCACCAAAATTTACCTTAAGAATATCCATACCTTTAGTCCATGTCACCTTGGTGGATTTAGTAGAGGTGAAAATTGTACATAAGGGATATGATGCAATATCAACTGCATTAAGATCTGAATACAAAAAAGTTAGAATAAGTGTCCTTGGCCTTGACACATTCCTCGAACTATTTCTCTATAAAAGATATTTTCAAAGCAATAGACTCTCTAAAATTCAATATTCTCTTCAAAATGTGTTATTTCTAAAGTTCTAATTTTCTAATATCATTGTGAATACTGGCCACTTGTCCTTCAAAATCATCAATTTTAAAACATGGATGTTGTATATGGATAGATAGAGCTTCGAGCTCACTCATCTTTCCTCTGATATGACTGTCAACATCTTTAGTTAGTTCATAAGATAGAGTACACTTAATGTATAATATCTTCCCATCCTATTAACACTTGTAAAGTTCCTTAATACAAGTTTGAAGACTATTAAGTCATTCTTAATATTTTGGCAAATGGTGCTAAACAAGTTAGCATCATGCAAAATAGGTGCCTTATTTGTGAATTCCTCATCAATTGACTTTAGCACTTCCTATGCCCTTTGTTATGGATCTTCTTCTATGTGCTACAGTGCTAGAGTACTATGTCATTTGTCAGTAACCTCCATCAAGGTTTTCTGCAGGCTCTTCATTGTTTTGTTCTTCTAAATGATTTTTGACAGGGATGAGATCAAGTTAGTTTAATTATCATTATCAATTGGTAGGATGGAAAGTGAAAGCATAGTAGATGAAATAGAAGGTTTAGTGTCATCCTCCCTTTGCTTGTTCTTAGTTGCCTCTTTGACTCTTCTCTCTTCTTCTTCTTCCTCTTTCTTTTCTCTTTCCTTTCTTTCATTTTCTCTCTTTTCTTCATCTTCTATCTTTTCTTCTTTTCTTCCTCTATTTTCCTTCTTATTTATTTTTCTTCTTCTACTCTTTTCTTTTCCTCCTCTTCCTTTCTTTTTATCTCATCCTCAAGAAATTTCTTCTTGGCCTCTTCTACTTTCCTCTTCTCTTCTTCTAGTAATCTCTTCTCCTCTTCAATATATCCTAGTTTGTCTTCAATATCCTCAGTGTGAGGTTCATTCTATTTAGAACCTTCAAATGTATTTGTATCATCAATGTTAATGGTAAAATTGGTCTGATCTATCTACATCATGTCATTGCTTATTGACACTTCTGAGGTTTTGGGTGTAGGTGAAGATGCTGCCTTAGATGCTATCAACGTCTAGCTTATTGCTACAATAGTCTCCCTTCTTAACTTCTCTTTCTCACCCACGATAAAAAAAAATGGTCTCACTTTATTTCTTATGTAAGGTGCAATATTATTCAATAATCTCTTAATTTCTTCTTCATCATCAATCTTGCAAATAGTTCTTAGCATAGAATTCTTAATTTCTAAATCTTCTTCTCTTTCTATTGCCTTCTTGTCAATAAGTCTATCGTAGACTTTCTAGTTTATTGTGCCTTCAATATCTTTCAATTTTAGATTATTGGATATAATGTTTCTCATAGTAGAGATATCAATTTGATCTTTCTCTAACTGTTATATAAGTTTCCCTCAATAGTAGTAGCTGGGTTTATATTTTGTATCTTTGACTTCTAGGGTTTTTGAGCTTTTCCTACTACTGCTTTGATGTTGTCACCTTATCTGTTTGCTTGACTTCTTGTTCTTCTTCTTCTTCATCAGTAGACTTGATAGTTGTCAACAATGTCTTTTGTCTCTTGCCTAGTCCAGTGGCTTATTGCTTGACCTTTTTAGACTTTGTGGTCACTACTTCCACCAATCTCTCAGATTTTCTCTTTGGTTTTCTTGGTTGCACATCTGATACTACTACATATGGAATGCTTTGTTCCAAAGATGTCTTTGTAATAGATACTGACAAAGTTTGTACATTTGGTATTCCTTGCTTGATGGTTTTCCTAAATACTTGTGATTCACTCTTAGTCATACTAACCTCTGATAAAGATTTATTTATAATAGTTTTTGTTTTCTTGTGTGAAGCCTTCTCCAAGGATACCTAATGAGCTGACTAGGTAATCTCATCATATGTTCCAAATCTATATTTAACTTTATCCTTCTCTAATTTCAACAGTAAATCAATGTATCCAACTGCTATTTTATTATTCAATTCATAACCTAAGGGATCAAGAAATGTTTCCTGAGGTTCTACTATTTGTATATAAGTAAAATCTGTATAAACCATAACACAAATGTCTTTCTTAAATCTATCTACAGTTGCAAGTGCAATTCTGAATCTCTATCACATTTCATTATGAAATGTCTTCATTATCAAGTTTCCACTATCTGATATCTTATCCATTGGATGTCTTCTGCATACTTCTATGATCTTTTCTATTGTACATATATCACTTCTGACTATCTCTATAACTGATAAATATGGAAATCTTTTAAGCACATGAAAGAATATGAGATTTATTAGTGACTGAAATATAAACACACCATTCTTAGTTCTCTTGATCTTTTCTAGGTTGTCAAGTAGTTGAATTCTCATAATTTCATTGAGGTTTACTTGTTCCTTCTCAACACATATCTTGTATGCTACATAGATGAATCCAACTAACGATTCATCAATCTTTGAACTTGCACATACAATATAGGAAATAATTCTACTCAGGAATCTTACATCATCTTTCTTAATGGTGTTTATCACCATGGCCTTTCCATTGTACATTGCTTTTGTATAGCTCTCAAATTTCTTCTTAACCATTTTCTCACCTATAGGTATGCTACCTTGTTTTCTAAGATCAGTTACCTCATGAATAAGGTTGGCGTAAATATCAATTACACTATCTTCCATCCATAGTTTTCCATCATGTATTATGCTTAATATGATTTGTGTCCACTCATCTATGTGCAATTCACAATAGAAATGATATTTGAATAGGTCTAGTTCCTTCAAGTGTTCAAATCTAGGTTTTACAGTCATATCATGATTGAAAACTAATTCCATATCCTTGTTCATGTATTCACTCCCAATAGATTTAAATTTACTAAAAGGATAACTTCCTATATCTTCTAGATATACTACATTGTTCAAAGTAATAGATAATGCTGAGTTAGGGTTTCCTTCTATGGATTTCACAGAAACAACCTTCAACTTAGGTTTGTCCTTGTTCTCAATATTGTGCAATACTGACATATCCATGATTCTATCAAATATGAAAATTTACCAAATAAATTTGTGAAAAAATGATAAAATACCTTTAGAGAAAATAGGGTTTGTTTCTAAATCACCTTAATAAGTCACTTCTAAGTGCTCTTTTCTTAAGATGCAATGAAGTGAAAATCAAGTCTATACTCCATTTATTCCATCAACTTGAACTAGCATTAATTATGTACTTTGCAAACATGAAAAAACTATCAATTACATTTTGTAATCAAACATCTGCTCAAGTTCATCTATCTAATATTTAGATGCCACCTAAGGTTTACTATAGCCTCCTTTCATCATGACAATGTTCCACAAAACTTCACGTTATGAAATTCTCTATAAAAACATAGTTTTCATTTTCTACTATAGAATTAACTTTCCCTGTAATACTAGTAACTCTTACTTCCTCCATAACTTGTTTAGATAAGCTCCAAATTAAAATTGAGCTTAGGTACCATCTAAAGTTATCTTGATACATCTTTTCTCAACTTCGCTACCTCTAATTCAATCTTTAAATGAAGTTTTGAAATTATGGTGCTATGAATAAGATTAATTTAACTTGATTGAATCAAACTCAATAACTAATTTTGATCTTCTTGTGTCACCATCATCTAACTTATCCTTTGAGATATTCAATCCTTTCACAAATGCCTCATTGAGTTCTTCATGAAGTTCACTAACCACATTCCTTTTTCCTCATTGCCTGTGTTAGTTCTAGAGTTCCTTTGATGGTTCCTTCTATCATTTCTGATGTTTCTTCCATCATTCCTTCTATTTCTGAAGTTTCTTCCATTGTTCCTTCTATCTCCAATTTTTTTGTCCATTCTAAAAATACTTTTTTGTATATTAAAAGTTGTTGCATCACTGACATACTAATGCTATACTTCTAGGATTCTATTGATCATCAAGTGCATGAAAATTTTGAGCTATGTGTGCAATGTTGTTACACATAAAACATGATCTATCTTCTTTATTCATAAGATCTACCTTCCCTAGATGTCCTTTCATTAGATCTTGTTCTATCTACAAGGTTAGTATTTCTAGACATTGTACTATTCCTTCTATCATTATCATATTTAGGCTTCCTACAATCAATTTCTTTATGACACATGCCATGACAATTATGACAATAAAAATCCTTAACATGATTAAATGGCTGATTTATACAATCTCTTTTCATTTTCCCTATTTCATTACATGAAAAACACTTACCTATAAATTCATACCTGGTTTCCTTAGGAAATTCCACTTGCTTTAGTTCATCAAATAGGTTTATTAGAAGATTGGTTGGATTCAATCTTATCATTAGATTTACCTTTTTCTTTCTGATATGATCTAATCTTAGGTTTCTTTCTAGACATCTTAATTAGATAACTAAGACCAATCTTATCATAAGTAGGTCTCTATATCGACATTAAATCATCAAGACCTTCTTTGCTAGATTGAAGCTTCTCAAGTTGCTACTTGTATTGAGTTAATTCACCATTCATAGTAGTATTGTATTTATGAAGTTCTCATGATTTTCTTTCAATGTTTCAAATTCAGATGTCTTCTTTGCTAGAGTTGCTCTAAGATTTGTATTCTCAGTCTTCAAATCAGATTCAACTTTGTTAGGATCATTCCTCAAAGTCAGCTTTAGATTCATAATCTTCAATTCATGCTTCAAGATCTTGCATTTTGTCGTCAGCTTTGAATAATCATGATCCCTAGTTCTATATTTAGTAGATTTGGGCTTGGATTTGAGATGTTCAATCTTTTCTTTTGATTGTCCAATGTATACTTTGGAGTCTTTGTATCTGTCTTTCAACTTATCTCTTTCTTTAGGAAGGAGATCAATTTGTTAAAGTGCCTCTTCAAGGTTCTTCATCAATTGTTCCATATCCATAGGGATCTAACTCAAGTTGTTAAGCCTCTTCAAAGTAAGTGTGCTTTGATACAACTTGTTAGAAATAGGGATTATAGGGGGGAGGGGGGTGAATTAATAATCTTCAAACTTTAGTCACCAACTGGATATTATTTCTTACTTTAAACCATAAATAACAAATTAATAAAGAAATGTTGAATAGTAATAGTAATCATCCATAAAGATAACTCATAACACCATATTTTGTTAACTAGGGAAACCCTGGCCATGGGAAAACCCTAGTGGGCATGATACCCACTAGATAATATACTGATATATAAGTTTCTTTGTTAGAGGATAGACCCTATTAGGTGTTAATGACTAAATTTAGAATAAGGAGTCCATGTTAGGAGACTTTGAATCCCTGTTAGAAGATTTTGACCGTATTAGGAGTTGTGCAAACCTTGTTAGGAGTTGTGGTACAATAGATGCAAGATGAGCCCACTGCCCAAACATGTATTTCCAATTACAAGAAGAGCTCACTGCCCAAACAAGTAATTAGACTTTTGAAATATAGATTCTTTCTCAGTTCAATCTTGGATCACAAAAAAGCTTCACAAACTTCGCATATATCACTTTCACAAAAGTTCACATACAATTGCTCAACACAACAATAACAACATCCTTCATCGTAAAAAGTCCTTTGTATAAATATTATGGCTTTACACAAATTGCTGCTAGGTCATCTAAGACCACAATAGATTTTTCTAACTAAGGGTAAAAATCTATGATGTCAACCCTAATTGGATAAGTAATTATTTTTTAAATAAAATAATCCTTTCCTTTAATTTTGTTGTCCTTTTTCACTTAAAACATTAATATCTCTTTTTCATACAGTCTGTACTAACTTCTAAGGTTATACACATCATCATCAACATGTATACAATCTACCTCTAACTTTTCTATTCATAATATAACATAAAAAACAAGTTATAAACAAAATAATACACTATTATATACCAAATTCATACTTACAATTTTTTGATTACCAAAAGTTAAGTATCTTTATTTCTGAGGTTTCCTATGAACATGTACATCATGTGTTACCATAAATGACAAAAATTACATATCTCCATTAACCAATTCTCAACACTAAATGTGTTTATAGACTCCTAATAGGGTCCATCCTCTAACAAGGAATACACATATTAGTATATCTTTGTGGGCATCATTCCCACTAGGGTTTTCCATCTGATCAAGTGTTTCCCTAGTTAACAAATCTAGTGTAATTGTGTATGTGCATCTTGTTATGGTTTCTATTTACTTTGATTTTATGGTTAAGATTAACTAAGGTTGATAAATGTTTTAGTTGGATAACTAAATAAACCCCCTCTCAATTATCTTTGTGGACTATTATATCTAAAAATTGGTATTAGAGTAGGAATTCCTTGAAGATAAAGTTTAACAACTTTGGGAGATCCATGGCTAGCATATTTAGAAAAGTTAGTCCTGAGTCTAATGGAGGAAATTTTAACACATAGAAGATGGAGCTTCTTGGTATGAAATTAGAATTGTGTACAAATTTGAGCATCAAGTTTCTCGATAGAGGCATAAGTAAAGATAGATCAAGATTTGAAGAAGACATGAAGATCAAGGAAGGTATTGATCTCCTCATGAAAAGACATCCAAAAGGTATGGAATTTTTTTTTCTTGTTGGACATGTAATGAGCTTGGTTATTTTTCATCTACATGCCCTAAGAGAGTAAGGAAAACTAGGAAGATTTCACTTTCTAATGAAGATGAAGAATTTAAAGAAAG
Source organism: Cupressus sempervirens (assembly GCA_028749045.1). NCBI lineage: Eukaryota > Viridiplantae > Streptophyta > Pinopsida > Cupressales > Cupressaceae > Cupressus > Cupressus sempervirens. Next base: position 399,243,272 of record CM053792.1, on the reverse strand, counting down.
TATGGAAAGATTCTTAAATGATTGTGATAAAGATAATGAGCTTGAATTGGCTAAGGAAAATGAAGTAGTAGAAGAGATAGCTTTGGTAACTATTTTTGATCCAAAGGCTAACCATGAAAATGTGGAACTTATTACTAACAATGATTTGTAGAATGAAGGTGAGCTAAGTCAAGAACACAATTTGAAACCTAGAAGAAAGCTAAGAGTTGAGATAAAAATTCCTACTTTTGGGAAGATTATGTCAAATAATCATCCACTAGAGTATATCATTGATAGAAAAGATAAAGGTGTGATGAAAAGAAGTAGAATCAATGAAGCACTATGTTTGATATCTCAAGTAGAACCAAAGAATGCAGATGAGGCATGCAGAGATGACTATTGGAAGCAAGCTATGAAAGAAGAATTAGATTAGTTAGTGAAGAATGAGACATCATAATTGGTCCCTAGACTAGTAGACAAGATTGTGATAGGAACAAAATGGGTATTCAGGAACAAGATGAATGAACAAGGTGAAGTTATAAGGAACAAAGTAAGATTGGTATGTAAGGGTTACAAACAACAAGGAGTAGACTATGAAAAAACCTATGCTCCTATGGCAAGAATTGAGGTAGAAAGGTTATTCTTAGCACATGCAACACATAAGAAATTAAAAGTGTATTAGATGGAAGTCAAGTTAACATTTATAAATGGAGAACTTTAAGAAAAAGTATACATAGAACATCCTAAAGGTTTTTCTTTAACAAATGAGAAGAACATGGTATGCAGATTGAAAAAAGTATTGTATGGCATAAAACAAGCACCTAGAACCTAGTATGCAAGGTTGGAAATGTTAGAAATAGGGATTAATAAGAGGAGGGGTGGTGAATTAGCAATCTAAAAAATTTAGTCACCAATTGGATATCATTTCTTACTTTAAACCATACATAACAAAGTAATAAAGTAATGCTAAATAGTAATAGTAACCATGCACAAAGATAACTCATAACACCATAATTTGTTAACTAGGGAGACCCTGGCCAAGGGAAAAGCCAGGTGGGGATGATACCTACTAGATAATATAGTAATATATAACCTCCTTATTAGAGGATGGATCTTGTTAGGAATCAATGACAAAATTTAGTATAAGGATTCCCTATTAGGAGACTTTGAATCCCTATTAGGAGATTCCAACCCTGTTAGGAGTTGTGCCAACCCTATTAAGAGTTGTAGTACAGTAGATGCAAGATAATTCCATTGCTCAAATATGAACTTCCAATTACAAGAAGAGCTCACTACTCAAACAAGTAATCAAACTTCTTGAATAGGTACTGCAACTTCTTTCTTGACTAATCTCTAATCTTCAGCTCAATCTCGGATCTCAAAATAAATTTTACAAAACTTCGCATAGATCACTTTCACAAATGTTCACATCCAATTGCTCAATATAACACTTACAAGATATCACATATAGTAACATTACTCATCACAAGATTTCCTTTTCGTAACCGCTATGCCTTTACAAAAATTGTTTCTATGTCAACTAAGACCATAATACACTTCTCCAACATAGAGTAAACATCTAGGATGTTGGCCCTAATTGGACAAGTAATTATTTTGTAGATAAAGTAACCCTTTCCTTTAATTCTGCTATCCTATTTTTCTTAAAACATGAATATCTCTTTTTCATATAGTCCATACAAACTTTCAAGGTTATAAACATCATCATCAACATGTATACAATCTCCATCTAACTTTGCTAGTCATAATCTGACATCAACAACAAGCTATAAAGAAAATAATTCACTGTTGTCTACAAAATTCATACTTAGACAATTTTATGAGTCCCAAGAGCTAAGTATCTTTATTTCTAAGGTTTCTTGTAATAATGTACATCATGTGTTGCCATAAATGACAAAAAATACATATCTCCATTAGCTAATTGTCAACAGGACAAGCATTCGACAAAACTTGTATTTTAGAAAGGTATGGTAGACATTAATCTATACTGGAAAAAATAGGTGATGGATTGTTGATTTTGGTAATATTTGTTGATGATATCATATTTGGAGGAGATGATAGTGAGAGTAAAAAGTTTGCAGAATAAATGAGAAAGGAATTTTAAATGAACATGATAGGCGAAATGAAATACTTGCTAGGATTGCATATTGTGTAGGATAAAGAAGGAATCTTTATTTCTTAGACTAATATTTGAAAGATCTATTGAAAAGGTTTGGTTTGGAAATATGTAAACTAGTTGTAACACCTATGATAAATGGACATAGGCTATCTACAAAGGATGAGACACCTACTATTGAGTAAAATAAGTACATATCTATGATTGGAGGATTACAATATCTGACTCACACAAAGCTAGATATAGAAAATAAAGTTGGAATTTTTGCAAGATTTCAAGTTGACACCAGAGATGCACATTATGTAGTAGTTAAGAGGATATTTAGATATCTAAAGGGAACATCAAAGTTTAGATTATGGTAGATAGATTTAATGATTTCACTTTATATGCTTATATTGATGTTGATTAGGCATGTAGTATGGATGATAGAAAGAGCACTAGTGGTGGAACATTCTTTCTTGGGGGAAGATTGATTTTTTGGTTAAGCAAGTAGCTGTATTGTATCTCATAGAGTACAATAGAGGTAGATTATGTTGCAGTAGCAAATAATTATAATCAAGTTGTTTGGATGAAGCAGATGTTGAATGATATGATGATAGAATTTAGTGAATCTATTGTCATACATTGTGATAACACAAGAAAAGTGAATATGTCTAAGAATATAGTGTTGCATTCTAAGACTAAGTAAATTTCTATAAAATATCACATATTGAGAGAGAAAGTTGCAGAAAAGGAAATCAGATTGGAGTATGTAATAACCAAAGATAAGATTGTAGATATTTTCACTAAGCCTCTTTCCAAAGAGACTTTTGAGTATTTGTGAGGTGTGCTAGGGGTTATGCCCCTACCTACATTAGAGTAGATGATGCAAGAGCACATTAGTCTAGTGGTACAAAGAACTATTATTTGTCTAGATTGAATGGTAATGCTTCCTATATTGGGGAGTATCTGTGATGGAAAAGGTAATCTAGGATTCTTGATAGATGTTGTTTTGAACAATGTCTTTGGACACTTGAGTAAGTTAGAGATTGTTGTTTCAAAGATTGATAGGATGCAATGATAGATGGTTGTTGAAACCTTTGTCATTAATGTCAATGAGAGATATTACAACATGAAAAATATTTTGATACATGGGAGAAGTTACAGAGCACATTGAGGTCTATCAATGGAAAAGAAGCATGTGAACAATCGATAAGGTTGAGGAAACACATAAGTCAATATTATTAATGAAGAGGATATGAAAAGATTGGTTGATGAAAAGGATTTTAAAAGAAAGAATAACGATCTTTAATAGTTGGTATTCTTGGAACTAGATGCTTTTCATATATGTTACCATCAATGCCAGTGGGGGAGATTGTTGGAAGCATGAATGTTGATGATATTACTATGGGGGAGTATTGTAGAAGCATGATTAGATCATTATCATGATGATATGTTACATTCATGACAATGTTTGTCATTGATGTCAACGTTGCAGTTTTTAGTGGTATCTGACATAAGAATAATGGTAAAGATTAAGTTGGTACAGGTAGATTGTTGAGTATTTTTACTAGAAATGTTAATGGGAGATAATACTAAGTGTCTAGTATATGAAGCTAACCTTAGGTGCCAAAAATATTAATTCTGGAAGAAGTTATGAAAGTTTTGGTGAAGGTTGCTCAGAGATAGAGTTTAAAGAAGCATGTTCTGGTAAACTTGTCATATCTCTTAATAAATTTGTTATTTTGAGAAGCAATGTTAAAGGCTTTTACTAGACATGTTGGAGATGATGTGTTCTTAATGAGGTCCTATAATAATTAATTGAAGAGTAATAACTGACGCAAGGGAATTATTTTATGGACTTAATATAAAGGAAGGAAATTTTCCTTTGATATGGAAGTAATTAAGAGGAGAAAAGATTTGAACATTGAGTAATCAGGTTGATATGCGAAGATAAATAGAGCATAGTGAAGTTGGAGAAAACTTCATTGTTGAGGTTTTATTTTGAGGTCTAAGGTTTGGTATTTGGATTTGAGGTTTGTGACCTAGTCTACAAGGCTTGAAAGTGATTGGTCCATTGATAGTATAGAGGAAAAAGGATAAAGAATAGTATGAATTATTATTCTGTAAGGAATAATTGAGAGATCAGTTGGATAGTGAAGTTTAATGGTCTTGCTCCAGAAGCTATTTGGATAGTGGGTCCTTCTACCTTCTACAAATCCTAATAGGGTTGGAATCTACTAACAAGGATTCAAAGTCTCCTAATAGGGACTCTTATGTGCTAAATGTGTTTATAGACTCCTAATAGGATCCATCCTCTAACAAGGAATATATATATATATATATATATATATATATATATATATATATATATATATATATATATATATATATATATATATATATATATATATATTAGTATATCATTGTGGGCATCATTCCCACTAGGGTTTTCCCTCTAATCAAGGGTTTCCCTAGCTAAAAAATCTAGTGCAATTGTGTATGTGCATCTTGTTATGGTTGTTTTTTACTTTGATTATATGGTTCAGATTAATTAAGGTTGATAAATGTTTTAGTTGAATAATTGATTCATCCCCCACCCTCTTAGTTATCTTGGTGGACTATTATTTCTAAGATAACATAAGTGCTATAAACATATTTAAAAATCTTGTGATGAATACCAAGACCAATCAGATTTGTATCAAATATAATTACTTGAGAGAGTTGGTACAAGAAAAAGAAGTAAGATTGGAAAATGTGAATATGAAGGAACATATGTTGGAATTATAGATGGAGTAACTAAGAGGGAGGTTGAATTAGTTACCACAAAAATAATTTAAAGATCCCTTAGATGTCTTAAATAACTAGTTACTGCTGACACTTGGTAGCAATACATAGAAATGCTATAACTCGATGGATTAACTTGTTTAACCATTCATAATTATTAACATGCATGCAAAAGTAAATAACATGAACACAAGAGACACTAAATTTAATGTGGAAACCCAATATGGGAAAAATCACCCAGTAACAAGCTACCAATTTCACTCTTCTAAAGTGAGCCCTATTAGAAGCCAGCCCTATTAAATGTTACAAAACACACTATTAGGTGTGACCTAGTTAGAGGGTTTAATCACCTTGTTAGGAGTGGCCTTTCTAGAGGTATTTAGAATAATTTAGTAAAACTGTCCACTTTTTTAGAGGATTTACAAAATGGTTGTTAGACCAATTTTGTTAAGAGATTTAAGAATTACTACTACAATGGTGAGAAAGTAACAATAAGTGACCTAAATGAGATGCAACTGGACTTTGCTAATATAGATCTCTTCTCTACTTCAATAGATCCTCACTAATTGAATACAACTCTACTACTCCTCAAGGATATCTGATCCTTCTTCAAAATTTGCTCATACTTCTTCTTCACAATCCACTCACTTGCATATTCGTTTATTCATACATCCATCCATATATTTGAAAACACAACCTGACCTTTTATTTATACATTACAGATTGTCAAGTTGGCTCATTTATAAGTTACATTTACCAATAAACCATACATTAGTCAGCTACCAATATTGCATTAAACAAATAAACTTTATTTCTCAAAATAATGAATTGCTTCATTGGCCGACCCTGCTCGGTAAACACTACTCCAAAAAATGATTTCCAATGTTAACCAAGTGAAGCTCGATAAACACTACAAACTCTTCAAAATCCTTTGGATATCGAGTGCACTTGGTAAGAACTAACTTTCCTTTGCTAACCTTGCTAGCTCAGTAGAAATAGATTTCTACTAGAGAAGCCTTCAGTGCTCGACTTAGCTTGGTAGAAATTGTCTTCACGGTGTAACCTCCAAAAATGCTCAGTAGACTCTGTAATTCACTTAGCTAACCTTCTGAGCTTGGTAGACTCTATCCCTTGCCTTACTGACCAATTAATTTTGGTAGACTCTAACTGATAACTTATATGACATTTATGTAACATCAAAGACAACACACAATTGAACAATTGTATCCGACAATCTCTCTCTTTGGCATTGATGGTAACACAACATGTCATAGCAGAATCAAATTTGAAAAGAAGTCTTTTTCTGATAGAATGCTTCTCCCTCTTACTTTTCATTCCAAAAATTACATACATTTAGTAATCTCCCTTTGTGAAGGAATTACATGGCTTCTATGCAAACATCAAACTCTTCATAACAAGATTTAAATTTTAGAAAGATATGATAGTATACTCTCCCTCTTTGAGAACACATGCCAAAGACAAGAAAACCCAAATGAATAGTAATGTACCTTATGGATAGATCTATATGTAGTATTTCCATATCTGTTTTGCATCAACTAAAAAGATCTTCAACTTGATACATGTTGATGCATCTCTAGGACTTCATTTTAGAGAGCTTCAAACAGGTGAATGACCCCTAACTTACCTCTTAGATACAAAAATGCATCCTTAGGTAAAGGCTTTGTGAATATGTCAGCAATTTTTTCCTTTGTATGGACATATTCCAATCTGATCTCCTTGTCCTACACTAATTCTCTTACAAAGTGATACTTTATTGCAATGTGCTTGATTTTTGAATGAATCACTGGATTTTTGGATATGTTAATTGCACTTGTATTGTCACAAAACATAACAAAAGGTTCTTTGATTTCTTCCTTCATACCTTTCAATAACTATTTGAACCAAATAATATTAGAATAGTTTACTACTACTGCAACATACTTTGCTTTTGCTATGGATTCCAGGATGTACAATTTTTCTTTTTACTTGTCCAAGAAACCAACCTCTTACCAAGAAAGAAAACTCCTCCACTTGTACTCTTTTTGTCATCAACATTTCCTTTCCAATCTGCATTAGTAAACAATTTCAAATCTAGAATACCTCCAAATTCCTACCATAATCCATAATCTTCATTGCCTTTCAAATATCTCATGATTCTTTTGGTTGCCATCATGTGATTTTCTCTTAGTTTTGCTGAAAATCTTGCTATAATACCAACTGTAAGGGCAATGTCTGGTCTTGTATGCACTACATATTGCAACTTTCCAATCATAGATCTATACAATGTCTAATCTAACTCTTTTAATTCATCATCCTTGGTAAGTTTTAATCCAGTACACATAAGAGTCCCAACTAGTTTGTAGTCTTCCATACCAAACTTTTTCAGTATCTCCTTGATGTATTTGGATTGAGTGATGTAGATGCCATTTTTACTCTGCTAAATTTGAAGACCAAGAAAGAATTTGATCTCACCAAACATTGACATTTCAAATTCCTTGTTCATTTTCTCTAAAAATTCTTTGCAAAGATCATCATTTCCTGTGAACAAAGTATCATCCACAAATATTTTTTCTAAAAAAATATTATTATTTGGTCCTTCCTTGATATACAAGCTATTGTTATCATTAGTTCTTTGAAAACCAATTTGTATAAGATAGTCATGCAATCTTTCATACCATGCTCTAGGGGCTTGTTTCAGACCATACAATGCTTTATGTAATTTGTAGACCGTGTCCTTCTTGTCTGAATCAACAAAACCTTCATGCTACTCAATGTAAAATTCTTCATCCAGTATACCATTTAGAAATGCTGACTTGACATCCATCTGATAAACCTTAAATCCTTTGTATGCACCATATGCAAGTAGAGTCCTAACACCTTCCAATCTTGCAACAAGAGCAAAAGTCTCTCCATAGTCTATTCCTTCTTCTTGAGAGTATCCTTTGCATACTAGTCTAGCTTTGTTCCTTGATACCTTACCATCTTCATTCAGCTTATTTTCGAATACCCACTTAGTTCCAATCACATTTTTATCTTTAGACTTGGGTACAAGAGTCCATGTTTTATTTTTCTTTATTTTCTCTATCTTTTCATTCATAGCCTCAATCCAACTTTCATTTTCTAATTCATCTTTGACAGTTCTAGGTTCAAAATTAGCAAGTAAAAAAGTACCTTTCAACTTACTTCTTATCATAGTACCTTTAGATTTGTCTCCAATGATCTGATCTGGTGCATGATGTGTCCTGACATATTTAGCTAATACAGGTTCCTTTCTTTTTGAATGCTTTGCATTCTCATCCTCTTATATTTCAACTTCAAGTTCTGGCTGATCTATCTGCTGCTGAGGTCCTTAAGACTCAGCAAGCATTGGCTTGGTAGCATCAAAATGTGACTCAGGATCTTACAACTCAGTTTGAACTTCCTCCAACTTGGTTACTGAAGACTTGAGAGTAGAAGATTTTGAATTGATAGGTGTATCTAGTACTGTATTAGGTTCAATGAAAACAAATCTCCTATAATCTTCTAGTTCCCTTTTGCTTTCTTATTCAGTTCTTTCTGCAAACTCATCAACTTTCACATGTTCACTTTCTATGACTTTGTGAGTAGACAAGTTCAAACATCTATATGCTTTACTTTTGCAAGAATAACCAAAAAATATTCATTCATCACCCTTTACATCAAACTTACCTTCTCTAGATTCTTTCAAAAAGTAACATTTGCTTCCAAATACTTTTAGGTAACTTACATTGGGTTTGTAGTCACACCATACCTTATAGGGGGTTTTGAATGAGGCCTTTTTTAGTTGTACTTGATTTAAGGTATGAACTAAAATGCTGATAGCTTCCTTCCAGTAGTTGATAGCAATGCTCTTTTCAATCATTAGGGTTCTTGCATAGTCCATGATAGATTTGTTTGTTCTTTCAGCTATTCCATTTTTCTCTAGAGTTCTAGGGGCTGATACTTGTCTTTTGATTCCCATTTCAATACAAAATTTATTGAATTTGTGGGAGATGAATTGACCACCTCTATCTAATCTTAAACATTTTAGTCTTTTTCCTATTTCCTTCTCAACTCTGGCCAAATACCATTTGAACTTCTCAAATGCTTCTGATTTCTCCCTCAAGTACATTACATCCATCATTCTTGAGTAATCATTAACAAAAAGAATGAAGAACTTTTCACCAGCATAACTTTCAATTCCAATAGGTCCACACAAATTAGTATGCACAATTTCTAAAACTTCTTCAGATTGATAGTTCTTACTTTTAAAGCCAGTCTTTCCCATCTTGCCAATTTGACAATTCTTGCATAAACCAACCTCATGTTTCTTTATGTTAGGAATGCCTCTTACTTTCCTGAATTTACTTATTTTCACCAAGTTATCAAAGTTAACATGACACAACCTTCTATGCCATCACCAACTTTCTTCAACTTGAGCACTAACGCATGAACATTCACCAAGTTCAAGATAAAACAAGTTACCTTTTGTTTGGGTGCCCGATCCAATCATCTTTCCTTTGTTATCTAGCAGTCTTGCTTTTCCATGCATGAATTCCACTTTGAATCCATTATTAAGTAGCTATTCCACACTCAAAAAATTATATTTTAGTCCTTCTACCCAATATGCATTATCACATATAAGCTCTTTGGTTATTGAGATTATTCCTCTTCCTTTTTTGCGACAAGGTTCATTATTACCAAACCTCACACTGCCACCATCATAGTCTTCAAAATGTTCAAACTTAGTTTTTGTCTCCAATCATATGATGAGTGCAACCAGTACCTATAATCCATGTATCATTTTTTCTCACATGAGAAATAAGTGCCATTTACTCACCATTATGAGACTCATCTTTTACAACAATGTGAATAATTTCATATTCTTCTTCATCATCAGAATCATTAGAATTCTTAGCCATAAAACATGTTTTCTTACCTTTGTCCTTGAATGATTTGAAGTATTTCTTGCCATTGCACTTGTGACCTTTCTTCTCATCCTTGTTTTTCTTACTTGGGCACCTTGCAACAATATGTCTGATTTCTTCACAAGAAAAATAGATTAGAGCAACCTTACTTTTGTATTTTCCTTTGCCTCTTGAGTATTTCCTTGCTAGTAGAGCTTCAACTACCTCAAGATCACTATTAGAACTCTATTATGATCCTTCTTCCCTTTTTGAATGAGAATATTTTATCTTCTTACCTTTCTCTTTGAGTGAAAGCTTGGCTTCAAATGCTGATTTAATGATTTTGGTAGCTGGAACATAGTTATCATAGCTATCTAGCTCAAATGCAGTCAATCTTCCAACTACGACCTCTAGATTTATCTTTTATCTTATGATTTCCTTCACATCTTCTTTCTTGAATTATAGAAACTCTAAGTGCATAAATGAGAAGTAATATTCTAAGAACTTTACTTATAACTATTTCCTCCTTGATATCTCTTCCAGAAGCTTTGATTGCACTAACACTTTCTTTGACTCTTTCAACATATTTTGCAATGTTTTTATCTTCTCTCATCCTCATCTAATCATATTGACCTCTCAAAATTTTTTCTTCGGCTCTTGTCACATTATCATCACCTCCATATATTTCCTTCAACTTGTTCCACATTTCAAAGGCAGTTTTGTAGTCCTTGACATCATCAAATTCTTCATAGGTTAGGGCAGATGCAATGTCTATCATCATGATGTTATTAGTCTTCTTCTTGGCAATGTTGTTTGCAAATAATGTACTAGTAGGAGTTACATATGCTTTAGCTTGATATTTCACTATTGTATCTCCAATGAAAGCCAGATGGAGTCTCATAAGGCCTTACCATGCTGAAAAGTTATCCCTATTAAGCTGTGGAATTTTCCTCTTGTAAGACATCCTGACCTTTAGCTTAAATCCCTAAAATCCTTCTTGAAAGAACCACAATCTTTGATACCAATTGTTGAAATTATATATGGAGTAACTAAGAGGGGGAGGTGAATTAATTACCACAAAAATAATTTATAGATCCCTTATATGTCTTCAATAACTAGTTATTGTTGACACTTGGTAGCCACATAGAGAAATGTTGTAACTTGATGGATTAACTTGTTTAACCACTCATAATTATTAACATGCATGCAAAAGTAAATAACATGAACACAAGAGACACCAGATTTAATGTGGAAACTCAATATGGGAGAAACTACCAAGTAACTAGCTACCTATTTTACTCTTCTAAAGTGAGCCCTATTAGGAGCCAAGCCTGTTAAAGGTTACAAAACACATTGTTAGGTTTGACCTAGTCAGAGGATTTAATCACCCTATTATGAGTGGCCTTGCTAGAGGTATTTAGAATAATTTAGTAGAACTATCCACCTTTTTAGAGGATTTACAAAATGGTTGTTAGACCAACCCTATTAAGAGATTTAGGAATTACTACTACAATGGTGAGAAAGTAACAATAAGTAACCTGAATGAGATGTAACTAAACCTTCTCTACTTCAATAGATCCTCATTGATTGAATACAACTCTTCTACTCCTCAAGGATATCTAATCCTTCTTCAAAATTTTCTCACACTTCTTCTTGACAATCCACTCACTTGCATACTTGTTCATCCATACATCCATCCATACATTTGAAAACACAACTTGATCTTTTATTTATACATTAAAGACTGTCAAGTCAGCTCATTTACAAGTTACATTTATGAATAAACCATACATTAGTTGGCTTAAAATATTACATTAAACAAATAAACTTTATTTCTCAAAACAATGAAATCCTTCATTGGCTGACCCTGCTCGGTAAACACTGCTCTAGAAAATGATTTCCAGTGTTAACCGAGTTAATCGTAGTAAACACTACAAACTCTAGAAAATCCTTTGGAGACCGAGTAAACTTGGTAAGATGTAACTTTCCTTTGCTGATCTTACTAGCTCGGTAGAAATAGATTTCTACTATAGAAGCCTTCAACGCCCAAGTTAGCTCAGTAGAAACTATCTTCATAGTGTAACCTCCAAAAATGTTCGGTAGACTCTGTAATTAACTTTGCTAACCTCTTGAGCTTGGTACACCCTATCTTTTGCCTTGCTAACCAACTAAGCTCGGTAGACTTTGACTGACAACTTATATGACATTTGTGTAACATCAAGGACAACACACAATTGAACAATTGTATCCAACAACATATTGCTGATATATTCACAAAATATTTACCTAAGGATGTACATGAATATCTTAGAGGTAAACTAGGGGTGATTCCCCTAACTGAGGCTACTAAAGATTAGATGGAGCTCTACATTAAATTTTTTACTCAATATATCTTACAAGTTGATGTAGAAGGTCACCATTTAGGACTTGCCTAAAGTTGTGAAGTAAGAGAAGCAAAAGATGTGGAATCATTCATAAGAAAAATGATCGAAGACAAGCTTAATGCAAATAAGTGACAAAGAGATATGTACATGTCATAGATGTAAGTGACAAAGTTACCTGGTGATGGTATTGAAGTGTCTTTGGAATTGGTGTTAAAGAGGGAGATGCCATGTAGTTACCATCAATAGTGGAAAAGATAGGGAAGTAAAGAGATGTTGCAAAAAGGGAGAGTGCATAAAGAGACAAGTTAGAGATAGGTTTTTCCATCAATCATGAATCTTAGAGGTTCATGAGTTTTATATCAAAGAGGAAGCTAGTTTATTTCATGTTCTAATGTGATAGAGAGAGTCTATGTGTTGTTATACCTGGAGGTGTTGAATATTAGAGCTGCATGGATGAGAATCATAATGAAACTAAAAAGGAATATTTTTGGACACTAATACAAGAATCAAATTGAAACTAAGGATATTAATGAAGATCTGATAGTGAAGACAGAAGGAGCTTCTTGAAGAAAGTAATTTTTTTGGATTGCATGGTAACTAGAGGTGTTGCCATCAATTCCAAAGAGGGAGATTGTTGGAACTACAATTGGAATAATTGTTATGTTGTCATCAATGTCAAACCGTATTGTGAGATAGTTTTTACCTAAGTAGAAGTGTGTATCAAGATAATTGATGAAGAAGATTTTGAAAAGAAGAGATAACAAGAGAACCTAGTAAAAAGGTTGACTTATGAGGAATTACACTAGGCACTTTATTAGTCAGATTTTGGAAAGATAATGTGTTGTTTAATCATAACACTAAGTGGTGAATATATTTATATTAAATCCTAGAAGAGATGATAAATAAAGAAACAATAATTAGTCCTAACCAAGCTTCAAAGGAGAAGATTAAGGAACTTATAGTAGAAGTCAGGCTATTTTATTTGTTTTCTCTTGAATTAATAGTTTTTTAATAACCCAATGATACAAAAACATACAACTAGGGGCAGCTAATTCCAATGTTCAATGTACCTAGTTAGACACCAGGGCCAATAATAAGGCTATACCCTTCTTCTACTTTAGGCTCTGCAAGACCTAGGTGGGTGGACCTCAAATTATTTATATGGTACCAATGTCAAAGCATATAACTAAATCTATATGAAAGATAAAAACCCCTAAATCTTCTAAGCTTATGAAAATAACATAAATATGAGATAGCTAATAACATGACCTATGAACTCAACAATATAAGTGAGGATAACTCTTTTAGCTCTTTGAACATGAAAGGGAAAATATTTTTATTAATGTTTTGAATATCAACATAACCTAGGTATGCAACAATAGAACATGTAATCTCTAAGTTGATCAATCCCTTATCCATTGTAGATAAAACTAAGTCTAAACCCACACATGGATACCCAAAATATACTCGCATACATAGATATCTGATCTATCCATTCACCTTGAAAACATACATCTATCTTTGAAATAAAATTCATACTTATCAAATCCTTTCATGATCTCTGCAACTTTGTCAATACATATCAAGCAATTTACTCGAGTCCTTGATGCAACAAAAAAAATGTAATGACATCAAAATTCAAAGCCAAGCTACAATTGGACAATATGCACCTTATGCATATATCAACAAAAAATCACAAACCATGAAGATGGAGAGAAATTTCAAATTGAAACTTTAAATAAAGCTTTTTATTAATTTCCTTGAAACTAATACATCAAATTTATGCAAGACTCAGAATATACACAATAGACAATTGTATAACCTAAATTCTAAAGAGAAATATAAATGTTGTTCACAATAGAGAAAGTATTGAAAGAATGGTATCACATCAATGGAAGACTTATCAAACTAGAACCATCCTTGTAGTATCATAGTTATGAAAGTGCCCAAAAGATTAGAACTAACTATGGTCTCACTGTAGCTGGGGAGATTCTTAACCCAAAAAATTGGAATCCTTACAAATGAGAGAAGAGGATATATAGACAAGAAGAGATATCCATGTCAGATTTGATGATGTCAAGTGTCCCCTTGAAATTATTTTTCTTGTTGTTTTTGAAACTATCTCTTCTCTTTTTAAACCAAAAATCAAATCTAATCACTTAATAGATAAAAAACTTACAAAATATCTCCTTAGAGTGATGATAAAACCCAATTTATTAGAAAATATCAGATAAGGAAGAGCCTTCATTTAACTCTTTTTATCTTCTACTACCCATCTCTATTTTCTTTCTGTCGGCAAAGCCTTGATATTTGCAATTGTTTTCCAAGACTTTCATTTCTTTCTATGTGGGTTAAAAAAATATAATTTTATCTAAATATCTCACTTCTTTACTCTACTTGAAAATATGACCTCCATCAAAACTGCGTAGCTTGAGCATTCAATTTTCCTCTTTTGGCTTTGTTTCATCCTTTTCTAGCATGCAAATCTATATTTTAAATCAAATATTTCTACCACCACAAGGTAGACTTTAGTTGACTACCTAGAGAGAGCCACATGTCATTATTTTATAGGTTGGACTCATCACCTTTCTACCTTCTCGCAACCTCATGATTGCGAAATCAAACTGTTATGTTATGCCTATGATGATGTGATTTTTCTTTGTCATTTCTTCATAGTAGTTTACCCATTAATCTCATCTCTAGCTGGGACCACGCGATGAGGGCATCCTTAACTATTTTCTTTACTGAAAAAAGGCTTCACAACTTCACAACCACAAAATTAACCACCAACATAGCCATGTGACAATATGAAGAAGGCCTTAAACTCTGTGATTACCATTTCCTTTATTTTGTAGTGTTGCATCATTAGAACTTAATCATAGGTTTAACACTAGAAGTATGCGACTATGCCTTTCACCACTTCACCATACTAACTAGAGTTAAGTACTAAGCCAAGGTGACACTATAACAAATGAAAAACTTGATTGCATGGTAACCTTATTACAACTTTACAATTTAACCTTGATTTCTTATTTGATTGAGAGATATCAAATAAATTATATATATGCTTTATTGATCATATCATATAACTCCTTCTTAATGTCACCCCAACATTTTTGTTGACTTTTCATCTATCCTAGAGTATGCCACATGTCCATTTTAGACTGGTTGGATCCACCACCTTTCTTCCTATTGCATTATCAATGCCTTTATTCTTGACCACAATCTAACTTGAGTGACCATGTGACAAACCCTATTTGCATAGTAGCAACTCATTTCCTTGATTATGAGTTAAGAACTGTGACCAGGTGATTACATGCTTTCACACCATCAAAAATTTACTCTCTAACTACACATAAGATGTCACAATTATTTGACTAATGGTGATCTAACCCTCTTCACACTGTCATGACATTTAGCCTTAAATGTGAGGTTATCCTTGTGATGCTGTGACTTCCTCATATTTTCTTTGATCATGCCTTTGTAACATAAACTATTATTGCATTTCAAAACCCTGTGATAGTGTGACAAAAATTTATATTGACTATTTTTTTGGGTCACTAACTTCCCAGCTCAGATTATTTAACTATGCAATTTCATGACTTCTTTTGTGTTTGCCAAGTTGTGGCTTACTTGCTTCACCATTCACCTAGCATTGTGACTGTGTGACTGAAAGATAACTAAACATAAACCCATGTGACCATGCGAGTCATTGAACCTAACCATCTTCTTAAGATTAATCACACTGTTGCAACATAAAATGTTACTTATCATTTAACCTTGTGAAGCTGCAAGCAAACAATTTACTGCTTTGCAGCATTAACCATGAGTTATCATATAATTTCTACAAGGTTGTGAACATTCTAAAGCTTGACTAGAGTGATAACTATCCACATAGTTGCATAATTAAAAACACTCATGTTAGAAGAAGCTGTGACCATACAATCAATGAAATCACCTCTTCACACCCCTAATTGCACAATTATCCTCAATAGCCATGAAGCTACATACATTAAGAAATGTAACTATTTCACATAGTCACACCTCCACAAATTGTTAGCATAAGAAAAGGGACAATGTTATGACCAAAGTAGTCACAATATTGTAACTTAAAATTTATAAAGGGGAAAGACATTAAAACATGCCAAAAGGATTTAGGGACGTCAAATATAAGAAATATTTCATGTATCCCTAAAACATGTTAACTTATGAATATGCATCAAAAAACATGATACAACCATGACCTAGGGTTTGTTCATGAGATAGACAAATATTGTTTGAAACCCCAAGAAGTCTTTAACATATTTCTTCCTTATTTTCACAATGGCTCTAACTTGGGATGCATGTCCCTTGTAGGCAAGGGAAGAATTCAATTTTTTTGGAGAAAGTAGAACACACACATGACAACAAAAATTTCACTAAACAACTTGTTGAAAACAAGAAACCTACTCTAATTGTACAAAATGATGACCTTAGGCCACCAAAACTTCTCAAAATGTCTTACCTCTGTCAAAAACTTGATTTTCATTTACATCTTGCTAAGGTAAGTTGTAAGTCTCATTCTCAATTGTTTCACCAAACACATCAAAATTCTCAATCACCTTAGTTTGGAAAACAAAATAGATTTTGTGACATTTATGGTGTATATTAGGAACATCCCTAACATAATGCTTATTATGAAAGAGTAAATCAACATGCTTAAATATATCAGAATTAAACTTATACGTTTCTTTATCTTATGAATTTTTCATGCTATCAATTTTGAATTTGAAAGATGTTGGAAATATAAGAGGAGTAACTAAGAGGGGAGGGGTGAATAAGTTACTACTAAATAAATCCCAGATCCCTTAGATGTCAGTACAAAAATACAATTTGAAAACTAAATACTGATGAACCTTGATAAACACATATAAAATGATGTAACTTGGCAATTACTAAATGTGCCTGGTAAATGATTAGAATGAAAAATTTAGATGTTATCTATGATTACATTTACTTTAACTTAGTTGCAAACATATAGAAGAAAACAACATGAACACATTTGACACCAGGATTTAATGTGGAAAACCAACTTGGGAAAAACCACCAATTCCAACTAGTTAATATTTTCACTCTTCTGAAGTGATCCTTGTTAGAAGCCAACCTTATTAAAGGTTACAAACACACTATTAGGTGTGACCCTATTAAAGGATTTAATCACCCTATTATGAGTGGCCTTGTTAGAGGTCTTGAGACAATTCAATAGAACTGACACCTTGTTTGTGGATTTGCAAATAGCTTTTAAATGAACTCTTTTAGGATACTTAGATCACTACTAAAATGGTTAGAGAGTAACAATGAGATGACCTAATTTGAACGCAACTAAGTTTCTGATTATAGATCTTCATTTTGGATTATTTTTTATCCTTCTTAATCAAATATAGCTTTTATGCTCTGCAAGAATATTCCACTTATCCTTCCAATTCTCTTCCTCTCTTCATCCTTAATTCATTCATAACATCCTCACACTTGCACACTTTAAAATTCTCAACTTGACCTTATAATTATATCTTTCATATTGTCAAGTTGGCTCAAATACAACTTAGAATAATTAATATTCATCACCTTAGTTATCTAGAACCAATAGATAAATCAATTAAGCTTAATATGCAAAAATAATAAATTCCTTCATTAGTCAACCCAGCTTAGTAGAAGCTAACTCATAAATGATTTCCTATGTTAACCATCAGAAGCTTGGTTAACACTACAAACTCATGAAGATGCTTTGGAAACTGAATGAGATTAGTTGACACTCATCTTCTGCAAACTTTCCATCAATACCTGAGTGAACTCGGTAGACATTTCCTTCTGAACTAGGCAACCAAGAGAACACTCGATAGACACAAAAAATTATCTTCACTGCTTGAGTGAGCTCAGCATAAACTAACTGATAATGATATGACATTTGTGTAACATCAAATATAATACACAATTAATCAATTTTATCCAACAATCACCCTCTTTGGCATTGATGGCAACACAACATGTCATAACATAATGAACTTTTGGATTTATTCTTGAGAATTCCTTTTGTCAGTATGATCTCTTCCTTTCACTGGATTCTTCCTCTATTTGCAAAAACTTCTACGAAGCTCATTCACAAAATTTTCTCCCTATTAAAATGAACTTCTCTTTCTTTGGAATGACAAAAATTTCTTAGAGATATGACAATAAAATTCTCCCTCTTTGACAACACATGCCAAAGACAACAAATCTATTAATATCAATGTACCTTAAGTATTGATTCATTTGCAATGTACCCTTGTTAATTCTGTACCAACTAATTGATCTTTAACTTAGCTCTTTTTGATGCATCACTAAGCTTTTATTTAGTGAGCTTCAGATAGGGGAATGACCCCTAGCTTACCTCTTAGATAGAGAAATGCATCCTTATGTAATGGCTTGGTGAATATGTCTGCAATCTATTCTTTTGTATTCACATATTCCAATCTAACTTCTTTATCTAGCACCAACTCTCTTAAAAAGTGATATTTTATAGCAATGTGCTTTGTTTTGGTATGCATTAGTAGATTCTTCGATATATTGATTGCACTAGTGTTACCATGGTATATGACTATTGAATCCTTGATCTCTATCTTCATTCCTTTCAAAAATTGTTTGAACCAAACAATGTTAGAACAATTAACTATTGCTGCCACATATTTTACCTCTACTATAGATTAAGAGATGCAATTTTTTTTCCTACTTGTGCAAGACACTAGTCTTTTATGAAGAAAGAATGCTCCATCACTACTACTTTTTTTGTCATCAAGACTTCATGCCCAATTAGCATCAGTAAACACTTTCAAGTCCAAATTGCCTCCAAGTTTATACCATAAGCCATAGTCTCCAGTACCTTTCACATATCTCATTATTCTCTTGATTGCGATCATGTGATTTTCTCTAAGATTTGTTGAGAATCTTGCCACTATTCCAACTGCTAGAGCAATATCAAGCCTTGTATGTGCTACATACTGCAAATTTCCAATCATTGATCTATATGTGGTTTGATCTACTTCTTTGGAATCATCATTACTAGAAAGATTATGTCCAGTACACATAGGGGTTCCAACTAGTTTTGAATCTTCCATTCCAAACTTCTTCGGTATCACCTTGATATACTTAGATTGAGTGATGTTGATACCATTTTTGTTCTACTCTATCTACAACCCAACAAAGAATTTTATCTCACCAAACATGGATATCTCAAATTTTTTACTCATTTCTTCTAAAAATGCTTTGCACAAGTCATCATTCCTTGTATATAGAGTATCATTAATAAATATCTCTGGTAGCACAATCCCCTTGTCTAGTCCTTCTTTGATATACGAACTACTATTATCATTTCTTTTTTGAAAGCCAATTTGTACCAAGTAATTATGAAATCTTTCATACCAAGCTCTGGGAGTTCGCTTGAGTCCATATAATGCTTTGTGTAATTCTCAAACCATGTCTCTTTTGGTAGGATCTATAGAACCTTTTGGTTGTTCAATGTAGACTTTTGCATTAGGAATTCTATTCAAGAATGTAGATCTAACATCCATTTGATATACTTTAAATCCTCTATGCTGCATATGCTAGTAAAGTTATAACACCTTTTAATGTTGCTATAGGAGAAAAAATCTCACCATAATCAATACCTTATTCTTGAGAATAACCTTTAAATACTAGTCTTACCTTGTTTCTTGAAACTTTTCAATCTTCATTCAGCTCATTTTTGAATACCCACTTTGTACCAATTGCACTTTTATCGTTGGCTCTAGAAACAAGAGTACAATTTTTATTCTTTTCTATATCTTCTATCTCTTCATTCATTGCTTCAATTCAAATTTCATTATCCAGAGCATCTTAAAAATATCTAGGTTCAAATTCACCAAGTAAACATATAGCTTTTAATTTTCTTCTTGTTATTGTTTCATTAGATTTGTCTCCAATGATCTAATCAAGTGCATGATGCCATCTAACATATCTTGCTAACACAGGCTCTCTGGGCTTTGAATGAGTTCCACTGTCTTCATCATGAACTTTAGTATCAAGCTCTAGTTCCATTGTTTGTGACTTGGGTCCATCAGACTTAGTTTGAACTAGCTTGGTAGCCTCTGACTGTGACTCAAGTGCTTTAGATTGCGACTTGGCTTGCACAATTTACAACTTCGCAATTGTTGGAGATTTTGGAGACTCAAGAGATGAAGCCTCCTTTCTTTCAAATAGATTTGGCAGGGTATCAATTTCGTAGTAAACAAATATTCTATGATGCTCTAGCTTCTTATTGCTTTCTTCTTCACTCTTTTCTGCAAATTCATCAATTCTAACATGTGCACTTTCTATTATTTTATGAGTACACAATTCAAACATTTGTATGCTTTACTTCTGTAGGAGTGTCCTAGAAATATGCCTTCATCATAACATTTGCTGCCAAATACTTTCAAGTAACTTACATTAGGTTTATAGCCATACCATAGTCGATAAGGAGTTTTATTTGAATGTTTCTTCAAATGTAATCTATTCAAGGTATGAACTGCAATGCTGATAGCTTCCTTCTAGTATTTGAGAGCAACATTCTTTTCAATCATCAATATTCTTGCACAATGCATGATAGATCTATTTCTTCTCTAAGCTATACCATTCTGGTATGGTGTACCAAGGGCTAATACTTGTCTTTTAATTCCTCTTTCAATGCATAAACTATTGAATTCATTGGAGATGAATTCATCACCTCTGTCTGATCTTAAACATTTCAACATCTTTATTTTTTTTTTTCTACTCTTTCTAGATACCACTTGAACTTTTGAAGTACTTTTGATTTTTCTTTTAGATACATTACAATCATCATTCTAGAATAGTCATCAACAAAAAAATGAAAATTTTTTCTACACTATAACACTCCATTCCAATAGGTCTACATAAGTTTGTATGAACAATCTCTAAGACTTCTTCTAATTGATAGTTTTTTCTTTTGAAACTAGTCTTTCCCATCTTACCAATTTGACAATTCTTGCATAAACCTATATTAGGCTTCTTCAAGTTAGGAATACCTCTTACTCTTCTATGTTTTCTTATCTTAACTAGATTACCAAAGTTTACATGACATAGCCTTTTGTGCCATGACCAAATTTCTTCTACTTGAGCAATAAAACATGAACAATCACTAAGATCAAGATAAAATAGATTACATTTTTTTGGCTTGTCAGATCCAACCAGATTTCCTTTTCCATCCCGTAGTTTGGCTTGTCCATTCATGAATTCTAACTTGAATCCAATGTTATTCAATTGTGCCACACTAAGTAGATTAAGCTTTAGTAAATCAACCCAATAAGCATTGTCACATACAAGTTCTTTAGTCAATGAAATACATGCTTTTCCTTTTATGTTACAAGGTTCATTGTTTCCAAATCTCAAACTACCTCCATTATAATATTCCATGTGCTCAAATTTTTTTTTGTCTCCAATCATATGATGTGTATATTCAATGTCAATAGTCCATATATCATTTTTACTAATATGAGAGATAAGTGCCATCTTATCTCCTTCATTATCAGATTCATCTTTCACAACAACATATACCATTTCATCTTCACTATTATTAGAATCCTTAGCTATAAAAGAAGATTTCTTACCTTTGTCCTTGTGGTTCTTGTAGTTATTGGAATCCTTCTTGCCTTTGTGCCTGTTTATTTTATTTTTATATTTGATCTTTTTATTTGGACACATTGTAGAAATGCGACAAATTTCTTCACAAGAAAAGAAAATCAGAGGAACTTTATCTTTATACTTTCCTCTACCTTTGGAATACTTTCTCAAGTAGGGCTTCAACAACTTCAAGATCACTATCTGAACTTTCTTTTGATTCTTCTTTTTCACTTCCTGACTGACTAGACTTCGATTTCTTACCCTTTTGTTTGAGCAAGAATTTAGCCTTAAAAGAAAACTCAATAAATTTTGAACTAGGAACATAATTATCAAAGTTATCTAACTCAAAAGTTGTCAATTTTCCAACTAGAGCATCCAAAGATATTTTATTATTTGGATCACATCTCATTTCTTGAATAGCAGACACCCTAATTGCATAAATAGGAAGAAGAGTTCTAAGCACCTTCCTTACAATTGTTTTCTCTTTAATGTCTCCTCCAAATGCTTCAATTGCACTTACACTTGCTTTGATCCTTTCCACATATTTTGCAACATTCTCATCTTCTTCCATTTTCATCTGATCAAAATGATCTCTAACAATTTTAGCCTTAGCTCTTCCTACATTGTCATCTCCTCCATATATATCTTTTAGTTTGATCCACATCTCATGAGCTTTATTCCAATGTTTGACTTCATCAAATTTAGAATTACTAAGAGAAAATGTGTTGGTAAAAAAATTTGTTCTTTCAGATTATTACTCTTAAATGCCCAATTTGAAACAATATCTAATCTCAAATAGTTGAAAAACTACTGATGGATGGTTTGGCTTTCCTCTGAATTGGTAGGTATAGCTCTCTAAAATAGATTTGTAATGAATAAAATTTTCATCCTAAATTACCTCAGGGTATGTTATTAACTTGAGAATAGTAGAGGTATAACCAAGCTAGACCTAAACAAAATCTCACTCAAGAAAATAGAAGTTTCTCAACACTAAAAAAGTTTTATGCACTCACACATCTTATGAATTCATAAAACTTATTTGAACAATAATGAATATTGAACTAAGTGAATTTGAATCTGAACTTTGATTAATAAATTAAAAACACTAAAAATATTTCACTTTAAATGAACAATAACAACACCTATTATGCTCATCCGTTGCCTCAAAATAGGGGAGGTAAAACTCTGTTTCTCCCTCATCTCAATTCAAACAAAAGAGAAAATATAAACTAACTATAACATTCACTGGAATAGAAAATGATTGATATAAAACACCATTCAATTGTCTTTGCAACAAAAAGTACTTCACACCAAAATTTTTCTAACCTTTAATTCATCTTTTAATTTCATACATATAGAGTTTTTGAGATGACCATTACAATAGAAGTTTAATCAGAATGACAAATGGAAAGGTGCTAGTTTTTCATATTACAAAATTATGAAAGAAAATGAAAAGAGGGCATAATATGAATCATTTAGACTTCTTTCCCTTTTCTATTTGCACTCTATATGCCCTAGCAACAACCATTATTGGGATTAGCTCTTCATGGTTAGGCACGTGTATATTAGTGAATCTCAAGAGCCATTTTGAATGTTCCCTTGCTAGTTCCTTTACAATGTTCAACTAATTGGGCAACTCCTTTGTGGCCACATGTATCCAACCACTAAGGATTTAGAGTTCTGTGATTCTATTTTGACTACTGGAAGCCACTCTGGATAGATTATCTAGAAATGTATAAAAGCTTCTCTTCATTACATCTATTCGAATGAGAGCCTTTCCTTGACAATTGGTTTGAGAATCAGTGTGTAGTCCCCACATAAACTCAAATCCCCTATCTTGAGTCTTCTTTACTTTACTCTCTATTTCCTTGAGTCCCTTCTTAGCCACCTAGATCATTTCTAGCTTGAATTGCATACTTTGGAGCCATTTGAATAAAGCTTCATCCCCTTTCTTCAGAATCTTTTCTTCAACCACTTCCTTCACTTTTGTCTGGATGATCAAGTTTAAAAGGGAGATACAGTCATCACATCAGACCCTTTCTCTAGCTAGAGTATTACTACTAGACAATATATATTCCTTTTCTATCTCTTGTCTAAGGATAACATTTCCAATTTTATCTATAAGAGAAAATCCTTGTTATTTAAGTTTCTCTATCCACTCTCTACCAATCTGGCCATAATTCCTATCTTCCTAGAGCTAGGAAATGAGAGCTTGCACTTTAGCTACACTAGGAATTTGGGTCATAGACATACCAGATATAGTTGCTAGTGGAGTGACTAGTTTCCTAATAAATTTGTTCAATTCTTGTATCTCTACTTTCATCTTGATCTTTGACAACTTGAGTCTTTCCAATTGTCCTTCTATACTTCATTACTTGACCTCCCTAAGCCAAATTTTGTATCATGTTTGGGTTCTCCAAGATCAATTAAATGTAGAGTAAAATCATCAGGTGCCATATACTTAATTCTCCCTCCCTTGTTTGGCTTGGCTATTTCCATTGTCAAGTGCCCTGTTTCAAGATCTTGCCCAAGTATTGACAAAGTCTTTTGCTTCTTGACCTTTGTCAACACAGTCCAGAAACAAATTGCGAGAGATACAATGTCTATTGTGGAGACACTTTCATATTTTCTCTTTCTTTTCCTTTCCAAAGTATCTTCTAACTAGGAATTGGTTCCTATCACTTTGGAAGCTATTCCGAGTGATTCAATATTGAACATTTTCTTCTTCACTGAAGTCATTGTTATAGTAGTTGAAGAGAAAGGATTTTTTTAATCCTTAGAGATGATCTTGGAAGAATTCTGGCCCTTCCCCATTTCTAAAGTCTTCTTCGTTTCCTCATCTAACTTAGTAGACTTACCGCTGCTACTCTTTCCATCCCCTAGGTCTACTATCTATATAGGGAAAGCACCTAGCTTCAAAAGTGAAGCAATTGCTAATGGCAGATGGCTATGATGATGAGATGGAATTGGGGTGGTATGTAGAGAAGGAATGGGGGTAGTGTGAGGAGATGGAACTAGAGTAGCATGATGGGATGGGACCAGGGTGGAGAAATTGTCCTTTGGTTCCTCTATTTTCTTGTCTTCAGTACTAACCTGGGTTCTTATAACTTGGAGAGAACCATTATCACAGGTCTGGGTTATAGGAACATTCTTGTTCGGAGGTTAATCACCTCCACTTGTAGGTTGAGCTCACCCTTGGGTGGAAGCTATGGTCACACCCACTATAGCACTTTGAGATGAAGTAGGTGTTGCAGCTACTGGAGAAGCTTGAGTGGCTACACCCTTGCATTAACTCTTCCTATTTGTCCACACAACCCATTTCCTAGTTCTTTTGATGATCCTAGCCACCTTGATATCAAGATTCTCCTCCACATCCACATACGGCTAAGAACTGATAGGAATCCCTCTTAATTTGGTCAAATATGTACTGCCATACATATTTTGACCTTCATCCTCCAATCCTTTGACATTGAGATGAACACCATATGTCTTTATTTGTTCTACTATGAGCTTGGCAAAAACATGATCTTAGCTCTCCAACTCATCATTGCAATCTACCCAATAATCCTCTATAGTGGTGACATGCTTAATCACACTTCTAATTTGTAGCACCTCTCTCGCATATCCATTTGGATTGAAAATGGCTCTCACAAACTCATATTCTTCCAATTTGTACTTATTCTTGAATGCCTTGAGCATGTTTTTGGCATAAGATTGAGATTCACAACTGTAGACTACAACCTTCATGGGGAATTCATACCCCTTCTTCCGTACATTGGTGCTTAGTTTGATCACCTGGATAGCTTGTCTCACAATCTCTATTAGCACAATCATGTCACTTGGTTATCTGGGTAGCTTCAAAGGAAATTCGTTGAAAGCTACAAGACACAAATACAAGAAGGATGAGAATTGAATAAAGTAGCTACCAAACTGATAGATGGCCACCATTGCTTCTTGGATGAACCTCCTTTTTAGGGATCCTTGTAGTTCCCTACAAATCCTCATTGTAAACGAATCATTAACTTTGATATACTCTGCATAGCTATTTAGTAACTGCAAGCATGGATAAAATTCATAACTTTTCACATCATCAAGGAAATTCTCTATTCTGGGAAGGCCTGACCACAATTGTAGAGAAGCTAACATATAAATTAGGAAAGAAGACATGTAGAAGGTATTATAGAACTTTGTGGCACGGAGGGCTCTAGACAGATGCTCACTCACCTCATATGCCCAACCAACATAATGTTTAATTGAGAAAATGATTTGTACCAAAAATAAATACTGTTCTATTAAATTGAGTGATTCTACCTCACCTTTCAATCAATGCAAAAGAACTAGAATGTCCACAATCTTGGGCTTGAGATCGGTGCCAAAAAGAGTCTTAGGAACCTTAGTCTTAGCTCCCTGTGGCTTTTGGAACTAGGACCTCATAATTTCCTTTTGGGATACCATCTTCTTCAAGGAGATGTTGAACATGGCTCCTCCTATTGTCAATTAAGAAAATTCTTCTCACTTTGGAATATGGAGGCAATTGACTATAGTTTTCTAGTCAATTGAGATCAAAACTGTGTGATCAGGCATCAAAATATATTTAGTGTCTGGATTATAGTGGTTAATACATTCAATGATCAACTCAAGAGCTTGAACTACCACTAGAAACCTAGCTGCTTCTACTAGCCTGCTTCCTCAAAGTTTCTCTATTATTGGATGAATTGGCTACATCCTTAACCTCCTTTGAAAATTATATTTCAAAGAAATAGAGCGAGTTGTTTGTAAAATTTTGCAAAGTTGACCTAAATCTATTGAGTCCATTGAATCCAGTGAATCTTGTTGCCATCTTATCTGAGATAGAGATGAATGGAAATTTTAAAAATGAAAGTAGTATAGAGAGTAGAGCTTTGCAACTATGAGAACTTTGAAATCACTATTCAATTCAACAACATAACAATTCAATATAGAAAGTCATAGTTTGAAAATCTGTTATATTCATCTCTATATAGAAATCCTAATCCACTTGTTAATCTTCAAGATTCGTGCCACATGAGTGAATTAAAGGATAAATCCATTAGATTAGTAAATGCAAAGGTTTCTAATAGATTTTTCCATGTCTTTTCATTATTTTTGTTGGCCCACCGGTAACTTTCCTTTATTACAGACTTACTTTCTTATTTTTCACCAAGTTTTAGAAAACTAAGAACGGAGTATTCCATAGGCAAAAATCTGTTCAGCCAGATTTTGCTTAAGATACCTTCCCAAATGTGATTAACTTGCTTCCATTATCCTTTTAAAGTATCATGTGATCAATTTATGAGCCCAACATGCTTGTAGAAGTGATTTTTCAAAAAATGCAAAAAATTACTTTCTAAGGTTGAAAACCCACTGAGGAGAAGGCAACTTCTATTTTTCTACCTTTTTTTTAAATTTTCACTTTACCCTTTAAGTAAATGTGCTTCTAGGCTTTGGAAAATCTTAAAAGGGCTGTGAAAATGAAAAAGGAACCCACTTACTTGTTTTTCTCTCTCATAAATGTCTTTGTCAGAAAACTAACTTCTTGGGTCAAAAACCCACCATGGAGAAGTTACTTTAGAGTTCTCTACTAGATGTTATTCTGATCATTGTGGTGAATTTTGAGGGACTCCCAAGGTAGAATACTATAATGTAGGGACAATCTATCCAAAAAAAAAACTCATTTCTTCCTTGCTTTTGCTTGTAAACCTCCTTCGTTGACCTTTGTAAAAAATCACCTTCATGGGTTGAAAACCTGCCGTGGAGAAGGTGATACTAGATTTTTTGCAAACTTCCTTTTCTTTATGTGCAAACTATAATGATGCATGAGCAAGTCCATCCTCATAAATTATTATGTGAAAATCATGATATAGCCCAAGAATCTCCATCGAAAAGGGTCCTAGACTACACACAACACTCACAACAACAAGGAAAACCCACCCAGTTATGTAATGCAGGGGAAGAGGGAAGATGAAAAACCGATGTAGATACCTTTCACTTGAGGGAAAAGAAATAGACTCAGACATACTTAGACCAAAATGAGACACAAGATCATTTTTCCACATTGCATAATGGGTATAGGATGAAAAGTGGGGCAATAGCTAGCTCTAACTAGGGACTTTAGTTGAACATACCCAAGCAAGGAACACAAAATCTCTTGTTTTGCAAAGAAAGTAAAGGTGGCAACACACAAAACAAAAACGAAGCAAAGAATAGGAAAAAAAAGCAAAGGAAAAAATACTAACTAGGTGTTGGTGTTTGAAAATGTTGTAGGTTTCCAATTACCCTGATGAGAACCAGACATATCTAGGGGCAGCTGACTCCCATTTTTGACATATCTTTTTAGACACTAGGCCAACTATAAGGCTAGACCCTTCTTCTACTTCAGGCTCTGCAAAACCTAGGTGGATGGAGCTAAGATTCAATCAATATGGTACTAGTGCAAAGACATACTCCTGAATCTATTATAGCAAATTTAACCCTTATATCTCCTAACGAATCATGTAATAACACAAATATATAGTAGCTAAATGCAAATCTATGACATTCATAAGTTGAGTGAGGGAATTCTATCAAGCTCTTTAACATGAAAGGGGAAAATCATTTGATTAATGATGTTGATTCAAAAAAACTTCAAATATGGAGCAGTAAGACCTAATGATCATATAACTAATTAGTGCCTTAACCATTGGGAAATTTCATGGATTCAATACACATATCTATGATATCAAGACATATTTCATATACCCAGACATCAGATCTATCTAATCACCTTGTGATTCAGACATCGATGTTCATTTAGACCTCATTCTCATGAAATATCCTACTCAACATAACCAACAATCCTATCAAACACATCAAGCATTTACTTGGTTCTTTGTCCCAAAAGAAAAACCTATTTGACATACAACTTCAAAGGGATGCAAATGGATCTCATATCTTTGTTCCTAGACCACATAAGACTACAAATTATTGAGATAGGAGATGAGAATCAGAATGAAACTAATGGAATTCTTGCTCACTTGTATTCATTTCCTTGAAACAATACAATCAAATACATGAAACCAAAAACATGAAACAACCTAACAGATCTAAACTATCTATATTATCTCTACAACTACTATTTATATAAGAAGAAATGCTAAAAAATGGTGTCACAGTATTGGGAATACATCAAGATTGGAACCAGAACCTAGTATCACATCAATGAGCAATTTTTCTCCAAAATTGGAATCCTTACAATGAAAAAGAGAAAGAATGATATAGGAATGAAAGAATTCCTAGATCTGTTATGTGTCTGACATCTGTCCACTTGAAATTCCCTCCTTTGTAATGAAAAGAATCTCTCTTATCTCTCTTTGTAACTGATCAATCAAATCCTTGATCATTGTTTGCTTTCTAACTAAAAATTGGAGCCAAATTATACTAGAATGGTATAATATCCTCAAAATTGATCCAACAGGCCTTTTACCAAGTGTTTTTACCAAAGTTGTAACTACATTTCCAATTTTCACACATTTCACTAAGAAGGCTGAAATGTTATGTTTCCACCTATAACTTGAACCAATTAATTCCTATGCAAAAAATAACTCCACAATCTAAAAATTTGGTTTCTCTCGGTTGCAGCAATATATAACATCGCTATGTTAGCCTATTAGAAACCCCCTAAAAGCCAGTTTGAAAAAAGTCCCCCTTGTTACAAAGCTAGGGTCTACAACTTCAAAAATTTAAGTTTTGAAAAATTCAAAATAATCTAAAGTTAGAACTTTAGATTAAAACCCCTTTTGCATTTAAAAATCATTGACATGCACCTTCTGAAAGATAACAAAAAATAATATTTTTATTATTTTCTCAAATCTCTTCCTACCCCTCACTTTCGGGGTCAAACATCTCTTGACCAAGCACCACATGGAATTGTCTAATTGGCTACTTGATTTGCATCATCTACTACATCACCATCTTAGCAGGCTTGATGCCATATATTGCACACCCACTTGCCCACATTTTCTAATGGGTGCGTATCATCGAAGTGCACAATTGTGCAAACTGTTGGATAGTGACACATGTCACGATCTGAGTGCTTCCTGCCTAAATCTACTCCTGATCACCATATTACCATGCCCGTGATCCGCTTGCTACATGTCAAATCTTGCATTCTCACATTTTTTAAGCCTTGTGCAACTCTATTTTGTGAGAATATTCTCTCCACATGATTTGGCCATGTGTCAAAATCTCGTACAACATCACCACATCATCGAGCTTGCATGTTTGGTTAAAATTCTACTCTGTACAACCTGCTAGCTAGCATCCAATAGCACACAGGGGTCCCTCTAATCAACACTTTCCTTTAAAAGGCATTGTCTTAAAGACAACTAGCCTTTTGTGTGTAGTTGTATTTAAAAAGCTAACAATTCTTCTACACAGGCTAAGTGAGATATTGCTTAAAATCTTAATTTTGAAACCTACATAGCGTCTTCGTCTTTGCTCATGATCATTGGTAGATTCTTGACTTTGACACTATAGGTTTCTTCCTGTATGCTAGGCATGAGTGTCTTTTAAACTGGCTTCAAATTGCTGTGGCCTTTTATCAAAGTGATCCTCTTTTTCTGCGACATTGACTGCCCCTTGCCATGTTCAACTTCTTGATTCTGTGGCTTTGTCCTTATACATTGCGTGGATTTCCTTGTATTTTTCTTGCCCTTTTAAATCTTTATCGACTTCTTCTTATGCCCTGTGGCTACTCCAATTCTCCAACATGGGTGTCTTCATGGAGCTCTTTTTATGATGCCTCCCCGACTCTTCAAGCTACCTACTCCTAGCATCCATTCTAGCTTTGATAAGACCCCTACTCATTGCTCATTATGAGCTTCTTTTTAAACTCACCTACATGCTTTGCATGAGTATCTTTACCCTTTTACTGGCTCTTTTCAAATCCAACACTAACCCCTTTTTTAATCCGTTGACTATCCTACAAATGGCTTTTTGGAAGTAGATATGTTGACTGCCTCAAAATGTGAGCTTCTTTATGCTAGGTGGGTTACTCTATTAGCTTGGGCAACTTCCTTTGTCTTAATGCATTGAGTTTGCTACTCCTTTCAGCATGGGAGCTACTCTTTAGACTACATCTTCTTGAACATGGAAGTTTTTGTTTATTTTTCTATGCTCCCCTCATTTCGTGGACATTTTGACTTCATGTGTGGAGTTCCTTTGGTTTGATTGTGGCTTCATGCATATTCTACCTTTGATTGGCATTTTTTCCCATTCGAAAGGTAGATTATCTTGTTTGGCATGAGCTTTTATGGCTTTCCTTGTTAGGCCACGGCTTTAAACTTGTGATCCTACTCTTTTTAATGTCGTGGCCTTACTTTATGGCATAGATTTTTGTCTTGGCCGGCTTCAAATACTATAGTCTTTTCTTTATTTGTGTCTCTTTCATGTGTGGACATCTTCCCACTCAATCAATAGCTTTAACTATCTTCTGGGCGGCCTCATTATGCCATATATGTGGGCTTTTATCCCTTTAGGCAGTAGCTTTTGCATTTAAATGGGTGCTCATTTAACTGTCCATCAAGCCATTACACATAGAGTGGACAGTGAAATTTTAAAACTCTTTTGATGTCTCTCAGGGCCATACCAATTTATTGCTCTCCATTCACATACATTAGCGATCTATTTTCATTTATTTTACCTTTGTTCCAATGGTGCCCTATGTTCAAAACCACGACATCAAACCTATGAAGGTTATGAATTAGAAACCTTGGAGGTTGATGAAGATGTATTGCCCAATTGATGAATGTATCACTCACATTCAATGGTTGAATAGTGTAGAGGCCTTTTGACCAATAAAATAAAATAGTTGTGTTTATCTCACGAAGCTTAAACACTCAGTCATCTGACTTATAGCATACCAAGCAATGACCAAACCATATGCTCTACCTACATCTTCAACTTATGGGCTATCTTTTCCGTCAGTAAGCATGGCAGGAAACCTCATGCAAGCATGGGTATGCCCCTTTTTATTTATGAGAATGATTTCTTCCTCAATATGGTCATAAATCTAATGAATTTAGTCGGGCCCCAAAGTGGGTGACTAAATAATTTTTCATTTTCAAACAATTAAATTGTCAAACTGATCTATTGAACCATACATACTAATTGAAATCAAACTTGATCCTTGATAGATCATTTAAAACTAATTTTATCACTATTCTGCAAACTGTCAATTTCATGTCAGGAGGTCCTTTAACTGGCCTTAAAAATTGATTTAAACACTTGACGGGGCTCCGAAATATGGCATACTAAATCTCTATTTTGTATAATTTTACCATGTCAAATCTTATCTCATGAAAAATTTGGGGTCAAAAGATATTTGCTATCAAATTTGACCTCTCATAACTTCTTGCAAGAAAATGTGTAAGAAAACAATAAATTGCGTTCGGATTTGGCTTTAAAAACTGGGTAAACTGACACTTGGAAAAATGAAACTTGGGGCATTGGTTCTTTATCATGAGAAGAATATGTATCTACAATTTGGGCTCATGAAAAATAACTGGGCGCAAATGGTGAGTAGTCAAAGTAGGCTACTTGGATTTTGCTGATTGGGAACAATGGCAAAAAAGCAATTTTTGCAAATGAAATTGACTTGGAAAAGTGTGCAAATGGATTTGTCATGACTTGAAAATTGGTACACTTAAATTATTTTTGGAGGACAATATACTGGTACAATCCATTTGGTCCCACTAATCATAGACTCAAAGATATGACATCTCAAATAGGGCTCCCAATCAATTTACATCTGTTGACACCAATAAAACTTTAGAAATTGTGTTTGGAATCACGTTTGAAAACTGATCAAACAGATTCGTCATAGCCTAAAACTTGAAACATAACAATTTTTTGACATCTACAATGAAACACAAAAGGAATTTCAACATTTGGGTTAATTGGGTCAAAATTACAACTCATCAAATAGGGCTTCCCAGATTTATGTGCAATTTGCAAATGCATGAAAATAGTAAACTACCAACTTTGAGGAATTCAAAACCTAGTCAAACGGATTCAAAATGACTCAAAATCTAAAACATAGGCTCTTAGATATGGACACTAGACATTCCTAAAGTGGCAAGTCATGACATATTTTTGGGTGAGAGATATTCACTTGAAAACACAACCTCCTGTCGCTATTTGACACTGAAGTGAAAATGCAGATTTTGAAATGTGCTCGAAACAAGACTTCACAAACTAGATCCATATGGAAATTTAGCTTCATGAAACAAGTGGACATAGTGAATGGAAGGTGCTAGAAGCATTAAATGCCTCTTGGGGCTCAAAAGGTACAGACAGGTACATTTGCATGAAAAGCATTCATAGGGCTCAATTTTCTCAATGGTACTCAAAATTGACCATGCAATTTTTAGTCCCAATAGTGGCTCTATCTGGGAATGCATGTCCCTTGCAGACATGGAAATGATTCAAATCTGTGGAAGAAGCAAACCATTCCCAAAACTTCAAAAAAATTCCTCTTGAACAACTTTATTGAAAGCCAAAAAACTACACTAATTGTACAAGGGGCAACCCAAACTTAGTCGAACTTCTTACCTCTGTCAAATACCTGGTTTTCATTTTCATTTTGCTGGGGTAAGCTCAAAATTTCACTTTCATTTGTTTTACCATTTTTAACAATACCTTCACTTAGCTTATGAGGCAAAACAAAATAACTACCATCATTCTCATAGTGCATATATACATTAGCATTAACCTCTACATGATGCTCAGTATGAGACAAAACATCAGCATGCTCATGTTAACTAGGATGAAAGTGAAAACCATCATTCACACATGACTGATGCATGCTATTAACCAAAAACATAAATGATTCATATTCTACATTGTTCAACAATTTTCATATGTTAAAACTTTGCAACTCACCTTGCGTAACCTGATATCAAGACTATGTAAGATTTGATCACTACCTACTTGTAGTCATGTTACTCATTAAATCAGATTTACCTTTTGCTGAAACCTCTTCACACTCAAACAACTAATTAGTTACCAAGTCTAAAAAACTATCATGAAAGTGCTGATATAAATCATGTTGATTGTAATCTTCATCAAACAATTCATTAGAATGAATTTTGAACTTATCATCAGCATATAGTGAAAACTCAGAATCAGATTTATCACTTCTAGCCTTTGCTTCATGGTGATATTCAAAACCAATTTTAGTATAATAAACATGATAAGGATTTGAAACAAAATGAAACTTCTCCCTATTGGTACTCTCCTTGTTAGGAAAGTCATCATGTGTATTGATACTTGACCTATTATCAAATATATCTCCAAAACTTGACAATGGATATTCTAATTTTATATCAAATTCAACATCAAACCTTGGGGAAGTGACCTCACCATGAGAAGAAATATCACAAGGGATAGCATGACTATCTAGGGAAACATTTGCATATCTTTCAAGATCATGAGCTAGCAGTTTTGAGATTTCATCAACACTCAACAAGACTTCATCACAAGTCTCTTCTCGTAAGTTTTGATCATAAATTAGCTAATCTGAAAAACTTATAGTAGTAGTACCATTAACATGAAAATCTAAAAAATGAAAATCCATACCACAACATATTACCTCTTCTTTACACAATACCTCTTTACTAGGTGTATCATTCTCATTTTTACCAAAAGAGGAATTATCCATATTGTTGTGAAAACTTTCCACACTCTCATGCATACTGTCACATGATTCATTTTCAATCACATAACCATCTTCATCTAGCTAACTAAAATCATCTAATTCAGTAGATTTAGAATCTAGGTCTTCATAATCACAAGAAACATTGTCATTATCTATGGATTCATTAGATTCACTACTACTTTCAACACATTCACATTGGCTATTTAAATCATTCTCAAATTTCTTGAAGAGACTATCAACATGAAAGATCTTTTGTACCCTCAAATGTGATGGCCAGTTAACTGAATTAGGTATAAAGACATCTAGGAAAGCAATAGGCCATGAAGATTCCTTGGGTCTTAAAGACACATGCAACTCCATAAGTGCTGATTTAAACCTTTCATAGATCTAATCGTCTTCTAGACCTTGAACATTTCCTACCACATTTCTTATAAATCTGACAATTTGATTGCAAAGAGCTTTCCTAATTTCTATCATATCTTCGAACACATCTTCATATCTTAGTAAACTAATTTTAGATCTAAGACCCGATTCCATTATAAAATAAAACTTCTACCTCTTTATTTTAGTGCTAAAATCACTAAATAGATGCAACCCTTTTAAATAGTTGACCTTCATGAAAAGAAACATGAGAATCAAAATACCTCAAGTGCTGATGCTAAACTTCGATCTGCTAATTTGGCATAGGTGCAAGACTGAAAATCCTTTTACACCACTGGTAAAACTTCATAGAGCCACCACCTCTTTATAAGAGGAATGAAAAGCTCACTACTGTGAATTAATTTTACACTTCACTTTCTTATAACAACAAAATTCAAACAACACTTCAAAAACCTATCAAGAATTTAAAACTTCCTTCTCAAGACACTAACCATGGTTTATGATCTATGCACACAACTAAAAATCCTTCAAATTATGCAATGAAATCAACTACAAACAAACTGGTACAGAGATTTGAGAGTTGCCGCTCACACTTTGTGAGAAACAAAACATAATTTATCACTTGAAAAATCTGAACCAAATCTTCTAATGTAGGGGAAAATTGAAAATCCTTAACATCTTGAAAAGAAAATACACTTCACAAATCCATTCTTGACTCTGAATTTTCTCAACAACACTTGCAAAAACTAAATTGATTGAATATAGACCTATAATAGTCATAGAACACAATTTACATCAAATTTTGCAACATAGTACTATCCATGAATAAAGCTTAACTAGGGGACATGAAACATCAGCAAGAAAACAAGGAACACATCTTGCCATTGATATGCTATATGCGATCTATTTCATGCCAAAGATTTTGGTTCTTTATGTATTCAAATCCCCATTAGAGTTGCCATTTTGTTGGTGTTTGAAAATGTTGTAGGTTTCTAATTACCTTGATGAGAATTAGACATATCTAGGGGTAGATAACTCCCATTTTCAACATATCTTTTCAGACATCAGGCCAACTATAAGGCTAGACTCTTCTACTACTTCAGGCTCTGCAAAACCTAGGCGGGTGGAGCTCAGATTCAATCAATATGGTACTAGTGCAAAGACATACTCCTAAATCTATTATAGCAGATTTAACCCTTATATCTCCTAATGACTCATGTAATAACACAAATCTACATTAGCTAAATGCAAATCTATGACATTCATAAGCTAAGTGGGGGCATTCTATTGTAGCTCTTCAACATAAAAGGGGAAAAGCATTTGATTAATGATGCTAATTCAAAAAAACCTCAAATATGCAGTAGTAAGACCTAATGATCCTACAACTAATTAGTGCCTTAACCATTGGGAAATTTTATGGATTCAATACATATATCTGTGATATCAAGACATATTTCATATACTCAAAAATCAGATCTATCTAATCACCTTGTGATTCAGACATCGATGTTCATTTAGACCTCATTCCCACAAAATATCCTTCTCAACATAACCAACAATCCTATCAAACACATCAAGCATTTACTTGGTTCTTTGTCCCAACAGTAAAACCTATTTGACATACAACTTTAAAGGGATGCAAATGGATCTCAAATATTTTTTCCTAGACCACATAAGACTACAAATTATTGAGATAGGAGACAAGAATCAGAATGAAACTAATAAAAATTCTTGCTCACTTGTATTCATTTCCTTGAAACAATACAATCAAATACATGAAAAAACCTAACAGATTTGAACTATCTGTATTATCTCTACAACTGTTGTTCATATAAGAAGAAATGCTGAAGAAAGGTGTCACAGTATTGGGAATACATCAAGACTAGAACCAAAACTTGGTATCATAATAATGAGCAATTTTTCTCCAAAACTGGAACCCTTACAATGAAAGAGAGAAAGAATGATATAGGAAAGAAAAAATTCCCAAATTTGTTCTCTGTCTGACATCTATCCGCTTGAAATTTCCTCCTTTGTAATGAAAAGAATCTCTCTTATCTCTCTCTATAATTGATCAATCAAATCCTTGATCATTTTTTGCTTTCTAACTTAAAATTGGAGCCAAATTATACCTGAATGGTATAATATCCTCAAAATTGATCCAACAGGCCTTCTACCAAGTGTTTTTACCAAACCTATAACTGCATTTCTAATTTTCACTCATTTCACTAAGAAGGCCCAAATTTTATGTTTCTGCCTATAACTTGAATCAATGAATTCCTGTGCAAAAACAAACTCCATAATTAGAAAATTTAGTTTCTCCTAGTTCCAGTGATATATAACATTGCTATGTTAACCTATCGAAAACCCCCTGAAAGCCATTTTGAAAAATGCCCCCTATGACAAAGCTTAGGTCTGCAACTTCAAAAATTCAAATTTTGAAAAATTTAAAATAATCTAAAGTTAGAATTTTTGATTAAAACCCCTTTTACATTTAAAAATCACTAACGTGCACCTTCTAAAAAATAACAAAAAATAATTTTTTAAAAATTATTTTCTCAAATCTCTTTCTATCCCTTGATTTTGGCATCAAAACTCCATTGACCATGTGTCATGTGGCATTGTCTGATTGGCTACTCAATCTGTATCATCTATTAGGTCACCATCTAAGCGAACCTGATGCCATGTGTTGCATGACTACTTGCTCGCATTTTCTAGCTAGTGCACATCTTTAAAATGTTGGATTGCATAGAAAATTGGATTGTGACACATGTCAAAATCTTGCATTCTCACATTTTTTAAGCCTTGCAAAACTTTGTTTTAAGCCTTGCACAACTCTGTTTTATGAGAATGCGCTCTCCACACGATTTGGCCACGTGTCAAAATCTTTTGCAACATTGACACATCATTAAGCTTGTGTGTTTGGTCAAAATTCTACTCTATACGACTTGCTAGCTGGCATCCACTAGCACATAGGGGTTCCTCTAATCAACTCTTTCCTTTAAAAGGTGATGTCTTAAAGACAACTAGCCTTTTGTGCCTAGTTGTATTTAAAATGCTAACAATTCTTCTACATGGGCTATGTGGGATATTGCTTAAAATCTTAATTTTGAACCTTGCACAATGTCTTCCTCTTTCCTCTATGATCATTGGCGGATTCCCTAATTTGACATTGTGGGTTTCTTCCTATTTACTAGGCATGAGTGTCTTTTAAACTGGCTTCAAATTATTGTGGCCTTTTATCAACGTGATCCTCTTTTTCTGTGGCTTTGATTGCCTCCTGCCATATTCACCTTCTTGATGTCATGGCTTTGTCCTTATACATTGTGTGGATTTCCTTGTATTTTTCTTGCCCTGTTAAATCGTTATCAACTTCTTCTTATGCCTTGTGACTACTCCAATTCTCCAACGTGGGTGTCTTCATGGAGCTCTTTTTATGATGTCTCCCTTGCTATTCAAGCTGGCTACTCCTGGCATTCATTCTAGCTCTGATGAGATCTCTACTCATTGCTCATTACGAGCTTCTTTTTAAACTCACCTACATGCTTTGTGTAAGTTTCTTTACCTTTTCGCTTGCTCTTTTTAAATCTAGCACTAATCCCTTTTTTAATCCATTGACTGTCCTGTGAATGGCTTTTTCAAAGTAGATATGTTGACCTCCTCAAAATGTGAGCTTCTTTATGCTAGGAAGCTTGCTCTGTTAGCTTGGAAAGCTTCCTTTGTCTTAATGCATTGAGTCTGATACTCCTTCTAGTGTGGGAGCTTCTCTTTAGAATACATCTTCTTTAACATGGAAGTTTTTTTTTATTTTTCTATGCTCCCCTCATGTTGTGGATGTTTTGACTTCATGTGTGGACTTCCTTTGGTTTGACTGTGGCTTCATGCATATTTTGCATTTGATTGGCATTTTCTCCCATTTGCAAGGCAGACTATCTTGTTTAACATGAGCTTTTATGGCTTTCCCTATTAGGCTACGGCTTCAAACTTGTGATCCTACTCTTTTTAACATCGTGGCCTCACTTTATGGCATAGATTTTTGTCTTGGCTGGCTTCAAACACTACAGTCTCTTCTTTCTTTGTGTGTCTTCCGTGCATGGACATCTACCCACTCAACCAATGGCTCTAACTATCTTTTGGGTGGCCTCATTTTGCCATATATGTGGGCTTTTATCCCTTTAGGCAGCAACTTTTGCATTGAAATGGATGCTCATTTAACTATCCATCAAGCCATTATACATAGAGTGGACAGTGAAATTTTAAAACTTTTCTAATGTCTCTCAAGGCCATACTATTTTATTGCTCTCCAGTCACATACATTAGCCATCTATTTTCATTTGAAAGGACTTACGTACATAAAAGATAAGCAATATTTGAGATATCCCTAAAAACATGTGAAATTATGAATATGCATCAATAAATATGACATGACCATGACCTAGAGTTTATTCATGAGATAGACAGATATTGTTTGAAACCTTAAGTAATCTTTAACATAGTTCTATGTGGTTTTCAAAGGTATTTCAAATTTCTTTGATGGGTGAAAAATTAGGACAACACTAGTGTCAACCTAAAAAATAGTAGAGCCTAAGAAAATTCAATGTCAACTGAGTGGAAGTTAAAAGACAAAATAATAAAGAAGTTGACTGAGCACTAGTATATGAATTGAGAGAAGACAATGATGATTGAGTTATCTAGTGATGGCCAAGGGTGAGGAACACAATGTTGGTCGAGTGTCATCATTTTT
Organism: Cupressus sempervirens; assembly: GCA_028749045.1. Lineage (NCBI taxonomy): Eukaryota > Viridiplantae > Streptophyta > Pinopsida > Cupressales > Cupressaceae > Cupressus > Cupressus sempervirens. Next base: position 399,203,602 of record CM053792.1, on the reverse strand, counting down.
TAGTTTATGAAGGAAGCTCATTTCCTTGTAGACATACTTGAATTCTAAGAAAATGGAAAGCATGTTGAAGATAATAATTGATGAGATGGAACATGTAATTTAAGAGAAACCATTTTTTAACATTTCTATGCATGGATTCAAAGAGAAATGAGGAAATGAAAAGATGGAAGGATTCAATGAATCTAACCTAACACTAAGATCTATGGTGGTGTTTAAGAGGAAAAAGATAAATCTACCTATTTAAGGAGGCATAAGGATTAATCTAATGAGGTTAGTAGAGTTGGTGAAGACCTTAGCAAGGTTGGAGTAGTTGTCGATGCTATTAACTAGTGAACTTGAGTAGAAGGCTGAGAAGAGTTGTAAAGATGTGAGGTGTGACTGCTTAAATATGTTGGAATTAGAATAGAAAAGGTAGACTTTTGAGGGAAGGGGGGGGTGGGGGGGTGATTTAGTATTTAAAACTTTTACCCATAAAATATTCACCACACATCCATCTCACATACTGAATAAGTAAACCAAAATAACATGTACATCTCAAGCATGTAAACAAGGAAGCATTCACACATATATGACACAAGACATGATTACCTAGAAATCCTCCAATGAGAAGGTAAAATTGGGGTGGGAATGACACCCACAAATCTTAACTACTATAGTAATAAAGTGTACCCAATGAAGGTTTCCCTGTTAAAGGCTTACAAAGACTGTTAGGTCTTACCTTGTTAAAGGATTTTAACACCCTATTAAAAGTGTGCCATGATAGAGGTCTTCAAATCACAATTAAATAAGCACCTTGTTAGAGGATTTTCAATACAGCCTATTAGGACTAATCTATTAAGAGATTTAACTGATTCACTTGTTAGAATGTCTTAGTATTGATCTTGTGGTTAGCACTTTGTTTCTTGATAAAACATCACCTCTAAATTGATGTACTCTTGATCCTTCTTGATCAAATGTCTCTCTGCTATTCACTATTTCCTTCCTCTATTCTCCTTTAAGTGATTCTGCAATGCAATTTTAATTCACAACTCCTGATCCACCATGAATATTTTGTTTGCACATGTAAACTTCTCTCTTCGCTCCTTCCATTTACTTTTCAGATTTTATGGTTTTTCCTCCTTAAGTAGACCTAGGTGACTTAGGGTTAGGTATGAATCAATGGGTGCGATTCATCCATTTTTCCAATTAAACTTTCTCTTTACTTGATTGGATGCATGTAATGTATAGGGATTCCAACTTAAGATTCATCCTTATCACAAAAATATCATAATTCAATCTGTAAGTTGGCTCAAACATGGTTTACATAGTATTTTGTGCCAATACAAACAACTATGACAAAACTATGTTACTCGACATCTATAGTCCATGATGCTTAGCATATACTAATTTCAATACTATGACTTGGCATCTTAATAACTTGGTATGCACTGCTTGCTTAGTTCCTAAATCACTCGGTATACACTATTTGCTTGACACTTGAGTGAATTGGCACATGAGTGACTCGACACTCATTATTGACTCTAGGCATGCTCTAACTTATACATGTGCTTGGAAAATACTACTTGTTTGGCATTAACTAAGTAAATGACTTAAGTGTATAAACATTCACTTTTCAAAATGAATCTGAGATCAACAATCTCCCCCTTGGACATGAGTGTCAAAAAAAAAACTTGGTCATGCATTAGTAATTTTATTCTAATGAGCATAACATAACATAACTATTCGACGTCTATACAAAATTTCAAAAAATAAAAAATTTTCAACTCTTATAACTTGCCCTAAGTTGGTTGATCTATTTTGTACCTAAAGACTTACTCCTATTGAGTAGATGTGCCTCAACTAATACTCTTTCACTTGTTTTACTTGCTTGTTGTTCTTTTCTTTCTCCCCATGTTTTTACTCCCCCTTATCTTAGCTCTTTCTCACCCTAAGCTTATCTCTTTCTCCCCCTTTTTGACACTAATCTTAATGGGTTATACATTAATATTGTGTTTTTCCAAGAAAGATTTATGGACCTCAATAATAATCTCAAGAGTGACATCCCAATTATCACAATATACATCCAAAGATTTGATTTGGATGGCTAGCTTGGAAGGAAGGTCAACTATGCCATCTAATGTAGAAAGATTGGGGTCTTTCTTCATAAGAGTTTCTACATAGCATAACTCCTTGTGCAAAATCTCACATGAGGACTCAATGTTGTCTGGATGCTTATCAATTTGGCTGTTATGTTAGATTCATCTACAGATAATGTTGCTAACTAACTCTGGGTTTGCAATAGGGTCTTGGAGTGTTTCTCACTTTAATTTGGAGTAATGGGAAATTTAGCTTTGGATGACTGCATTTGACTCTGCAATCTCAGGATGTGATTCCTTATTTCTTGTGTGAAGAGTGTAGGATTACACAATTTGGTGTATAGAGATAACATGTTATCAAGTACCTTCTTCAAACTATCTATCTTAGTTGCCAATGAACCTTGTGTAAGTTCTATTTCACTAGATATCTTCTCATTCAATTTATGTTGAAACTTATTTTTAGACCATTCAAATAACTTTGCTTTAGTATCAAGGTTTACATCACCTACCTTTTCCACTATGTTGGTCAATTGCTCAAGAATTGGCTTGGTTTCATCTAGAGTAGGAAGACTAAATTCATCTAAGAAGATGTCTTTGATATCAAGAAAAGCTTGCTTTTACCTATGCTCCCTTTTGAGCAATTCTTGATGTTTCTTTCTAGCTAGGGTTTCTTGAAGTATACCCATTTGCTTAATTGTTATTGTTGCATAGTCATATTTTGGAAAATAAATTTCTTCATCTAGGCTTACATCTCCATATGTTATTACCTGTTCTAACTTTGATGAACTTGGACTTGACATTGAGAATTTCAAAGGTGTTGCATCTGTGCTCGGCCTATGAAGAGTGTGACTAGAAGGAGTTCCAGATACTAGTAGTGCTACCAATGCTTGAATTGCTACTTGCTCCTTCAGCTTGGGTGTCAACTCAGTTTCTTTAGGCTTTTCCATTTCTATATCATTACTTTGAATTTAACCTTGGAATTTTTCTAGAGGTATAGATGAATCTATCTAATCAGTTTGACTTTGTGTCTCCACTTGATCTTCTCCAATTGAATCAACCTTATTTTTTAACATCTGTGGTTACAATTTTTGAGATTGGAGTGGCACCCATGTTTTTACCAACACTAGTGACTTGAGGAGTTATGATAGGTGGTTCTTGTGTTTTCACCTCCTCCCTTGTAGTTTTAGTCACTGATTTTTGAAGTTCATCTATACTCACCAATATGGCGTTCTCACATAATTTAGCCTGTAGTGTAGATTGGTCAAGTATCTTTTTCAAATCTTCCTTTGTTAGGGGATTGATGTTCTGAATAGTGAGATCAGAAAAATCCTTTACTATGATAGTTCTAGTACTTACACTTATTATATGTGGATGACTGACATTTGATAGTTGTGTATCTTGTACACTCTATTCTTGTTACTTCTCTTTCTCAGCTATTATCTAATCACTTACATGCATTTTAGTAGCTCACTCAACTGTGCCTTCAATATCATCATTATCTTCATCATCTTTAACCTCAATATGCTCTTTCTCTTCTACTTTGACTATAGCTATCCCATATGTAATTTTCCACATTTGTGTGGTATTCTTTACAACATCTTCAATGTTGTTTTGCAATATGCTAAATGCCCTATATTTAGGAACAAATCTAATACCATATTTCTTTATGACTTTAGGTATCTATGCCTTACTGAGTTTAGGCATAACTTGAGCAAGGGACATCTCCCTAATTTTCCTCTCTAAGTACAAACAATAATGTGATTTTTGCTCAACTCTTTCATGTAAAATTTTAGGCATAGAGTTGGCAATCTCTCTAAAGGGGCTTTCTCAAAATTGGCCATTATGGCATATATTGCCTCCCCCACTTGATTCTTTTTAACTTTTCCAAGATTTTCAAAATCAATTTGAGAAAAACTAGATAAATTTGCATTATTTCTAATATTCTCACATAAGTTTTCTAGATTTTAGGATGGATTATGACTCACCACTTGGAATTGGTTGTTGTCATCAGATTCAGTTCTTTACTCGTAAGTTTTAGCTTGAGTAATATATTTTCTATTTTGTCTTTTCTATACCTTCTTGCTCTATAAGCTTGGCTTTCTCTTTAGCCTTTTGTGCAATGACACATGAGTTGGCTCTTCTGGTAGGTATTCTAGGTGTTGTTTGGCTTGGTTTAGCAACCTTCTTAGGTTTTATCACTACTTGTGCTTTAGCCTTTCTTTTTTTTTGATCAATAGAAATAGGTGTTTCCTTAGCTTCTTCTTCCTCATCATTTTTTGCAATCTCTATTTATTCCTCTTTTTTATCCTCACCCTACCCTTGTTTTAGTGCAAGTGGTGCATGAATCTAAGTGTCTTCTTCCTCTTCATCCTCTTCCTTTTCATCTTCCCCTTAGACACCTTCACCAAATTTTTCTTTTAGTTTCCTTATTAATTTATCCTTCTTTTTGATGATAGAAGTAGTCTCCAACTCCATAGTAATCTTTGATTTGGCCATCTCATAGTTACCAAAACCTTTGATATCTTTGTCTATTTCTTCTATAAGTAATTTTGTTATTACTACAGAGGCCTCATCAACATTAATTTCATAACCTAATGGCATTTGCCATCTTACTCTAGGAATTGTTTCCTGAATAAATGTGTGATCAACATCAACTAGGAAATAAACATCATCCTAATATCTTTCAACTAATGATACTAGTATCCTCAATCTCTTCTTCATGGATTTTTTGAAATCCTCAAAGTAACTAGTCATTACCGACTCAAAAATTTCACCTAACTATTCAATGAATTCTCCTATTTGAACTAAAACAAACCTATTTGTGTTCCATGTAATAGTACCAAATGTAGGAAATGTGTTCTTATAAAAGAAGATACATATCAAAATAGAACCATATTTACACTATGAACTCTTTTTTTCCCTTATTGCTCCTAGATTTTCAATTAATTGTTGTAGCTGCATTTTAGCAAGATCATATGTATGATCCTTCTTAACAATCTTGTAGCCCATATCTACTATAATGCAGGGTACACTATTCAATCTACTTGATTGATAAAATTTATGAGCAATTACCCTTACTAAAAAATCTATTAGAGGATTTGTGATGGTGTAATTCCTCTCTTGTTCCACATGGCTCCCATGTTATTTTCAATGACTTCTTTGGAATCACTTCTCATAGTCTTTGGCCAATCTAGGGTTGGATACCTTGTTACCCTAAGGATTATTCTCTTTGTGATTTTGATTGGGCCATTGTATAACTACATTGAACTATCATGAATTCTACTTAAAAAAATCCTGATCCATTCAACTTTGAAAACATTATGAAAATCTAGGGCACGAGTTAACCCTTTCTTTTCTACAATCTTGAATTATTCCCTTAACACACCATTTTCACATAAATTTCCATATGCTTCTTTGATTTTTATGTCCCCAATACTACCAATCTTATAATTATGGCACTTTCAAACATCTTGAATCATTAGAACATTTGGTGGTATCATAGATAGCACACTAGAGGGATCTTGTTTGTATGCTATGTCTGGAATGGCCTAGAAAATAGGTTGTTTTACCTCATTGCTAACCAACTAAACGTTTAAAACTTCTTTTCCCTCTACATATTTTTAGCTAGATGCCATTTTACAAATCTTGGGTTCACAAAATTTGAAACACTGTAGCTTGGAACACGATAAAAACCTTGTGAAATATGATGAAATGGTGCTGAATAGTTGTTCAAATCTTCTACAAATGCCTTAGATGAATTTTCTAGATCACCTATATCTCTTCTTGCTCTCGCTCAATTTTGAATGATGTTAAATGAGAAAAAATCAATCAGATATAGCTTTTAAAATGCTGCAATTAATGTTAAGTGCTTACATAGATATAAGCCAGAATCAACTAATTTCTAGCTCACTCGACATCCACTGGTTCCTTTCATTTATTCAAACCCCATTACAAGATCAATAACAACTAGCCAGTCTATTAGCTCAGTGTCCACTAGAATTTCACTCGGCATCTATGGGAAACTTTTTATGCACGACAGTAACATGAAAAATTTGACAAAACTTAAAGATTTTCTTTGTTTCCTAATAACACATTACATCTTTATTCCTGCTTATGTAATCTTTTCAAAACTAAATTCTTTGGAACTGATGTATGATATAACTTTTGAATATTAGTCCCACATACCTCTTGATTACTTAGTTTGATGAGGTGTGATCACCTGACCCATTGGTTGAATTGACCCCTTCTCCACTTGATGTGTTGTAATCCTCCTTTATCTTCCATGTCTTTTTCATCACATCTCTAACATTTTCAATATGTGCCTTTCCTTTGCCTTTGTTGTATTCACAATTTGGTGCCTTTGACCTTGTTTGGCAATATCGACTAATGTGAAAAGTCTTCAAATAGCTAAAACATGTGGTTTGACTCAACCACCTTTTGTAGTCACTTTTGAAGTGTGTTCTAGTACATTTCTCAGAAATATGTTCATAATCTTGATAGTAGTGACAACTATAGCTTTTATTATAGTCCCAATTGTAAAATTTTGTCATTGTTATTTACCTTTGTATGCTTATTTGATGACCTTATTGGGTTGGATCTACACTCAAAAGGTCTATGTCCACAATTTTGATAGTTGTAATAATATCCTTCAAATCTTTGAGTGTGCATGGTCTTGGTTCTGCATTCATGTTCCCGGTGATCTTGTTTGTTGCATTTTTACTAGCAACCCATGCTCTTTTTCTTATCATTCTAATTTAAAGTATTGCTCCTACACATATTGGTAGTATGTCCTTTCTTACCTTTTTTGCTCCTTTCTTTAGCACTTTTGGATGATTCTCCTTTTTCAGTACTTGTGTATCCTAGTCCAGATGTATCATTATTAGATCTAGGGGATCTCATCAATTGTTCAAAGTAGTTGATGGCTTCACTACATTTATTGAAACTTTTAGCAAATTATTTTCTATTTTAGGTCTTTACTCAATTGTTCATTCTATAACTTTAATGTTGTTGTCTCAATGTCCTTGATATTCAATTCATAGTGAGCATTCATCATTTGACCTAAAGTATCCAATTGCATGTTAGCAATTGTAGTTGCCTCTAATGATTTCTCTTTTAGTCTATTAGTCACGACTCTTTTGTCATCTTCAATCATGGCTTTGTCTTTCACTACTTTTTTTTTTTTTTGATCAACTCACATTGCAATATGGCTTGTCATTCTTTCTCTAACATGAGATTTTTGATTTCTTCTTCTTGAGCTTTGGTCTTTTCCATTAGATCTGTAATTGCTGCATCAAATTCATTAGAGTCTCCATTCAAAAATAGCTTAGTAGTGTTCATCTCTCTGTATTGTGTGCCATTCTCCTCAATTGTGATTTCCTTTCTTCTCTTTAAAGATTTCTTTAGATAATCTCTTGCTTCATTCAAGTTGATGTAGAATGAGTTGTATTTCAATTCCCTAATTCTCAATGACCTTTACCAACTTGTAGACTTCAATTTCAAGATCTTCCTTCAAAGTTGCAAAGCTTCACTTTTAGAGAACCGTGCTCTGATACCAATTGTCAGAATCACAATAAGAAAGGTAGACTTTTGAGAGGAGGAGAGGGGGGGGGGGGGGGGTGGGTGAATCAGTACTTCAAAATTTGACCCATAAAATATTCACCAGATAGCCATCTCACATATTCAACAAGTAAATTGAAATAGCATGTACATCTCAAGCATGTAAACAAGTAAGCATTCACACATATATGACACAAGATATGATTACCTAGAAACCCTCTAATGAGAAGGTAAAATTGGGGTGGAGATGACACCCACAAATCTTTACTATTTTAGTAATAAAGTGTATCCAATGAAGGTTACAATGTTGGATCATGAAACATGATCTACCCTATGAAAGGTCTTCCCTATTAAAGGCTTACAAAGATTGTTAGGTCTTACCCTGTTAAAGGATTTCAACACCCTATTAAAAGTGGGCCTTGTTAAAGGACTTCAACTCATAATTAAGTAAGAGTCTTGTTAGAGGATTTCAATACAGCCTATTAGGACTACTCTATTAAGAGATTTAACTGATTCACTTGTTAGAATATCTCAACATTGATCCTGTAGTTAGCACTTTGTTGCTTGATCACATATCACCTCTAAACTGATGTACTCTTGATCCTTCTTGATCAGATGTCTCTCTACTATTCACTATTTCCTTCCTCTGTTCTCCTTTAATGAATTCTGCAATGCAATTTCGATTCGCAACTCCTTAGCCACCATGAATATTTTATTTTTCACATGCAAACTTCTCTCTTTGCTCCTTCCACTTACTCTCAAAAGTTTATGGTTTATTTTACAACTAAGGATATTTATTTTATGAGTGAATAAATACAATAAATCTTATAGCTAACTTCATCCTTATCTTTTTAATTTCTCAAACATTCTTGATTTTCAGCAAATGTCAGCCTTAGATAAAAAAATTCTTAATTTTTTTCTTCATGTTCAGGCTCGGTTAACATTAAAACTTTACTAAGAAATACATCACTTAGTTAACACTAAACTTTAACACATCTTTTCCAGGCACTCTGTGATAGTTGTAGTAGCTTAGTAAAAATTATGTCTCTTCATTCACTCTGTAGTTTAGTCAGTATAACTTAAACATACATGATCTTCAATACTTTCTCACAAACATTATATGATTGTAAACAAATCAAGCCAACATTGCACTGTTAGAGTCTAACTTATTCAGGTACCCATCAAATACCATATGTATCATCATACTTTCTTTAAATCCTCTTCATCAATCAAATGGCATGGAACTCTACTAAATTAGAATAATGTATTACTAGTCAAGGTTTGATATCAATGAAAATATAATAACAAATATGACTCTTTCACATACATTAACAATAGTATTAGTTGGGGCTAACAATCTCCCCCTTTGGTAGTGATGGGAACTAATAAACATAATATTTTACACTACAAAATTTTACAACATAAGATAATCAAATGTATGCATTTAGAAATATAAAACTCTTGATGTCTCTACCTTCATTTAGGTTCTCTACAATGGATTCAATATCATATTCGCTTAGTCTGTAACTCAATATCTTCATCTTGAAAAGCTCTCCCCCTTTTGGTGTACTTCTCTATTCACTAGTATGTTTACAACTTCTCATTTTATTACTTCTCCCTTATTGATTCTCTCCTTTACATATTCTTTCCCCCTTTGATAAAAATGTCAAAGATAAATATAAGTTCCACTATGAAATTTATAAAACCTTGTAGTAGTATCTGGTACCTTGCATCTATTGTTTACATCAATTTCATTACAATCAATTTTCACAACTTCAAGAAATTGTTCCTGAAGAGTGAACTATTGCATCAACTCTAGAAAGATATATTTAATCATCCATGAATTATGCAACATGCATATTTTCTAACTTAATCTTGGATAGGGAAAGGACCCCTAACTTACCTTTTAGATACTAAAAATCATCCTTAGGCAATGGCTTTGTGAATATGTCCACAATTTTTTCCTTAGATTTTATATATTCTAACCTCACTTGTTTCTCCTGTACTTTCTCCCCCAAGTTGTGTTAATTGATAGATATATAATTGGTTTTTTCATGCATCATTGGATTATTTGATATGTTTATTGCACTAGTATTATCAAAGTAGATAGTAATAGACATGGTAACTTCTTCTTGTATTCCTTCCAATTCCAATAGTTGCCTGATTCAAACAATTTTTGAACAATTGATTATAAAAGGAACATACTTGACTTCAACAGTATATTGTGGTATGCAACTTTTTTTCTTACTCAACCATGCGATCAATATTTCTCATAAAAACAAAGTGCCATCACTTGTACTTTTTATGTCATCAATATTTCCATTCCAATCACCATTAGTGTAGACTTTGAGTTCAAAATCACCATTTTGTTTGTACCATAATCCAAAGTCTTTTGTTCCTTTCAAATAATAGAATATCCTTTTAACAATAGTTATTTGTGTTTACTTATGATTAGAGAAAAAAGTTGCAGCAATACTAACTGCATGTGCAATATCAAGTCTACTATGCACAACATATTTTAACTTTCCAATCGTTGATCTATATTGTATCTCATTCACTTTAGTAGTAGTATCTTGCTTAGATAGTTTGCATACAGTCACTAAAAGTGTACCAATTGTCCCTAACTCATCCATACCAAATATCTTCATGATCCCCTTAACATACTTAGATTGAGTCATATATGTACCCTATTTTGTTTGATGAACTTGTAATCCAATAAAAAACTTGATCTCAACAAATATAGACATTTTAAACTCCTTACTCATTTGATCAACAAATGAATTGCACAGCAAAATATTCCCACCAAATATAATATCAACCAAAAATATTTCAGCAATCAAAACCATGTTTTCAGCTTCACTCTTCAAATATAGATTAGTGTTTTCACTTGTTCTCACAAATCCAATCTTAATCAATTATGAATGCAACCTTTCATACCATGCTCCCAGTTCTTGCTTCAATCCATATAATGATTTTCTCAACTTGCAAACTAGGGAATTTTGATCTAGCTCAACAAATCCTTATGGTTGTTCAATGTATATTTCTTCTTTAAGTATTTCATTTAGAAATGTAGGCTTAACATCCATTTGATATACCTTAAATTTCTTACAAGTTTCTTATGCCAAAAAAGTTCTAACTCCTTCCAATATTTCTATATGTGCAAAGGTCTCACCATAATAAATACCTTGTTCTTGGCATAACCTTTATAAACTCAAATGGCCTTGTTCCTTACAACTTCACCATTTTTATTTAGTTTGGTTCTGAGAATTCACTCTATTCCAATAAAATTATTGTCAGCAGGTCTTGGCACTAGTGTCCATGTCTTATTTCTCACAATTTGATCAATCTCTTCATTCATAAAATTTATCCAATATCCATTGTTGAGTACAACTTTCACAGTTCTTGGCTCAAACTCAACAATTAAAAAGTTATTTTCTTTCAACTTACTTCTTATCATGACTCCAACACATTTATCTCTAATGGTTTGCTCATGTGAATGAGTCCTTTTTCCATAGTTTGATATGACATGTTCTATTTTTTGATTTCCAACACATACTTCACTTTGTCAACATCAACATCCTGCTCCGATTATTTTTTCTGTGTCAGAGTAATAGAAGTTGTTTCTTGGTGGCTCTCTTCTATTTCTCAAGCATTACTCTAGGAGCATCTTCATATACATAGATTTTTTTGTTGTAATCATCAAGTTTTTTTTTTCTTTTCCTCATAGTTCTTATATGCAAACTCATCAATTCTCACATTTGAATTTTAAATCATTTTATTAGTTACTTTGTCAAACACTTTTAAGCCTTACTATGAGTGGAATAGCCAAGGAAAATACCTTCATCACCTTATAATTATATTTTTCATTCTTTTCATCTTTATGAATGTAACATCTACTCCCAAATATCTTGAAATAACTCACATTAGGTGTATGACCATATCAGAGATGATAAGGTTTTTTGTTTGTTCCTTTCTTCAATTGAACTCGATTGAGAGTGTAGATTACAATAATAATAGCTTCTCTCCAAAAAAATTGAGAAATTTATTTTCAATTATTTGTGTTCTTGCACAATCCACCATTTGACCCATTCCTTCTATCAAGAATCCCATTCTATTGTGGAATTAGTGCTGATAATTGTCTCTTAATTTCATGCTCAACACAAAAAGTTAGTGAATTCAACAGACATAAATTCACCACCTCTATTTGATGTAAAATAATTTAAATATTTACCAATTTATTTTTCAACTCTAGGTTTATGTCATTTGAACATATCAAAAGCATGTGACTTTGACTTCATAAACATGGTAATCATCATTCTAGAATAATCATCAACAAATAGTATGAAATATTTATCACCTTAATAAATTTCTACTCTCATTGGTCCACATAAATATGTACGCACTAATTCTAGAGTATCATTAGAAGTATCTGTCCTTGAAAATCTTGACTTGGTCATCTTACCAAGTTGACATTGCTTCCACATAGAATTATCATGTTTAATCAAATTCTGTAAGCCCCTAATTCTTTTCTTGCTACTGAATTTGAAGATATTCTCAAAATTGACATGACATAGCCTCTTAAGCAAGAACCACACATCTTCAACTTTTGCAAACAAACATATATCAACTATAGGATATAGGTAAAAAATATTGCCTCTAGTTTGATCTCTAGTGTGAATTAGATTTCCATCATCATTATCATCATCATAGATCTTGAATTTCCTATTCTGAAACTCCACCTTGTGACATGTATTATTCAACTAGGAAACACTGAACAACTTATATTTTAGCCCCTATACCCAATATGCATCATCACATCTAACTTCATCATTAACACCAATGAACCTCTACCTTTCAATGGATATGGAACATCATTCCCTCGTTTAAAAAATCCATCATAATATTCCTCAAGTTTATCAAACTTACTAATGCATCTAGTCATGTGATGTGAACATCCACTATTAATGATCCATGTGTCATTCTTACTAACATGTGAAATAAGAGATTTTCCGTTATTATATGTTTCCTCATTATGGTCTTCTTTAACAATAACATACACTACTTAAACTCTTTCTTTCTCCTCTTAAGTGTCTAACTCAATGTGTTATTCCTCAATAATATAGCACGATTTCTTCCCTTTTTTCTTATAGTCCTTATTCTTTCTATATTTGTGATCTTTCTTATCATTTCTATTACTCCTAGTTATGTTAGGATAATGACCTACCTCATTACATTTAAAACATATAAAAGATAATTTACCTTTACCTATCATTAACCTCTTTGCAATAAATTTTCAATCTTATCCATATCATTGTTTGATTTTGACTCACTTTCATCTTTACTAAGTATCTTTTCTTTCTTTGAACTTTCAATGGTTAGTGTAGTCTTGAAAGCATTTCCATTTGTAGGAGCACTATTATCAAAGTTAATTAATTCAAATGTTGTCAAACAATCAACTAAACCATCAAGAGCTAGATCACAATCAATTATAACTTAAATTCATAAACTGAAAATGCTCTAATAGAATGAATACGTAAGAGTTTTCTAAGAACTTCACTTAAACTTCTTCATATTTGATGACACCTCCTACAACTTTGATATCAATCACCACTTATTTTATTTGGCTCACATACTGGACTATGTTCTTTCCTTCTTTCATCCTCATGTCATCATTTTTTCCTCTCATACTTTCAACTTTTGGTACAAATAAATTCTCATCTCCACCATGTAGAAGTGCCAACCTTTCCCACATTTCTTAATCCATAATAAAATTCTTGAAATCATTAGACTCATCATTCATGATAGATGCAATATGAATTATCAGACTATTATGTTCTCTTTTGTGGTTCATCTTCTCTATAGTCATAGGAGGGGTAGAAGAAACATGATGATGGTCTAGCCAATGTGTAGCATTGCCTCCAATTCTAGATAGATGTAGCCTCATCATATTTTTCCATTAAGAGAAATTCTCCTTGTTCAACTTTGGTACCTCTCTCTTACGCATGTTTGGATATTTTTCTCAAGTTCCTTCAAAAATATTTCTTCAAACACTTAGCTCTAATACCAATTTTTAGATAACTAACGTGGGGGGAGGAGCAAATTCATTATGTCCAGTTATCGAACATGCCTTAAAAAAATTTAGTACCAATTCAACCTTCATAAAATTTCAAATCAATAAATTGGTAACCAGATCCAACATCTCAAATCAAACTTGTAAACCTTTTTCATCAAAATATTATCTTACTATTCCTCACTATACCAAATATTAGGGAAATCACTTAATATATATTGATTTGCAATATTAAACAATAATCATAAAATCAAACTTGCAAGACAATAGCATTTACACATTTGACACATATATCTAACATGGAAAACTGGAAAATAGAAGAAACACCTTAGAACTGGCAACCCAAATAATTTGAGTCTTCTAAAGTGAGCTCTTTTAGGAGCCAATATTATTACATATTACATGGAAATTTTAGTGTGACATTGTTTGAGGGTTTTCACAAAAGATCATCTAGATCTTATCCATCCTTTACATTTAAAGAGTGGTCTACTTTAAAGGACTAACAAAAGGTCACTATTGGATGATACCATATAGTATTTCAAAGACTTGTTAGGCTTAATTAGTTAAGATATTTTATATGCTACAATGGTAAGAAAGTAACAGTCAAGTGATCTATTAGGATTTAGCACTACCTTTCTTGTTTATATCTCTACTTAACTTTGTCTCTTCCTTTTGATATCTTGTTGGCTAATTCACACCCTTTCTCTTTAACTTAGCACTTCCCCTTGCTTGATCTTGTCAATTCTATTTTTCTCATTTCATCTTCTATCTTCTTTAATCCACATCAATAATAATTCTCTAATGATTAGCAGATAATCAACAAAAGTTAGCAACAAAAACAATTTTGATCATTCCCTTAAATATAAAACATTTCCTTTCTAGAATCTTCTAGATTTTGTTGCTTAACTACAATCGTAGGTCATAGATTCATTGTAATTAGTCACTTAGAAAATAAAATTCATTCTTGAACCTTTACTCTATTTCATATTGTTAAATCTTTTCCATTATATCTCCTTTGAATTATTCAAGCCATTGATCGCATAACTAACTTTGTCATTATATTTCTTATTTCTAAAATACTCTTGATTTTCATCAAATGTCAACCTCATATTAGTATTTTATTAACTTGTTCATCCTGTCTACACTCAATAAAAGTTAAAAATTTACTTGGGCATACATCACTCAGTTAACACTAAACTTAAACGCTTTTATGTCAGGTGCTTGGTAACAACTATAGTAGCTTGGTTAATACTATGTTCCTTCATTCACCATATAGTCCAGTCCATGTAACTTTAACATACACTATCTTCACTACTTTCTCACAAACATTATATGGTTGTAAAATAGTCAAGTCGACATTATACTAACCAAGTCTAACTCATTCAAGTAACCATTGAATACCATACTTATCATAATAGTTTCTTCAAATCCTCTTCATCATTCAAATGATATAGAACCATGCTGAATTAGCATAATGTCTTACCAATTAAGACTTGACATCAATGACAATATAAATACTTATATGACTCTTTCACATACATTAACAACATTATCAATTGTGGCTAATAAGAAGATGCCAAAAAGGATCATGAATGTATTGAAAAAAACTTGAAGATAAAATCCTTCAATTGGTTGAATGCTTGAATCCATGATCATCAATGGAGGAATGCTTGAAGACTTGAAGACTTGAAAAGTTAAAAAATTGAGTGCTATAGTTCTCATGCATATATGAACTTGGATTTATTGTGGATTGTGTATGAAATGGAGAAAATAGAAGGGCTTACATAGAGCTTGTAATTGACTGACTCCCTCAAGTTGACCTGCCTAGGAATTGACACCCCAAAGGTATCAAGATATAAGACCTAAACAAAGGACCCAAAATAGGGCCCAATTAAGGGCATATGGAATCCTTGATCGGCCTATCAAAGACACACTGCACCTCTGATAACTAGTGGAAAAAACCTCTAGGATGTAGGAGCTGATGAAAGCCAACTTCATAGTGTGCTAAGATCACTTGCATGTAAATAACCTGTCGAAGGGAAACCAAAGAAGGAAGAGGTGGAGCTTTGAAAAACACTAAACAGACTGAGAGAGAAGATATTGAAAACTAAGAAAAAAGTATTGCTATTTAAAATGAGATGTGAAATACACTGAGAGAGCTAAAATATAAAGGCCTCAAAAAAGCTTGTAGAACAAGCTAGAAAGTGCTAGAAGATAAGGTTGACAACTAAGCATATGTTAAAAAAAGGTGGGATATCCTTGATCAAGGTGAGGAGATAAGTATGACTTAGATAGGAAAAAAATCTCATGTTGTCAACAACTCATCAATAAACTCCCAGATGAAAACTAATATCTAAATGCATTTAACTTAAGTAAACTTAAGTAAAAGAATAAAGAATTATTTACTCTAACACCTCCCCTTAAGTGCAACTTGGGGGAATGCCTTAAGCTCACAAAAATTAAGATAAAATGTAGAATAGGTGTCGACAACAAGGCCATACTAGGTACCCATGTGCAATGCAAAGAAATGTAACCTCTAAAAATGGAGAAAGAGAGAAAACCTCATGGGAAAAACCCTCCCCCCAAAAGAGGTAAGAAAACCTAGTGAAGCACTGAAGAAGCCTCCAACTAGAGGAAAGTCCCAAAAAATAGGAACAAGATAAGATCATGAAGAGCATCACTAAATCATGAAGAATTCACAAATTCTATCATTAGAAAGAAACTTATGATCTAAAGAACTTCCATGGAAGAAGAAGGCATGAATCAAGCATGTCTATATGGTAGATGATCCATCTCACCGAAATGCATAGGTAGCCATCCACTACAATCACCTAGTATATAAGATCAGGTACTGAATACATAGCTCACACTATTAAACCATTGAACCAAGGAAGCATTAGAATAATAGAATAACCCCTCCTTAATGCAGGTAGGGTGAGATGATAGGCAACTAAAAAGGTGGGCCAAAATTCTCTACAGAAAGAACCAAGAACAATGAGAGATTTGAAGAGGTACAAACCGCTATAAAGACATGGTCACACCAATGCTACATGGGGCAAAAAAGGAAGAGGACACAAAAATGGCAAACAACTATCCCTGCCATGGTGCTTTATAAAATAGTGTAAGTACAACTATCTCAAAATAATCTTCATGAACCCAAAATTCAAGAGTGGCACTTTATCTTAGTGTGTACATAAAGATGCTTACAAATGATATCTACAATGATAAAAAAAGGAAAAAAATTGATACAAAGGATAGTATAGCCCAAAAAAAAAGATCCCATGCCATGAAAATGATCCTCAGACCTAGAACACCCAAGATATTCACCATAGAGAAAAAATACCAAAATTATGATAGAAAGAGCATGGGGTAGAATTTGAAGGAAATGATAGTATTTTTGAAAAGATGACAAAACTAGCTTTCCAAAAATATAACATTTTCAAAAAATGGATATGGGACACAAAAGATAAGCTTGCCAGAGTTAAAAATAGAACTTAGGACTTTACTTACAAAACTGAGCAATAAAACTATATCAAAACTTGAAAATACCTTACTAATGTCTCTGTCTCAGAACAATATTTTTGGCACTTCTTTTAGATCAGAAAAATACCTCCATATGCTCAAGTTATGGCCAAAAAACTACCAATAAGTCAAAAAGAGACTTGGAGTGTTGGCAGGGGTATTGATGTAGGTTAACATCATGCGAGAAAATTTGATGGCCTACAAACTATCACAACAAAAAAGAGGCCATGTGGCATGGCACGTGGTAGTGCTACATGGAAAGAAGATGATGGGGTGGGTGATGTGGCAGGGGTGACGTGGCAAAGTGCCAACGTGGCACCCATGTTATGTGTCAACTGTAGAAGGTGTTGACTATGTTGGAAAATGTCCACACAAAAAATGAGTTGGTGGGGCCACAGACTGGTGGTAGAAGAGAAGATTCCCTAGTAGAGCGGTGGGAATAGGTTTTGTCCTAGCAAAGAAGACAGGGTGTGCCATTAGGAGGGTGGTGGGCAGCTGAGCGGTGGTGGTTGCAAAGCAGTGACTGCATAGTGGCTACCTTGTAGCTGCACTGCCAGTGGTGGCGGTGCTTGGGTGGCAAGTACAACCTCTCGCACAATTTTTTTTTTGCTTCTTAGAGCGCTTCTCACCAAAATTGACAAAATTTAAATGAATCTTGTCTATAATGGGCATTCTGAACTCAATGGTAGCATTCATTTAGGCCCAAAGCACTCAAAAAAAATGCATAAACAAACTAGGGTTTGTGTCTTCAAATTGTGCCTTGAAAAAACCTTCAACACGAGAAGCAACAGGGAGGCTCTGATACCATGTTGGATTTTATTTGTGTATTTTCTCAAATCCAACATAGGATCCATCCTAGATCCCAGAAATCAAGCATAGAGTCTGAGCTATAGTCATTTCAATGCATAGAGTGGATTCCAAGTGGATAGGTGAAGGGAAGAGAGGACCTAGGAGGATAGATCCCACCTCAAGATTCATGCCATTAAAATATGATATTAAAAGAGGATCTGTTATCTTTTACCCCAATTTCACTTAAGGATAGAAAAGGGAATAAAAAAGGAAAGGTGCAAGGAGATTGATGATCTCACATTAAATAGTTGTTAAACCTTGATTAGTTTGGAGTGCTTCCAATTTAAGATGGTATGATAAGAATAGCTCAACACTCATAAGAAATTTCTCTTGAAATAGACACATATGTTGAGAAAAATCAACCACAAGGAAGCATTAAGGATTCATTTGGTTGAAGAATTAGAGATGTAAATAAATTGAAGCAAATGGTTGAAGAATAGAGTGCAAGAACTAAGATAGTCATGTGCACTAAAGGAGGAAGAGAAAAAACTCTTAGTCTATAGAGAGAGACAAAGAAACCAAAGGAAAACATGTAGAGGGCTACAAAAGAAACCGAAGAAAGTAATACATGACTTCAATCACAAAAAAGTATACCTGTGACTCAAACTGTAAATGTTAAACAACTAGATAATGCCCCATGGGTCATACAAGACAATGCACAACCTAGTGAAGATAAAGTCAAGTAACGAGAAACATAACTCAACAACATATTGATGAGATCATCAGGGTGTCACCATTATAGTTGATTCTCCACTCGAGAAGAATAAAATAGAAAAAGAGAAAACATCTTAGCTCATATAGGTACATGATGAGGAACTCCCAAAAGAAAAGACTCCAGAATTGGAGCAAGTGCAATAGAAATCACCAAAGAGAGAAAGTATAGAACTTGTAGAAAAAGAAGTACAAAAGGAAGAGGAAGAGAGAACAAAATTAGGTCCAACATCCTCAAGGTCAAATTTTTTTGGAAGTAGGACACTTGGACATAAGATAAAGAGCAAAACATGCAAGAAGAGAAGGTGACAAAGAACATACATGATGTCATCTTCATCATCATCCTCATCATCTTCAATCTCTAAAGATGAAGGAGAATTCGTTAAGAAAGATGTAGGTACATAAGATGAAAAGAGGATGTTAGATGCCATCATTTATAGAAAAGAAAGGGTAAAAGTATAAAGCTCTGTCACCGTTTGTGATATCTTGTACCGTTTCGGCCGAAACGCTTTCGGCCATAATGGTTTCAGTCGTAACGGCTCCGACCATACACACATGGCAGTTTTGTGTGCCTACATGGTGCATACCATTTCAGCTGAAACCCTTTCGGCCGAAAGCCTGAGTTGGTATAAAACCTGCCGCAAACCTCTAGCGGCTATCAATGTTACTATTGCGGTTCTTGGATGTTTGGAGAGCGGGTTAAGGGTTTCGGCCATAACTGGTTAGTAGTTTTCTCCTCCCCATTTTAAAATAGTTTTTAAATGTATTTTTTGATTTATAGATGTTAATCGTACTTAAAATAGTTGTTTTTGACATATTTTGTGAGTGAAATGCTTAAAATTGTTTATTTTTTAATATGTTTAAATTATTTAAATTATTTTAGGTTATTTTAGAATGGTATTTAAATTAATTTGTTAGCAAAAATGTAGTTAAACATGAGATAAAAATGTAATAAAACATTAATTAAAAGTGTAGAACAATATTAAGTTAGAATATAGAAAAATATTAGGAAAAACATTAGGTTAAAATATAGAAAAACACTAGTTAAAAGTGTAGAAAAACATTAGGTTAAAATATAGAAAAACATTAGGTTAAAATTTATAAAAACATTGCGAAAAACATTAGGTTAAAATATAGACAAATATTAGGTTACGAGGTAAGCATGTAGAAAAATATTAATAAAAAATGTAGCAAACCTTTAGGGGACATTATTTAGTTTCTAACATAACCTGATGGATCTAGAGGTGAAACAATAATATCTTATGGTGAAATTAATTTTGACATTAAATACACCTTCTAAAATAACCTTATATTAACTACAATCATAACCCATACCACATTCTAACCATAACATAGGCCCTCTACTAACCGAATGAACCATACTTAGATATTGATGATGTTCATTTTAACAACTAGTTATTGTTAGGCAATAATGAGTCTTACATTACCAAACAACACATTAAGATCACTTATGTCAACTGCATTTTTCAATACGTTATCCATATACATGTGTGTCTTAAGGGGACATAGGAGTCGTAATAGGTTATACTATTTTTTATAGGTTCTAATAAGTCTTAATATGTATTATTAGGATATAATAGGTTTTATTAGGTAATGATGATTCTTACATTACCAAATGACACATAACGACCTCATGATACATTTGTAAGTATTTTTATCCATATATATGTTAAGGGGACCTAGGGACTCCTACTAGGTCATTACGTCTGTTATAGGTTGTAATAGGTATTCATATGTTTACTAGCACATAATAGGTATTGTCAGGTAATAATGAGTCTTACATTACCAAACAACACATTAAGATCACTTATGTCAACTATGTTTTTTAATACATTATCCATACATGTGTGTCTTAAGAGGACATAGGAGTCGTAATAGGTCATACTATTTTTTATAGGTTCTAATAAGTCTTAATATGTATTATTAGGATATAATAGGTCTTATTAGGTAATGATGATTCTTACATTATCAAATGACACATAATTACCTCATGATACATTTTTAGGTATTTTTATCCATATATATGTTAAGGGGACCTAGGGGCTCCTACTAGGTCATTACGTCTGTTATAGGTTGTAATAGGTATTCATATGTTTACTAGCACATAATAGACTGACCTTACTATCAACCTTAATAAAACTATATCCCATTTACTTTATTAACATTCTTAACTCTAATTCAAACTACTAAATTAAGTCATGAGTTCTAAATTGTAAACTAACATTTGCTAACTAAACTCATTTACTTGTCTAATAACAAATTTTTCTATCCCTATGTTCTAACTCTCATCTACACTCCCCATAATCATCAAAGCATTTACATCAAAATTTAGATTTTAGTCAAGAATTATATTTTTTTATTGCATGTATGTACATGTGTACACTTAGTTATCATTTAATCAAGAAATTTTATTTTATTTTTATTGCATTTACATGTACATGTACAAATATTTATTTTTCACATTTGCATGAGCATGTTACAATGTACATTAGATATGGTCTCTAAGATAATTTGTTTTAAAATACATATGTATGTTACATGATTGAATTTAGCACCATACATTTAATCTTGTGTATTTATATGTACATGTGTTTCAAATTAAATTTAACTTTTAATTATTTTAATTTAAATAGACTTGTGTGTTTATATTTGTATATATATGCATGTGCAGATCTCTAGATATTTATCACTCAGATTATAGCTTCACATTCATATTCTCATATTTATTTTCATATATACATTATGACATCTGGTTCTAGGGATCGTGCTCCTGCATCCTCAGGGGATGCCAGTGTTCATGGTGGGGGTCAGAGTGCTAAGTCTGGTACAACACGTAGATCGACCTCCTCCACCCATGATAGACAGTAGTTATTTAGAGATACAGTGGTGATATTATCTCGTGCTATGCAGGTTTTGGATACCTCGCTTTCCTCTTCTACCACCCTCCCTAATAGGGAGAAGGTCATAGCGATGTGAGAGGAGTTATTTCGTATGATTCAAACAGTTGAATCATACAACCCTTTTGATGATATGAGCATTGAGACATTTTATTCTTCTTTATCTCACAGTGTCATTAGCATTGTGAAGTACACACAGATTGACACTGAGGTTTCCATTGGCATGGTGAAAACCATGTTTCCATCTTATGCAGATCGTCGCAGAGTCAGAGGCTACTCTATGACAAAGTGTACTGATCCACTTGTTGCACCATTGATGTATCCTCGTTGGTTGGCTACTCATCATAGATGGCCACAAAAGGATGAGTTCCCCCTATATTTCTGCAAACAATTGTTTGCAAAATTTCATTTACACTATGATGTTGACTATAAAGATTATCTAGGGCATGTTGGGCAGGGTCATGGGAGACTTTCTGACAGATTTAGACCCGTGGACACTCCTACACCTATTAACAAATGGGCAATGGTGGGTCCAAACCTTTTGGTTATGTTGAGAGGTCCACAGATGGCTACTGCAGGTGAGAGTGTTCTTGATGACACAATTAGGACACAAAATTTTTTGAGCATCGCCACCGTCGCCACACAGTTACACAAGATTTCTTCTGATCAATGTAGGCAATATATGCTACGGTCTCGAGGTACCACTCCCACAGCTGCATCATCTAGCACACCTGTTGATGATGATTATGGAGTTGCAGACATACCTTCTCCTGTAGACATTTCTGCAGTCTTAGAGGTGGATGCATTGTATCATTTGGAATCATATTTAGCATCTGATCTTTTAGATGCATATCGAGCATTATCTACACTCTTAAGGATTCCACTTTGTGACACGAGCTCTCAGATTAGACATATTTTGTCACGTACAACAGTCCTAGAGGATTCACAGAGGCAGGAGGACATTCTTGCACCTTCTACTAATCCTACTACTACACAAGCCCAGGCTACAGCACTAGCCCCAGCTACTCAGGACCCTACAACACCACCCCTACTCAAGATCTCAGTGGTACCATACAGCCTGGTCTATTTACTTCCATGCTTTCAGATCAGGGCCGCACTATTGACTTGGATGCTGATACTATTTTTTCATTACATGATTCAGATATTAGTCAGATCTGTAGAGCATTGCATAATGCTACAGTAAATATCTCTATATGTTTAGATTTATTTTTATTATAGTAAATAATATGTCTATATGTTTAAATTAATGTATATGTGTGTGTGTGTATGTGTTATAGGGTTTGAGTGATAGTATGTTACGTTTTGCTGATTTGCAAACATCAACAGATCCTACACGTCGTGAGTCCCAGGTATGTTACAATATATATATATATATATATATACACACACACACACACACACACACACACACACACACACACACACACACACACACACACACACACACACACACACACACACACACATATAGATCTTGATATAATTTTTCTGTACACATAATTAAATGGTTCACTTTTTATCATTTGACACAGGGTTCAGATGCAGCTGATAGACTCTTTTGGGGACAAGGCCCAGGATCAAGAGGGGGGATGTAGCTAATTAGATCATATGTGGCCTTTTATTTTATTGCACACATGTTATGTCTAGATACATATTTATATGGACAGTTTGATGTTTTATATGTTATTTCCATATGCATACATTTTATATCCAAACACTTTGATGTCTTATATGTTATTTTTAGATACATGGTTTATATGGAAAATTTGATGTTTTATATGTTATTTCTAGATACATGTTTATATCATGGACACTAAATGATGTTTTATATGTTATTTCCAGATACATGTTTATATGGAGATTTTGATGTTTTATATATTTTATTTCCAGACATTTGATCTACATGATCTATTTTTATACATTTGATATGGGTACATTATATTCTCTAGATATATGCACATGTATGTTATTGATCTTTTAATGTAGATGTCTATTTTATTGATCTTTTGATGTCTTCATCTTTTATGTAACTTATGTATGTGTTATGCACATGTTTCTATATGTTATTCATATTTTCAATATTCAAGTTTACATGTATATGTATAGTTATTCATCTTAATGCCTTAACCTAAGTGTAATTAACTATATAATTTTAATGGTCGATGTACATAACAATATAACATATATTTAATGACATGTCTTAATTAACTGTATAATTAACTATATTTAGTCTAATTATATTTAATGTAGATCATGTATTAACTATATTTAATGACATGCCTTAATTAACTATAATTAACTATAATTAACTATATTTAACCTAATTAACTATAACTAACTATATTTAATCCTATTAACTATATTTAATCTAATTATATTTAATGTCTTACTAATTAACTCTATTTAATGACTTAATTAACTCTATTTAATGACATGCCTTAGTTAACTATAATTAACTATATTTAACCTAATTAACTATAACTAACTATATTTAATCTAATTAACTATATTTAATCTAATTATATTTAATGTCTTAATAAGTAACTCTATTTAATGACTTAATTAATTCTATTTAATGACATGCCTTAATTAACTATAATTAACTATATTTAACCTTTAAATTAACTATATTTAATCTAATTATATTTAATGTCTTAATAATTAACTCTATCTAATGAGTTAATTAATTGTATTTAATGACATAAATTCTTAATTAACTATAATTAACAACATTTAATGTACATGT
Organism: Cupressus sempervirens; assembly: GCA_028749045.1. Classification (NCBI taxonomy): domain Eukaryota; kingdom Viridiplantae; phylum Streptophyta; class Pinopsida; order Cupressales; family Cupressaceae; genus Cupressus; species Cupressus sempervirens. The sequence goes on along the minus strand of CM053792.1, from coordinate 399,179,134 downwards.
AATATGTAACATAGTTCATATAGCATATACATGTAAGAACATAACGATTATATACAAACATAAAGAATGTATCATATAAGAACATATAAAGATTATATGTACATACAAATACATACAAATACTAAAAAGGTTGTCTTAAGGGGAGGTCCTAAGAGACCTGGTCTTAAATGAGATATCCGTGTCAAATTTAAATAAAAATAACAATACATGTCTAATTTTGCATATGCAAGATAAATGATCCAATGTACAAAAATTTATAAAACAAATATCCTATCAATATTAAATATGAAAGTATAAGAGCTATACATGCATAACTCAACTAGAGCTCCACAATAAGTACATAGGTAAACTAGAGCTCCACAAACAATGTATTGTTAGGATCCTCTCTACTTTTTATTATCTCTAGAAGTTTTTCATGTTTTTCAATAGGCAATTTCCACTTTTGATTTCCACGATGTCCTTTTCTTTGTACTGCTTCAAATTGTAATTTGGTTGCTATAACATGGTTACTGTAGTGTAAAACCTTTTCTCCAAGCTTGTATTCAATAAATTCAATACCACTACCAATTACCTTTGTTTGTTGATAATATGTTCCTTCAATAACAACTGATCCAATTGGATATGACTATTCGTCAGCATCTATAGTTCCTTCTAGCAACTTGTGTTTTTCTTTTGTGCATCTTAAAAGATAATAGTCCACATTTTTCGCATTATCTGGTAAGGCTTGAACTGCAAAAATATCTCCTACATGTATATAAAAAGATAAATATAAATTATTTAAAAAAAAAAATATACATGTATATTAATTTATATATATGTATATATGCACACAAACCTGCCACAACTAAATCATAAATGCACTCATAATCAATTGAATATACAGGATCATGAATGTCAATGTCAATGTCAACATCTTCAAAAGGAGGCTTTCTAACTATCTCCTTCAAATCCCAATGTGAAACATATCCATTCCCAATATTTCCACATGCACTCACTATATTTTCCTTAATGCAGTCATCAAAAAAACATGTTTTCTCTCTTACTTTAAGTACTGGAGGTTTATGGTTTCCTGTAGTCATCACTTGATGTAAACTTCTAATTCCAGGAATCGTTTGACAATCGTAAAGATTAGATCAATCTATATCTGTTACAAATACAAAAACTAATTGTCATATTTCAAAATAAATATTTAATTAAACTCAACTTGATTTTAAAAAGACATTAAAAATAAATATAACTTAGTTCACCTTTCACCTCCCAAAAGTAACGCTTATTGTATTCAGTATCTTGAGTAGCAAAATGAACTTTGCACCATTCAAAAATTTGATTTGCGCTCTCTATCCTATTCCTTGTATGTACATAAAATATGCATGCATATATAAAATTTAAAATATATGCTATTAGAGTATTAAACATGTACATTTAAAAAATGCATATATTTACCTGCAAGTTCATTTTGTCGAAGCGCATGTTTTATACATGCTCCTGCTCCATCATGTTCCCCTTTTCCATGTCCACTTTCAAAGAAATTCCATAAAAACTTAACATTGGTTCTAGCATGTTGCATTGCTAACCAATTAAATGCTTTTGCAGATTTGAATTGTCCTGTGAACATGAAACATGATAAGTATCTACAATTATCCAAGTACATATATCAAATAGAAATAGACATGTCCAAATAAATACAAGTTAAAATAGAGTTAAATAAATGTGTAACTATTTTGTGTATACTAACCTACACATCCATCAGACCAAATCCAGTGCTTTGAAACATTTATTCCACAATTTCTGAGATCTTCAGAGAACATTGCAAAACAATGAGCCACATAACTCCTGTCATGAACTTTATCATCACTAATATAGAAATGAACCTCTTTGATGATGATGCGTTCATTTTTATCCAATCTTTCTATCTGATCCACCTCAAATTGTGCATGTCTATAGGTCACTTGCACAAATATTGCAACTTGTTCAAAATGATAATATTGGCTTTGGAGCTCTGTATGAGGTACAAATGTATAATTATCAAAAAAATCTACAACTAAAAGTATACAACTAGGTGGAAAACAATTTTTAGAATCACGAAACTGTTTAGCTTGCCATCGTGCACCATGACAATGTTGGATATGTGGATATATCAATGGACGGAACTTGGCCATGAACTCATCATAATGCAATTCACTCTCCTTCAATACAATTTTTTTGGATTCATCCCCTCTATTATTTTGGTATGTCTCATATTCATATCTCATCCATGAAACTGGTGTGGATTCATTGATATTCTCAACTTGCATAATTTCAAAAAAATTGTGTAAATCTGCACAATCTTCACACTGATTTTTGATGCATTACACTTTGAATTCATCTGAATCTTCTAATTTATCACATAATATGGACCTCACAAATTGTGTTGTACTGCTCGGGATGACCAAATTAGGATCAAGTATCGCCATAACTTTTTTAAATGATTGCAAGTGTAGACCAAATTCAACATGATTTCTACAACAACAAGTTTCTCGCATCTTATTTATGCGTACAAAGGAAGGATGTAAACTCTCAAACATTCTCTGACATATTTTGACATTTGAAAATTCTTGTTTGAATGCTTCAAAAAAGTTCACTTTGAGTTATATCTATGAAATATTTTGGATGTTCAATTTTGGCCCCTGTTTCTTGATCTTTAATTTGTATAGTATCACGCCTGTTGGAAGAAACACGAGAATGTGTGGTCCAAAATTCAATAACTTGTCTTTTTACTACTTCAAAAATCCTATCTTTTCGAGGAACTCTAAAAATATTCACCCAGTTATTCTCAATGTTATCATCTAGCATATTTCTCCTCTTGATGTATCTCTGGACAGTTCTTCTAGATATATGTAGTAGATCAAAAATTGCATGTACCTATTTTCTATGTGTCAATTTTCTACTAGATATAGTAGTCATCAATGCTCTATGTGCATTACTCAAATCACCTCCTTGAGTTTTGTTGTCAATTTTGTTATAAGCATTTTGTAAATTTTCAACTATTGTTTTATTAATATTATGGGCATGGCTTTTCCTGTTATCAAAACCCAACAACTCTAAAACAGGTCTCATATCTTTTCTCCTAAATAACTTGACAAATAATTGTGCCTTTCCAAATATACTCTTATCCTTGAAATATTTATCCCACATGTTCTGACAATTCTTTTTGATAATGTTATCATTTATCATATCTTTAGATGGAATTTGGTTAAAAAGTAGTTCTTCATCCAAATCCATCAAATTTTTTATGCTTTCTAATTTGTCTCTATCAATAGAACTACCAATTTCTTCCTTTTCATTACTTTCATTTTCTTCATGAATCATATCATGTTCAGGAATTTCAGTAGGTTGGTTTTGAGCATGTTTTGTATGGCCTTTCATTTTGTCATCTCTTTTTCCATCATATTTCCTTGATCTTTTCCTTTTACTACCCATTGAATATTTCAATCTATAGAAAAAAAATAAAAAAATAGATTTCACTAAATATTAGCTAATGGTTCAATATATAATACATAAAAATCAAAATAATTAGAAGAGAAAAAAAGCACCTTCAAAATATTTGATCCTTTGCAATATTGATTAAATCCGCAAAAAAGTTGTTGAAAATTGCTTCAAAATTAATTAATTTTTGCAAATCTTCTTCCAATTTTCGCTGTCCCTGTATATTTAATTTTTTTTAAAAAGGAAAAAAATATTTTTTTATATCAAATAGTCACATTAACCGCTAGCGGTTTCTCATGCCAACAAGGGTTTCGGCCGAAACCGTTTCGGCCGTAACCATTACGGCCAAAATAGTTTCGGCCGAAACAGTCTATGTGGCAGCCAAACAAGCAAAAATTAGAACTTTTGTAAACATCTCACTTTGAAGGCCAATTTGACCTACTAAATAGAAGTATTTTTTAAAACTAAAAATATACTTTTGTAGTTGTTGGAGTCACGATTATGATTGTATAATTTTTTTAAAGTTTTGATTATGAATAATATGTTATAATTTGAAAATATTACAAGTAGGTATCTTAAGATTCAGGAAGATCTCTATTCAAAAATAAGAAAAAAATAGTAAATCATGTTAACATTTTTTAAAAATTTTTTTTATGGTACATAAGAGGAGAGAGTCTTCTTCAAGAATATGTAATTTGTTTTAAAAAATATATAGATTTGATGGAAAGAGTTTGACAGGAGAAAAAAACTATCTATTTATGATAACTTTGACTTTGACCAGTTATAACTTCCAAAATATTAGCCGAATTTCAATTTTTCTTTTTCGGTGCACCAGGTATACATGTTAACTCTAACATATTCCAAAATCAAACCAAAATATGAATATTTTCATATATTTGTTTGACAGGAAAAAAACTCTATATTTTTAGTATTTTTTAAAAATTAGAAAATACACTTTAAAAATGCAAAAATAAATAAAATTTTCACTCAATTAAAAAAAAAAAAAATTATAGACATAAACTTCATCCAATTTTACACATTTCATTAGTTTACATCATCTTCAAATTCTAAGTATAGATGCCACTTTTATTTCGTTAAAGTTGAAGACTTTAAATTCTGATATCACTTCTCCTTTATAAAAGGTGACATAGGTTTGTGCTTTTACCCAAAACCAATTATAAAATAGATGGATCTAGAGGAGCTCAAAGAATATAAACAACTCTTGAAGAAGAGGAAGAAAATAAAGAGAGTAAAAAGAAGCAAAGAGAAGGATACCGGTAATTACTAGGGATATTGTTTCAGAACCAACCTCTGATTCATTTTATGACCTAGATATAAATCTAATTAGTCAACTCACCACCTTAGTTGTCAATATCAAAGTAGAAATAGGAAGTGTTGAAGATCTACTTGAGAAGAAGTTTGAAGAAAGAAGAATAGAGAGGTTGTCAACCCTGTAGAACTCAATAAGGCCACTCTAAAGGAAGTAAAAGATTACATGATAGAGACACTCAAGGTCCCATCACTAGTCCTACAAAAGAATTTGATTTAAGTTGACTCATACAAAACCTAGAGAAAAATTTACAATAGGATCCACACAATCTCTAGTCATTGAAGAGTACATACAATAAAGTCACTAATTTTGTAATTTAATTTTGGTCCAATACATAGGGAACACTACATCTTATTCATCAAACCAAGGAAGAGTAAGTGAAAAGAATCATACGACTAATTGAAGTACAATTCATAATATCACCCCTAAGAGTCATCATACAAGGGCACATTATCGATAGAAACACACTAATTTCTAGATGACCGGTTAGTACACTAGATGGAATTACAGAGCTCTCAACAGACATAAGTAGTTAAATAATTGCACTTACAAATATCAAGACATCATGGGAAGCCCATCTTGACACAAACATAGTCAATACAAGGATGTATTTCAAAACCTATAATACCCTTTCTCGTTGATGCCAAAAATGGGGAGATGAGAATTGGAGGAGACCACCATAGTGGTAGATGATAAAATGAAGAAAACGTTGGTGACAAACATAAAGAAAAATGGGGAAATGAGTAGAAGGTGACTATATTAAATTGGGAGTATAAGTGAAGAAACAAAGGAAGGGAGAGATGAAACAAGGAAAATTGAAGTAATTTGGGAAGATGACAAATGCGGAGATGAAGAAGAACATTGAGTAAGGAGAACATATATGTAGGACAATTTAGATAAAGGTGAAGACAACCCAACAAGGGGAAGAAATAGAGGTAAAGACCAACAAAGGAAAAATAGAAGGTTCAAGAGAAAGGAAAACATCATGAACAAGGTAGCATAGCTTTAGGGGGAGATGTGACAAAAATTGATAATTCCATACACCAAAATGATGCCTTCTACTAGTAAAAATGGATGAATGCTAACAAAATAAAATTTTGACAAAAGAAAGACAAGTATGTCTCACAAGATAATGGTATAGAAAAGGGTTTTCCATAAATTCCAAAGGGGGAGATTATTGATCCCATGGTTTTTCATTAATTAATGATTGTATAACTGTGTTGTCATTGATTGGAATACAGTCAAGGGAAGGAGATGTTACAAGGTAACAATATTATTAGTAAAAGATTTAACTAAGATGCACACATATGCTAAGCCATCATTCATAGATGAGCATGAAGGATATTTGATCACCAATCAATTGCAAGATGAGTCATCATAGATGTGACAAGAAAAAAGATCAGTCAAATTGGATGTGTCCAAAGAAAAGAGAGAAGCAATGCAAACAAGCAAGGACATATGCTACACATCGGCTCACAAAAGAGCTGACATGATTACTAGTCTAGACCCTACATGTAGGGGTCACGAGTTTTCTATGAACAACTCACACATGGAATTCAAAATTTGAATTCAAAACTAAGTGAGATTCTTGTCATGGGTAATTGTTCATTGACATTGCAAAGTGCATAGATGTACTTAGATTTCATTTAGAAAAATAGGCTAGAGAATGCAAAATGATTGTTGCTAATACAATTGAGATAAAGTGATTATCATAGATGTACGAGAAAAGAGTTGTTTGAAGTGCAAAACCACAAAGAGAGCATTTGCAGAGAGGAATGATACAATGAAAGGCTATTCAGAGCAACCAAGGTCAAAGGTGAGATTGAAGTGCTCATGAAGTAAGAGAAGAAAATAGGAAGATTAGATAATCTTCAAGGATATGTAGTGGAAATTTGCAAGGCAATATAGAGCTATTTTTAGTTCTTACATTAGATTAATTTCTCACCATTGCATCTAGTTCTAGCTCTTAACAAGGTAAGATGCATTAGTAAGATTTTGTAAATTCTCCAACAATGTATCTTTCAAAAGAATATTTTTAAATCCTCTAACTAGGTATATTTCACAGGCTTGTGTAACCCTAGCATATGATATACATTCTTAACAAGATGTGTTTCTAGAAGAAACAATTGTAGCTCTTGACTTGGAAACTGTTTACATGCATTATAAGAGCTAGTAGGTATATTACTCCCAACATAGTTTTCACCCTCTTATTGAGGGTTTCCACATATAAATCTGCACATCACTTGATGAATGCTTTTGTATGTGAGTTTACATGCTTTTATTCTAGTATATTTATCATTGATTTAGCTATTAAGTGGTTATTGCATAGTCTTGTTAGAATAGTACTTCATAAAATTAGTTGGAGTGTTTATACTAATTTACCCCCCTCTTAGTACCAGTAGGGACCAACAAAGGATTTGTAATGTCCTTGATTTTTTCAAGTGATTTATTTAAATTAATTCATTAAGTTGTCCTAAAAATTTAAATAATATTATAAGGATCTTTAATTAATTATTAAATAAAATGTCCCAATTAATATTATAATAAGAAAATTGTGTTGATTAGTACATATTGTAAATTTCTAGATGCTTGAAGGCCTTTATAAGGTGATGGCTCAGAACTTTTAAATTATAATGGAATGAATTCAATTCCTCTCTATATTGTAGAAGATGAAGGCTCAAGGTTCTTTGTACACAGTCTCAGAGGTGAAAGATCCTCCCTATTATGTATTCATAATTTTAGTGGTTAGTGGTTGACCTAGTCTGTAGTTAGAGATATTTTTCTAATAATTCACATTAGGATTCAAATTCAAAAAGTCTTCATTTGAAGACCAATTTGGTGTACATACCTACATACATACATACATACATACATACATATATACATACATACATATATATATACACACATATATATATATATATACATATATATATATATACATATATATATATATATACATATATATATATATACATATATATATATATATATACATATATATATATATATATATATATATACACATACATATATATAGATACATATACACACACATATGTGTATATATATATATGTATATATATAAATGTATATACATACATACATACATACATACATACATACATACATATATATATATATATATATATATATATATACATATACATATATATATATATACATATACATATACATATACATATACATATACATATACATATACATATACATATACATATATATATATATACATATATATATATATACATATATATATATATACATATATATATATATATATACATATATATATATATATATATATGTATGTATGTATGTATGTATATGTATACATACATACATACATACATACATACATACATACATACATACATACATACATACATACATACATACATACATACATACATACATATATATATATATATATATATATATATATATATATATATATACATACACACACACACACACACACGCACGCGCGCGCGCGCGTGTGTGCACATATCTACCATTCACATATTTGGTTTATCTTTATGTATTATGTTGTGTTGTTCATCTATGTTAGACTCTAGCATAATAATACTTTTTGTGTCAATATATCATCCTAGCTACATACTTTATCATCAAAGCCATATATACACTACACACAAAGTTTTGTTCTCTTTTCAAATTTGAAGCATTAGTGTACAATTGTGATCTCATTGATCATCCAACCTAGTAGACATCACACACTATACGATAATAGTGGAGGCCCACAATTTTTATAGGGTATTGAGTGTCGAGTGACAATTTTAGGGGGTATTACTAGGTGGAAATGTTGGTTGGTAGTGCCAAGTAGAAGTGTCGGGTGGTGGTGTTGGTTTATGATGTTAGGCAACAGTGTCAGCTGGAAATATCAGGTGGCAATACCACATTACAATGTCAAGTGGTGATGTCATTTGGCATATGTAAGTGGCAATGTGTTGAATATTACATTGGTAGTGTCAATTGGTAGGCAAAAGTGCAAATTGGCATTGCTAGATGGCAATATTGGGTGGTGGTATTGGTGGAAGTGTTCCAAGTGATAGGGTGACAATGTTAGCTAGTATGGTTACATTGTTAATTGTTAAAGGGATAGTATTCCCTTCAATAAGGTGGAAGGTTTGTACCATTGTGGTGCATTGTTGGGTATGTTACACAAATCTTGATTCATGAATTAGCTTTGAAATTTAAATGAAATATGTATGGGAAAGAGTATTAATGTAAAGCAGGGCTTAGATCTTAAATTTAAATGTGCATATCTTTACAAATGTAGTTGATGTTGAAATGATATGAAGATTCTTGTAGTTGTCTTGATGTAGTTGTTATATATTAAAATTTAGATAATTAAGGATGTCTTTCACAAATGCATAGATCTAAAAATACAAGCCTCATATCTCTAATGTTTTTATACTTGATGACTCTTGCCTCTTGAAGAACAAACTATATTGACATTGATATTCATTTAATTGAAAAATAATCACCATGCTAAATTGAGGTCTCATTTGCTTAGCCTTCATAATGGAGAGAAGCTTGATATAATTGAGAAGATATCCTTCAAAGGATTCTTTGGATTCTTGAGATCTACTTGAGAGTGCTTGAGATGTGAGATTATAGGAAAGAGCTCTTGATGTAAAGACTTGATGCCCAATTGAGGAGAGGTAGGTTTCTTATATACCCCTTTCAAACATTTAAAAAGTCAATAATCAAAATAAACTCATGTGATCTTATATTTTTCACTTAGCTCTTGAAATGGCTGCTTGATTTACATTTTGTGGAGAACCTTGAGGATTAAGTCAACTTATTCCAAGGAATAGGCCCATTCTCGCCCAAAAATCTTAGAATATGGTCTAGGGGTCAGTTTTGTAGAGAATTCTCCAAAATGGAGAGCATAATTGGTGTTGGATCAAGTATAGAGAACATGGACACCCATGAACACTAAAATGGGGCCTAACACAACATCTCATTAATAATGCCTACAAATTTAGGATGGTATACAATTAAAATAGTAAAATCATGATAAATTATTGTTCTAAATATATTTTATAGTGAAAATAATAATATTGAACTTCCCTCCAACTTATAGTAGTGGTAATAACACTCATTAAAGCACAACAAATAATATTGCTCTTACCATATACAATTGTTGGGGATTCAAATGAAGATTCCTTTTTTTGAAAGTGTGAGGATATGGATGAGAACTTGATTTTCAAAGCCTTGCAGAATTCTAAAAGATTGATGGGAATGAAGTGCTAGAGTAATTAGTTGTTTTCACTTATTAATTAAATCACTTTGATTTAATTAATTAAGTTTCCTATTAGTCTAGTTTTCTTAAGCTATCTTGTAGGTACATATAATTAATATTTTATTAATTATAATGTGCAACCCTAGCTTTTTTAGGGTTTAGGTTACCCTTTTTCAAGTTTCGATCTCCTTTATAAGGATTGATCTCTTTGTAAATTATAGAATCTATTGAATAATTTTTTTCTTCTTCGTCTGAGTTTTTCAGATCAAATTTTTTCCTCTTCTTGTCTTTTTCTTCTCCATGACAGGTTTTCTTGGGCTTTGTGGATTTGTTATGCGCTTTTACTCAAATGCTACAAGTAGAATGTAATATTTTATATATGATTATAAAAATCATCAAATGATTAGATAAAAAATAAACTAAAAAATGAAACATTATAGGAAAAATAAGGGTTGAATGTGTGGGATAAAAAGAAAACCCTATATTGAATAACTAAATCTTGAAGGAATGTGTAAAAAGTGAGACATACACCAAGAGAATTGTGAGGCCTCACCCTGACCCATCCTAGCACCTATGATACATTGTTATTTTGATACTCATGCTGACATGTCAGAACATTATTGGATACACTGAACATTGTTATGCTATTTTGCAATGTGTGATGCTTACTTCAGTTAGTTGATTTTTCCATTTAATGCTTATAAATATGTATAATGATGAAAGAAAATGTATGCAATGCTAACACATTTGATTATGCAAGTCGAAAGGCTAGAAATATGAGTAGAATTAGATAAACAACTATTTATTAAGAAGTGGATGCTTTAAGTTGTATATATAATTTCCTTTAGCATGTTATTCACATTATGCATGTGATTTTTGGACCTACTGATGTGTGCAATGAGTGTGCAGGAAAATCAGCCAAGATAACCCAATGGAAGAAACGGAGTTAAATCTCTTGTTAATTTTGTGCTAATCTTATATTTTAATTCTACAAAGGTTGGAATTTGATCTTACTATTCTACTAACTTTTAATTATTCCTAATAAGCCTTTAAAAGCTTAGAAGCATTAGATTTAAGTACCCCTATGGGTAAGGGTATGGGTGGGGGTACTTTCCAACCCTTTAGCCTCCTAGGTTGACTCTTAGGGTCTCTTAAAAACCCTATTATAAGCTGATTTTGAAAATGGGTTTCTCTTTACTTGGGTTAGTGAAACCAAACCTCCATCTTGAGTTACTTGAAGCTTAGTGGGGTTAGAGACCATACTTAGAGGCCTTTTGAGGAAACTTGAGTTTTTTGTCACCCAATCCTCTAGTTTTGGAGGAAGCCTTAAAGATTGAAGAAAGAAAAAAGGGAAGCTCTTCTCAAACCACCATTGCCATAACTCTTTTATGAAGGTAGGAGTTCTTCACTCCATGAATGGTTCTTTGTGTGTGTTCATGTTTTGAATCTCGTTGAATCATGTTGGAGACATTGTGTAGATATGCATTCCTTGCTTGTGTGTTGAGGGTGGTATTGGGAGGGATTTTATCTTTTTTCCTTTTTGGATGAATTCATATGCTTTTTTTGGTGTGTTGATTGTTTTTAAAAGATTTCCATGGGGATGTATTTGGCAACACTCACCCTTGGATAGGGAAGAAGTGGCCATGCTTGGGGAAAGGGCATCAGTTGGACCTCAATAGTGTAGAGTCTCCTCTCATGGAGAGAGGAGGGAGAAAGGGTAGGGTGTATGGACCCCTACTTGTCATCCCATGCCTTGTTGTTATTGAGAATTCTTGAATGTGGTAAAGAATGAAAATCCTTGTGGATATAGCCTCGAAAGGGTCTTGTGAAAGAATGGAAATTCTTGAAGTTTTAGCCCCGAAAGGGCTAAGTGAAGGTATGGTGATAGAATTATCCTATTGAGAAAATCCACCTTTCCCGTATATTGGTTCATTGTTGGACCTATTGTGCAACCGGGTGGGAATGTATGTTCATTTTGCTTACCTCCTTGTGTTGTTATCTCCATGTTGTTTCTTGTATCTCCCATGTTTAACCTTGAGGCAATGAAGAAATTTGATAAAAGTCTCTTGTGAAAATCTTGAAGAAAACTCAATGAATTGTAATATCATGTAAATTGTAATTGAATTTGATGTAGTGGCAAAGATATCGGGTTTTCTTACTGGTTCTTTCCCGATGGAGCCTTGAACTAGGATGAATAATAGAGGAAAGAAAAGAATAAGAAATTCTTCTTGCATTGCTCTCATGTGGTTCCAAATTTTGCATATGTTGTGAGAAAATAGGTTGATAGATATTGACCCTAAATTATATATCTCCAAGTTTCCAATTATGTTATTACAATGCAAATTGAGATGTTGAAGTTTCAATATATGGTTAAGTAATTTGATGAATTAGAAATCCTACATTGTGATCACCAAGCTAGTACATTCACTGTTATGCTCCATTAGTAATGCAATTGAAATTGAAATAATTATTCATCACCTTTTGAATTCTGAATATAGAATCATAATCCCTTGTTAAGGTTCATAAAGAATAAAATTAATTTTGATTAGGGGGATTATAATCCTTTGCATGCGTGTGTGTCAAATTGCTTTAGAGAAATGTAACTCCATTTTGCCTCTAGAAATGTTTAACTCATCTTGGTTATCAAAAAAAAATTTGCATTTCCAAGCTTAAAAGACCTCTCTGGAAAATGTATGGAGCAAAATTTAATTCTTTCCCCTAGTTACAGAGAATATTCTCTGAGATACTCCTTGAAAATTTCAACAAAATAAATAAATCATTATTAAACCCCTATAATAAAAGGAGTATACATGAAATGCATTTACAATTATAACATTTCAATGAATATCTTTTTGGACATAATTCACCTATAAAACTTTTGCATTAACTCCTAGAGCTAAGGAGCCATGTACTTAACTAGGTCATTATGCCTATGCACTAGATTAAAATTTAAAAAAAAAATAAAGTCCTAACCTTATTTATTTTCCCCTTCCCATGGCCAGGCGTGGACTTTCCACCCACCTGTGAGTGAAGGTACGCTCCCCCTGACGTGTCATGTCACTAAGGAAGGAAGGGGGGGGGGGGGGGGCAATGAAGTTTAAATATTAACCAAACTTCCTAACTGTTCCATCAGCCACCTCTTCCCACTTGCTTAGCATTCACCCCATTGCTGAAAGGACACGCAATGAGGAGAGGGTGGTGGGGGACCACGCCTGCACTACGCAGGCATGGGACAGCGCGCCGCCTTGGAGGTGACCCACGCCTAGGCCTGGCCACGTGGGCTTAGGGTAGTTGTTGTGTGGGGGGGGGGGGGGATAAAGGTTAGGGGGGATTTAGTTTATAGAATATGGTGGTTTAGGTAGTTGTATCTTAAGCTAGTTAGATTACCATGTCTAAGTTAGTATAGGTGTTAGTTATTCATTGGTAGCTAGTTTAGAACTTTTGTAGATTAGATTATTAAGTCATTTAGTAATTAGGATAGTTTTAAATTTAAGACTTAGTTTTTCTTTAGTAATGGTTGTTTGTTTAAGTTTTCTTAATTGTTAAGAGTTAAGTAGCTTAAATTTAATTAAGTTTAGACTTACGCTAATTGGTGTAATGTTAGCTTAAATTGAGAGTCCTTACATAAAATGTATATTGTAATTTGAGTTAAGTATAGTTATTACATGTGTAGGGTAGTACTAAATCATGGTAATTCAAAACTTAATTTATGTTAATTTATATCATAGCCCAAGTTCGTTAAAGTTAGTATTTATGTTTTGTTAGTGGAAATGCATGTTAGTTTCGAATGAGGATTGTGGTTACTTGATTTTTAGTACTCAAGCTAGGATCTCAGATGTTTAGTTAAGTTATAGATTGTTATATTTTAAATTGAGTATGGCGTTTATCTATAAACTAGATTAGTAATTTTGATGGCTTTAGGAATTAATGTATTAATTGTTAAGTAACAATGTAATTACTAATTAGGGATTTGAATGTTAAAATATTAAATTCATTTCAATTTAAAAGTTTTGAATGTGAAATTTGAATATCTCCATTAGAACAATTTTTACGTTTCATTAAGTAGTTCTATACTCTTATGAGCTTTATAGATCAATCTTAATATGAGCTTAAATTTATGATAATTCAAATAAAGCTTAGACTAAAATATAGAGTCATTGGAATTACTCTTGTCATCAACTTTAATGGTAAACAATAAACTAATTATTAGATGGTTATAAGTATGTTGGAGAAAATTTTAAGTTAAGTTAAATTTTGGATTGAAGTTTAACGAAGTCGAAAGAAGTTAATTCATGACACTAAGCCTAGGGCAATGTATTAAAAATGTATCGACAATCAAGTTATTCATTTAGTAGTACGGGCCTAACTAATTAGAACATCCTTAAGGTCATAACAATTGAACATGACTAGTTCCTTTATAGTTAAACCCTAAAACTTTTTCGACAATGTTGTCTTGCTTAATCTTAGTTAACCACAAGAACACTATCTTTATTAGCAAAAAAAAAAAATTCTGTGTGTTTTTGTCCTTATCTTTTTTGGGCATGACAAGAATCTACATCTAACTTAAATATGAAAGTAGTGTATGCAATGAAATAGGGATTTATAAACCTTGGTAAGAATTTCTAGGTTATGTAGGAAAGTTGGGTTTATACATTATTTAAATTATAATCATTAAAATATGTAATCTCAAATAATGAGGAAGGAGTGGAAAAAGTAAATGCAAAGTATAGATGAATTAGCATGCACATTATGTAGTTGGATTGTAAAAATGAGAAAGTGGAGGTAAAGGTGCCAAGAATTAGTTCATCATAACATTAAATATTTTTTAATCAATAAAAAACGTTCCTTACAATCTACCAATTGAATATATTGTTCTCTTGTTACCTGTATTCATGTGGACCATATCTCAATAAGTGCATAGTTTAACCTTATGCACAAATATAAATTGGCAAAGAGTAGATTATTAGATTTGTCTTTCTTAATAGACTAAAGCTTGAATTTGAGAAAGAATTGGCCAAATTTGTGACCATCCTTAAGAATCTATTGAATTTTAAGCCATGTTTTGATTAACCAAAAACATAGGAAACCACCTTTATAATTTTGAGTGAACCATCAAAGACAACAAACAAGCATGAATGATACCTAATAAGATGACACATGTAGACAATAAAATATATTCTCATTGAGGCTTTGTTTTCTAGATGGTCTTTTTCACATTCTCATATTCCTCAATGGTTTCAAGATAAATAAATGAGATTAGATACATCATAACATACAAATCAATATAAACATGTACTTGGTTGTGTAATAGCAGATAGTAGAAAGGTTTTAAAAAGTCCAAGCAAGCAAATATAATTTATAATAATAAATGAGCAATATAAAGTGTAGAACAAACCCTTGAGCAATATAAAGTGTAGGACAAATCCTTGATGAAATTGTCTTAATTTCATTACGTTTAGACCTAAATTCATGCAAAACAGTATAGCTAATATATTTAAAATAGTGCAATTAAAATACACCAAAACATAAATATATAATTATAATAATATATAATTTTGACTGCCACAAATTGCCAATCCTGTGTGAGTGCTATCTAAAGGTCTCTGTGTGAGTGCTTTTTGTCTCCTCTCCAAACACCAATAGAATTGTGACCCCACAAGGAAGCCCCTCCACATAAATTTTGAAGAGAATTGTGGGCATCAATTAACATCGACTCTTTTTATTAAATTTAGTGGATGATGAATAATGGGACACGGATGGAAGTATCAAACAAAATGTGGTCACAACAGCCATGAACGTGGGAAGAAATCACGGAGCAGCTCACATCATAATGATGGAGGGAAGATAACTGTAAACATTATGGCTTCTGGAAGGATTCCTTTGACCTACCGCATTGTGGCTTTTAGACGGAATATTTGGGACTATCAAATTATGCCTTCTAGAAGAATTCTTCCATGGGATTTTGATGCTTCTTTGGCTTTGCGTTCGTCCATGTCAATGTCACGAGCTTTAATTTACTTTCTGAAGTACGTTAGGTAATGCTTAGTCTTCGGTAGGTGGATCTCCGTCATGTGGCTTATTAGCCGATAGGCTTTCACCTGGACCGGTATTTCCTCACGCTGGAGCTTCGAAAACGCCGGGACTTTGTGGCCAACCATTTATGTTTACCACCCGCGGGATGCTCGGACACCACCATTCTGGGCGTTGTTGCGTCTGAAGTGTGGAAGCTACCTGTAAATAAATGACTCAATTAGGCGTGCACCGAGTGAATGAAATAGATTTGAATGCTGCTTAGGCTTGTTAACGCTTCTAACACTTCTACACAGGAAGCGAAGCACTGAAGCATTTCTATCGTCCCCCTCTTGTTGGTTTGGGTAATGGGCGTTCGTTTTTCTGAATAATAATTTTTGTTTGAGTTCTTCTTCTGCATGCATGGAGCCCTCTTTTCCCTGTATCTGTGGGAAAGTTGTTCCTTTCTATGGTTGGTCTTTTTCAGAATCTAATAAATCTATTATTTTTTCATTGATTCAATTTTGCATAGTCACTGTTTTTGTAATGGTTGCCAGTGTTCACTATGATCTACCGTTATTCATAATGGTTATATCTGTTGTATATGGAAAGCATTTTTGTTTATAAAGTGTCCATGATTATTAATTGTTGCTGGATAATTTATTTGTAATTTTCCTGATTAGTAAACAAATTTCGAAAAGGTACACAATATGTTTCTCGGGGGTAGAAAATGTTATGCAATACTTGCTACACTTATGTCCCGCAGAAGGTCCTGAAAAACGAATGAAGGTAGATGACAAGCTCTTATGCAGGTATTGGTATTTATATCAGCAAAGATTGTTAGAAATGTGTTTTAGTGTAAAGGTATAAAACAAAGTTATGGTATAAAATATGTTATAGATTTTTATCTGTAAGATCTGCTTTACAATTCAGAACACAAGTCACTTTCCATCTTCAGATTCGTTAGAATATTTGCAGTTAAGAACCACTCACAAATTAATTAAAAGAACACAAACTATAGTTCTTAGTATTTTAACAATTATGCCTTCATTAATGAAATTTGTTTTAAATTTATTGATATTTAGATTGATAATATTTATGCAAAGATTTAAATAGGTATTCAACTCCTAGAAGATTTCTTTTAGGCTTAACTTAGTGTGAAAAAAATATGCATTGAATCATGTCCTTAAAATAGATCAATTATAGCGATATTCAAAAACTTATAAAATTCTTTATGATTTAGGATATAAAATATTACTAAAAAAAATTATTTCCAAAAGTTTGCAGGTTTTGGCAAACGGACGTTGGACGTTGCACAACAAGAGAGTCGAGAATATTATGCACGTCATAAAGATGAAATATAAGTTCGTAAGTGCACAAGGAAGATAAACCAATAAAAAAACCCCCTAGAGAAAGTACAAGCACATTTATTACAATAATGCAAGGCGACCCAAAATTGTAATGCTCGACATAGGGAATAAGAAAATATGTAGATGAAGATTTTATGCATTGGCAACTACAAATGAATGCCAATAGACATCACCAAAAAAACAAAGCACAACATCAAAAAAGATAATAGGAAGAATGAATTTGTAGCATTAGTAAATACATTTTGACAGAAAATTGATGCATTATCCAACTTATAAGTATGTGATATATGTAAAGAATGTTACTCTAATATGCTTGTCCAGTCATCAAACACTACCACAACTTGCAAGAGGTGTTATAAAGAAAAATGCATACATCATTTCTCATCATTCAATAATATGGATCCCAAAGAATAGCCTGCACTGTTGTGGACACTGACTCAGGTGGAAGAGATTCTCATTGCAAAAGTAAACCTAGTAGTACACCTAGTAGTATAGGTAACAAAAAAGTTTTTAGGCCAATATAATATTTGGAAGACATCCATGGTTATGATATTACATCTACAATCTCATGATGTGACATTGAAATCAAAGTCTTGCCACAATACTCATCAAGAGGAAAGTAGAGGATAACATATCAATTACTATTGAAAATCTTTGTTTGCACCTTAGGGATATCCTAGACACATAGCTTGTTGAAAAGGTCATGCACTATGGATTTATAATAAGATCTTATTGGAACAAATTTCCATAAGATCTAATAAACATGATAAATCAACTAGTTTCTCCCACACCATTCTTCACATAAAGTGCAACAGATACACAGTGGACCGATTTACAATGCTTATTTGGAAAAGATGTACACGTTTATATGTGATCAAGCAAACATAATTAACAACCACAAAATTTTCAACATTATACCTACAACAATGGTTCACAATCTTTCATGAAGAAGTGATTGAAAAACTTCTCAGTGCAAAGGATTACTTGTATAGAAATGAGTGGCAACATAGAGGAGCCGTGCATATACATGAATTTATTTGGCTCCATAATGCACCAAATATGGATAAACTTGATTGGAAGTATGATATAGAAGTCATGAAGGAAATATAGTTCTTTGACAAGTATGAGTGCACTTGTAACCCCCATGCTATAGAATAGAGAAGCAACACAATTATTTGCTCTCCATTGGATGATCCCTACTTGTTGATCATGATTGAGATATACGTTGCAAATCCTTATAAAGATTATGAAAACATTATCAATCATGTCCAATCACACACAAAATCTAGCAAGGTTCTTTGGTAGGCAGGAAGAGATTTAAGATTAGGATTGACTTTTGTATTAAATTGGTTTTATTAACTCTTAAATTAAACTTTTTATCTATAAGTAACCTTAAAAGAACCAAATAATTTATTTTTAAACTTTTAAGTATTTAGTTTTGATAAGAAGATTTGTAATTTATTTATTGGAGAATATATTTAAATAATGTTATATATTTATAAACTTCACATTAAAGGAGATTTCTTTACTAACATGTTATTTAGATTATAAATTAAATATATTTAGCCAAGTAAGAATTAATGTTGGATTTACTTTATTATTAATTTAATCTTAGATAGGGTTATTCAAAATGTTAATGTATTAATTGGATTTTCTACTTTAAGGGATTATAATTAAGATATTTAAATAATGAGAAGTAATAAAGTAACTATCTTTAGTATTTTTAAGTTGACTTTTAGATTATAGTAGTTAATTAAGTTAGCATTATCTCAATTCTATCAGCTATACACTTGCACCCTGCCTTGGTGCAAGTACTAGTATAGAAGTATCTCATGGATTGGGAGTAGGGGAATTATACATAAAAAGTAAGAGTTTTTAATGGAAAATTATGGGATTTTCATATTTGTTATGAGTTTTTTGGGGGATGGGTTAAGTTTTATGCTTGCTCTATATTTCGTAAGCAAAATTTCTAATTAAATTTAAAATATTTTGAAGACTCATATTAAAAATATGAAAAAATATAAAATGAATATTAATGTCAAACAAGATAACGATGGGGAAATTTTATAGTTATATTTGTTGTGGTAAAATTGAAATCATTTTCTTTCTTATATATTTTCTTATGTTTATATATAATATAAAAATGTGATATGTTATTTGTTACTTTTTTTTTTTTTGAATTAATCAAAGTAAAAGATATAAGTAAAATAAATGGTAGTTCAAGGAGTGACTTCACATAAAAAGAAAAAATAAGATTACAATGTCAAATCATATATAACGCAACCAAAACTACTAGTTCACAATACAAGGAGTAAAAATACAACTTAACTGACTAAACATAAAAAAAATATATGATAAATATGAAATTGATTGAATATGCACAAACAATAATATGCAGGAAACCACAACATCAAGAAAGTTACATAAACAATATTTTATTTGTTATTTTTTGAATGGGAGTATATAAAGTAAGAGTTATTTGTTTCTATCTAAGCCTTTTTAGGAATCAATTTTGAAATTTAGTTTATTTCTTTCATGTTTCAAGTAGTTTTGCAGTTGATTTTAGCTCTCTTTTGTAACATCATGGACTAATTTAAAGCCTATTCATTATAATGTTAATAAAAACTACTAGAGACATGCATTGGGATGATAATGTTTGTTCATGGTTAGACCACTCCAGATGAATATCTAGAGGACTAATGTTTTCATGTGGAATACACACTAATTGTGGAAAAACTATGTCTTTTTGAACACATGAAGGTGGGGAGAAGGGGTGGGGATTTGAATCAATATTAACTTAAACTTATTCAATTCAAATTTACAATTCTAACTTCAAATTAATTTTACAATATATGACAACTAAAAGATAAACATACACAACATTGTTGCCCATATGAATACTAGATTTTATGTGAGCAACCTAGTGATGGAAAAAAATGGTGAGAAATATCACAATATATAGGAAGCCATGTTTAGAATATTATTTTACGGTTATAACTCCAAGGGGATACTACCCCCTAAGAAAATATTTTATAATTATTCAAAGGATGATAACTTCTCCCTATGTATAATATGTTATTATAATGCTAGAAATTGTGAACTTGAAATACTATAAGATTGCATCTAACATATGCTAATATTGTAATCTCCTTTTTCACACACGTGTTGAACATCACAAGTACTTGGTGGGGGTGGGGGAGAAGGGTAAATCAACACTTCTTAGTAATTATTTAGTAATCCAACTAACCATAAAAAATCTATAAAATGGTAAAAATTACACAAGAACACCACATTTTTGTGGAAAACCCAAGATAGGAAAACCATGGTGAGAAATTCACACACTTTATCAAAATGAAAAATTTTAAAGTATTAGGCTAGAAACCAAAGAACTTGTTTTTGATGTATTAGATAATAGCCAAAAGAAGGGGGGTTGGTCCCATAGTACAGAAGGCTAGAGAACAACTGATAGTTAGGCACATTTCTAATGATCTTAATAACCCTTAAGGAATATAGATCTCTACAAAAATGAAAAATGATTTCATAAATTCCCAAAAAACATAGTAAAAGAGTGGAAATTTGACTTTATCTACTATTGGAGGCCTCTCCATTTGGATAAAAAATTCACACCTTTTCTCTTCCATATTTTCCCAAAACATTCTCTATAATTAACCTAATTTTTTTTAAATTATGTCACTCACACTCATTATTATTTTATCTTTGTTCACTCAAATATATAGAGATTTGTCTATTAGAAACATCAACAAGGTCTATAAAGAAAGCTAAACCTATGATCTACAACTATCTCTTCTTGTACATTCTTTTAATAGTGTTCCTTCATGATGAAAAGCCTTGGGGGCATTCTTCCTCCCAACAACTTGATCCCACTCCTATAGTCAAGATTCCCTCTATGAAAGCACATGAGGTGGGTTGTTGTTACCTTGGAAGTGGAAAAACTTGTTGAGACTTATTTGGTATCTACATGTTGTTTTCACTAGTATTGACGCCATTTCTTCCTTCTATAGTCATGTTTATGCTAAAAATGATCCTCGCATGAGGGATTGGAAGGGTGCCCTTATAGGAATGCATGAAAAATCCATATCCTCCCTTGAATCCTTCCACCTTGAGGTTTCTTTTACTAAAGCAAGAACAAAAAATCTATCATCCTAAAACTATGTTGGGTAAGATAGCCCCAACAATATATTTTTCTTTGGTTGTGTGCTTCTTTTCCCTAAGTCCCACCATTGACATGGTTTGAAAGTGGGTTAATGATAGATACACAAGCTTAAGGATAGTCATACCATCTTTGCAATTCTAAAAGGCCTCTCCCTATTTAGCTTCACCTTAGAGGAAGATCTTATTTTTTTCTTTTCTAGTGCTTGGGTCCTTGGAAAATGATATATTTCCATGGAAAATTTGAAGCCTAACTTTGACCTCTCATGACACTAAACAAGATGGCTATAGTTTGGGTTTGACTGCCTAGTCTCTTACTGGAGTTCTTTCCTGATCAAATTATTTGTTGGATTTGAGACTTCTTTGGACAATATGTCTCTATAGACAACCACTTTTTCTAAGTATAAGTTATTTTTGACCCATTTATGTGTAAATGTAGCTATCATCTCTCCTTAATCATGTAGCCCTAAAGTCCAAATAGGGAAAATAGATTCAATATATTTTCTTTGAGAATGCATCCCTATAAAACCAAAGATGTGCTAGGTATGGTAACATCGTTACTAAGTACAAAGTTGTTGGAAATATTCAAGACTATGCTAAGTTACTAAGAGGGAAAGGGTGAATCAGTAACTTCTATAACTTCTACTAATTTCAATTCTTAATCCAATAAACCAATTAACAATTGATTCATCACATCTAATATAATTGCATGCATGAGAAACTAAAAATATAAAAGCATCTACAACACTTGAACACAATGATTTGGTGACGCAGAAAACTTCCAAATAGAAAATAAAACTGGGGTGGGGATGATACCCACAAACTTTAGTACTGAAGTATAAAGTTGGCCGGTTAAGGCTTACATTGATAACTTCTAATGATCTGCCTTGTTACAAGCAAATAGGACTGCTAGGTCCACCTTGTGAGAGGATTTACAACATACAATGAAGTATGCACTCAGTAAAGAGATTTAGAAAAGATTGTTAGGTCTACCTTGTTAAAGGATTTTGACTGGTTTACCTATTAGGATGAAGCAGTAGATCTCTGACTTGCAACTAAGTTTGGTAATAGAAATTCCTTGATGTATTGATCACCTTTCTACGATAGATTTGTCACTATTGCTCCTTATGTTGATATGGCCTTCATAAATCTTTATTAGCTACTTACATTCACATTCTTGCACTTGCATTACACATTCATTACATTCCATACTACATACATTGGATATGATATAATACATCACATATATATACCAATCTAATTTACAAAATTACAAAGTTGGCCATGACACAAGTTAACACAAATATTCAACAAAGTTGGCCCACATAAAGATACTCGAGTTTTGAAGGATGACTCAATGAGGTTCTGATACTTAGCATCCATTGTCACTACTTGGCATCATCATGCTCTTGGTGAATGTAGAAGCTCAGTCCATACTGATCACCTTCAAGTAGTCTTGAACTCAGTTTGCACTGGTGACTTAGTAGATATTGTGAAAATTGGAAAACATTGAATTACTTGGTTACCATGGAGTGGTTTGGTCAACATTTCCTTCACATCACATGAACTGAGAACTCGATAGATAGTGCAATACTCGATAACCATTGTCTTCACTTCACATGAACTAGAACTCGATAACCACTGATGAACTTGGTATACACTAAATTTCTTGGTTTGCAATACTGAACTTCACACTAATTGAATCTGGTCGATAACCACTGGAGTTGGTCCAAAGGACTTGGTAGCAACTGTAATGCTCAGTGGCTACTGAATTACATGGCAAACACTGTAAACCATTCAATGAGCTTGGTAGCTGTATAGAATTTGAATAAGTATGTGTCACTAATAACCAAATTGACTGATATGTCAACAATCTCCCCATTTGGCATTAGTGACAAAAACGCTTATTAGCCCAAAATTGAATACCTTATATACATTACCATGTGATACTAGCTTGGTATATTTTGAGATTTTTCAAAATTGATCTTTGTAAGCTATATACAGATTATATTTGCATCATAGCATATATCTCCCCTGTACTATGTAATCTACTTTGTACATGTAACTTTTCTCTTATATACATTTCTCCCCCTATAACTTTTCTCTACTCCCTCTTTAATTTTTCTCCCATATCTCATCTCTTCTCATATCTCATCTCCTCGTTTAACTTTTCTGTTCTCCCTCTTTTTGACAATAATGCCAAAGATTTATTCTAACATATTTACATAGAGATACCAAAATGAGATAAGAATTCAAAGTGTACCTTGAGGGTAATTGCCTATGTTTTTTCCTAGTTCTCTTGCAATACCTTGCATGTCTAAATGGCAATTCACACTTCAACTAATAGTTCAATCATGTGGTTAGCAACAGAGAAGTTTTTATCATGAATAAAGGTTTTTGAATAAACAATATGTTTCTACATAGATTCCATGATAGGAAGGATCATATTTTGGATATCAACAAGTATTGAGCAGATCCTTGCTTCTTCTCTCAATAACTCTACTTGCATATCTGAAAAAAATCTGATCTTCTTAAAATGTGCAGAACTTGAATTGGGGTCAAGTTGCAACTACTAAGCACTTTCCTTAAGATCAATGTCAATTTTGGATAATTTTTCCTTAACTTCTTTGGTATACTCAGTGACATCACATAAATTAGCAAAAAGTGATGACACATTGGAACATGACACCTCAAGATTGCCCAAAATTGTTGATAATTCAAGTTGATTAATAGTAATTTGCTAAGCAATGTGCTCCGACACTTTATTGTTGAACTTATTTTCTACATTTTCAATCAATTTCTCTTGTCCCTTAGTGTCCTCTTTAAACTTTTGAATTGCTTCTTCAAGCTAAAAAAAAATAGGCTGAGAAGAATCAACCTCAACACCAATAGCCTCATTCAAAATGTTCTTAGCATTATCTAATATCTTATATTCTCTATCGCTTTCTTCTCTCAATTTTTGTTGCTTGGCCTTTGTCTGAGGAAGTTCACCAACTATGTGCATTTGATTTGTAGGAAGATTATAGAAATCTCATTTGCAAATTTCTATTTCCTCATCTTGATCTATATCTTCTTCTATTTCCTTTCCTTTCAATAAATTTGTACTCAATTGAACCTTAGGTTCAATTGTCCTTGTACTTATTGCCTTAGTACTCAAAATGGAAACAATGGTAGACATACTCAGCCGTGCAATAAAATCTATTATAGCACTAATTGGTGGAATACTTATAGAGATGCAAGAAGAATCTAAAATTGATGAAGCCAAAATTGTAGAATCTAAAATTGAAGTAGACAAAACTAGAGTGCTTACTATGGATGAGCTCAAAATTGAAGAAGTCAAAATTGGAGAGGAGATGACTAAAGAACTTAACTTGGCAGATGAAGGAGCAACTTAGTTGATGAAGTGGAAGTCGCTTCTATCAATGATATGATGAGTTGTGTTGGGGCAAGAGTGATTGGACATTTGATGTATCTAAAGTAGTCACAACCAAACTTGTTAAAGCTGACTCCATACATGACGTTGTCAAGGGTTTTCTCAAGGAGTGAGAAAGTGAAGCAACGACTACAACTGCTATCTTTACTAGATCAGTCTCCTCATCATCTTCCTTATCTTCCTTGGTAGCTTTTGCACCTTGCTCCTCTTCATCTTCCTTTTCTTTAGCTTCTTGCTCCTTATACTCTTCATAATCAATAGTAACATAATGAGTTGATCCTTCATTATCCTCTTCATCCTTACCTTCTTCTTCTTCATCATCCTTTACATCTATTGGGAAGTCACTTGGTTTATGAAGATGATAAATGTTCTTCCACATGTTTGTAGCAATCTTAACTACATGCTCTATATCTTCGAGCAAAATTAAACAAGTATTAAACCTTAGAGTCATTTTATCTTCATTTTTCTTTAAAGACTCTTTTACCTTAGCATCTGTTAAGCTCAGTAGTAACTGCCTCAGGGTTTGTGCATAAATGTCTTTGGCTATTTGGATAGAAAAGTCCCATTTTGGCTTTATTTTCTTCGATGATTCATTAGAGATTTGAAAGGCAATCTAGTCTGGTGAATACTTCCATTTGCCCATTTTGGTTAGCACTAGTTCTTCAACTTGTTTCTGCTCTGCTTCTTTCCTTGTCTCATACTTCAAAGATTTGAATTTTTTTATACTAGCACCTTCTTCCATCTACTTCAGCTTTTCTTGAAAGGTGGGATGAGGTCTGCTAGGAACAATGTCACTTACTTTCTTCTTGGACCTTCTTGTGAAGATTGCAGTGGATGCCTTTGGAGGCTTGGTGATGATCACCTTGCCCTTTTTCTTCAAAGGTTCTTCTTCTTCTATTTCTTCTTTATCCTCTACCTACTCTTCATCTTCACCTTTACCCTTGGTTAACATGAGAGGTGTACTAGATTTTAGTTTGGCTATCCTCCTCTTTCCTTTATTAACTGCCTAAGGTAGCTTTATTTGTAGCTCTATTCTTGCCTTTGCCTCTTCATAAGTGCAAAAGTAAGGGGCCTTGGGATCCATAGGATCATTGAAAAGGGCTTTAATGATATCCTTGGTCTCATCAATATTTACTTGATAGCTAAGAGGCTTGACCCACACAATTCTAGGTTTGACTGCCTGGATGTATACCTTGTCACAATCAACCATGAAGCACACATGATCCTTGTAGTCCTCATCTAACTTCTTAGGTATCTTGTGCCTATTGTTCATTTTGTCTTTAAACACATCAAAGTAGTTATCCATGATGTTGCCATATTTTTCTCCCATTTTTGCAATGTATTCATTTATTTGGTACAATACTAACACATCCTTTCTCCATACCATAGTGCCTTTGGAAGGTAAAAAATTTTGTACATAAAAGACTAAACATGTTAATAGAGAACCAAATTTTCTTGGGTTATTCTTGGAGGTTCTAATGCTTTCCATATTTTTGTTGAATTGCCTCAACAACAACTCGACAAGGTCATAAGACAAGTTATTATTCACCACTTTGTACGCCAAGTCCACAACTTCACATCATGCACTATTGAGATGACTTGAACTATATATCTTGTGAGCTATAACATGAATACCAAACTTGATTTTTGCATCTATGATATTGCTTATTTTCATGCCTCTACCATCCCACTCGACTAGGGTTTTCTTTTCTAACTCAGTTCAACCTAGGGATTTGGTGGTTTTGGCTTTGGTGAGCATGGGAAGGCCAGTGATTCAATGAATCATCTTTTTAGTTATCAATATTGGCTACTCCAACAACAATTGACCACTATGCACCTGACTAAGAATATACCTAATCCATTTAACTTGAAACTCTTGGGGCATATGGGGAATTTGAGTTAAACCTTTTGTTTTCCAAATGTTGATGCTCGAGTTTCAAGGTTCCATCAACACACAACTAAGTTAGGGCATCATCCATCTCAAGAGTACCAATTTCTTGAATTGTGCATTTAAAATGAGTTCTAATGTCATTAACAAGAAGTACCTTGGGAGGGATTTGTGATTGAGCTCCTCTTGGGTCTAGGGTTTCTACAACCGCAAGCATGAGCTTGAAGTCTAATGCCTTCCATTGAACACCATGAACCAACATATCAGAACCTTTCTTTGCCTTGCTGCTACTGGATGCCATTTTTCTTAGTAGCTTGAGAGAACTTCAAAAATGATTGCAAGAAGTTCACTCAAGTCACTTGATCATACAAAAAATAGCACTTCGTAATAGGTCTTTTAAAATTTATGATGAAAAATGAATTCTCTTTCATGCCTTTTGTTAAAAAATTTCCATTAATGCTTGGTACAAAGGTAGATGAGTCAACATAATGCTTGACAGACTATCATCCACTACTTTGTATTAATCACTTGGCAAAGTCTTCATGATTCAGTAACCATAAGTCCCTAAGTTACTCCCGACCTTGCTTAGTGGAGTCTATGACCCTACCTTACTTGGTAGAGGAGGTAACTCAGTAATATTTGATATAGATCTTGCTTAGTGATCCCTTTGTATCTTGCATACTAATTTGGATCTTTTTCACCTTTCAAATGGAACTGATTCTAATGTCTTCTTTGATAGCTTGGTTCTAGTTCTTCCTTAAGAACTTAATTATAAGTGGTAGAGTCACCCATTTCTTGAGTGACTTGATCATCATTACTTGGACTAGTATCCTCAATAGACATAGAAATCCATTGATGTCTCATCTCCTTTTGAATTTTATCAACTTTTTCCTTCTTCTCATCTTCAATCTTACCAAAACTCATAGAATTCTTGGCAATATGACAAGTTTTGTACAAATGTAACATCTTATAGTGGTATCTCTTTTCCTAATGTTTAACACAATTCATACCAAGGTGTCCATATTCTCCATAGGAAATGACATCTACACTAGGCATTATAATCCCAACCAAATATTGCTTTCAAAATTTTCTCTATAGGATTCAATGTCTTTGTTTTGCATTATGATGCCTTGTGTCTGTATTTCTTGCATTTATGATAGTTTCCTTCAAATTTTGGTGTCTCTTTACATTCATTAGCCTTGTGACCATGCTGATTGCAATTGTAGCATTTTCATTGAATTTTTCTTTTCCATTACTCTAACATTTGTTAGATGTATGATCTATCTTACCATAGTAATTGCAAGTAGGTCTTTGATTCCTTTGAGCATCATATTTTGAGGATTCACCTTCTTCTTTGCATCCAATTCCTACTTTTCCTTTTTGCCTATAGAGGTTTTGCTCATTCAGTTGAACCATGTCTGCTTGAGATTTCATCATTCTTTCATTGATTTTCTTCTTAGTGTTTAGGTCATTTTTCAATCTTTCATTGATTTGCTTTTTAGATCTCAGCCCATTTATTATTCTTTCATTGATTTATCTTTCAAAATTTAGATCATTTCTTAATCTTTCATTGATTTATCTTTGGCTCATGATTTTCTCATTTGCATTGGAGATTTGATCCATAATGTTGCATGCTGAAGGGATTGGTTTTGGATCTCATTGTTCCTTCAATCCATTTCTTCATTTATCTTGTTCCTCTATTCCAAGATTCACATAACCTTACTGACTGAATTTCTTGTTCTCTTTTTAGCTTTCTTACTTCTTCTTGTAGGGAACCATTCTTCTCTAGGAGTTCTTTGATTGCATGATTTGCTTCATCTGAACTACTTGAAGGGAAAAAAATTCAATTCTTTCTTCAATGTAGAGATGATCATTTATTTGATTTGCAAGTTCCTTTCTTCTTTTTAGGGATTGGGAAAGTTGCTCGTTGGCTTTCTTGAGTTGTGCAATGGCCATTTCTAGATCCAAATTTTTATTGTCAATAACCTTATTAAGTTTGAATATCTCCATAGCC
This sequence comes from Cupressus sempervirens, assembly GCA_028749045.1. NCBI lineage: Eukaryota > Viridiplantae > Streptophyta > Pinopsida > Cupressales > Cupressaceae > Cupressus > Cupressus sempervirens. The sequence goes on along the minus strand of CM053792.1, from coordinate 399,150,165 downwards.
TTGATCTTTGTTCAAGCTATTAAACTTTCTCTTGAGAATCACAAAACTCTAATACTAGTTGTTGGAAATATTCAAGTCTATGCTAAGTTACTAAGAGGGGAGGGGTGAATCAGTAACTTCTATAACTTCTACCAATTTCAATTCTTAATCCAATAAACCAATTAATTTTTTATTCATCACATTTTCTCTAATTGCATGCATGAGAAATTGAAAATATAAAAGCATGCACAACACTTGAATATAATGATTTGGTGACGTAGAAACCTTCCAAATATAAAGTAAAACTTGGGTGGGTTTGATACCCACAAAATTTAGTACTGAAGTATAAAGTTGGCCAGTTAAGGGTTACATTGATCACTTTTGATGATATGCCCTAGTAGGAGCAAATAGGACTGCTAGGTCCACCTTGTGAGAGGATTTACAACATACAATGAAGTATGCACTCAATAAATAGATTTAGAAAAGACTATTAGGTCTACCTTGTTAAAGGATTTTGACTCGTTCACCTATTAGGATGAAGTAGTAGATCTTTGACTTGCAATTGAGTTTTCTGATAAAAATTCCTTGATGTATTGATCACCTTTCTATGATAGATTGTTCACTTTTACTCCATATGCTGATATGGCCTTCATAAATCTTTATTTGCTGCTTACGTTTTCATTCTTGCACTTGAATTACACACTGATTACATTCCATACTACATACATTAGATATGATAGAATACATCACATATATATACCAATCCAATTTAGAAAATTACAAAGTTGACCATGACACAGGTTAACACAAATATGGAAAATTAAGCCCACATGAAGATACTCAGGTTCTGAAGAGTGACTTGGTGATGCTATGATACTTGGCCTCCACTATTACTACTTGGCATCGTCATTCTCTTGGTGAATGTAGAAGCTTGGTCTGTACTAATCACTCTCAAGTCGTCTTGAACTTGGTCTGCACTAGTGATGCAGTAGATATTGTGTAACTTGGCAAACATGTAGGGCCCATTTGTTGTTGCACAAAAAGCCATGACTGTTAGTAAACATGGAACACCACATAATTAACCACTTGTGGGCAGGGGAGCGCGTCGCATCACCCAACAATCTCCCCCTCGACGTGCATACCAGGTGCTTATGTAGGTTGGGAAGGCACCAGAGAGATTTGAACCCATGACCAGGCCAAAACCAAGCTCTAATACCAATTGTAGGGCCCATTTTCCATTGCACCAAAAGCCATGACTATTAGTGAACATGGAACACCACATAATTAACCAACTATGGGTAGGGGAGTGCGTCACATCACCCAACAAAACATCATGTAGTGGCTTGGACAACACTTACTTCACATCGCATGAACTAAGAACTTGGTAAAAACTATAGTGGTCGATAACCACTAGCTTCACTTCACATGAACTATGAACTTGGTAAGCACTGATAAACTTAGTATACACTGAACTGCTTGGTTTGCATTGTTGAACTTTACACTAACTAAATCTACTTGGTAACCACCAGAGTTGGTCCAAAGGACTTGGTAGCAACTATAAAGTTTAGTGTCTATTGAATTACATGGAAAACACTATAAATTGTTCAATGAGTTTGGTATCTATAAAGAATATGAATAAGTGTGTGTCACTTATAACAAACTTGAATGATATGTCAACAAAAGTCCCTATTCCAGAGGACCTAAATCTTAAGGAGAAATGATCCTCCTCAAATTCTTTGGGAAAAATAGATGGAGGAGGATAAGGAAACTTTAGAAAATACCACTAATGAATTTAAAGATTACCATTTCACCAAGGATGTTGCTAATCTTCTCAAATCCTTAGGGTATGTTGATCTGGATAAGAAATTCTCTATTAAGAAGGGGGAAATATCTCCCAATCTTTAGAAACCAATCTTTTCCCATTTTACTGGAAACCACATAAATCATTGTTATCTATAGAGAATCAATTCTACTCTTTCCATGAATACTCTTTTTGGGATGCTATTGTTGTGATTGTCCCTATTCACTCTTGATGGAGTGAGCCCCTTTTGATTAAGGAATATGGCACAGAGTCTTCTCACCTTCTTTGGCCTAGGACTTCATCAACCTATTAGTTTGGTTCTAGTTCATGAAATCCCCAAAGAGATTAGTTCCTCTTCACTTGGAAAAATCATTCCACCTCCTCAAACAATGATGAATATGAATGACATAACCAAAAAGGGAAAACCAAATACATTAGGGTTAATGTGGCTTTAGAAAATAGAATGGGATGACCATCTAAAAGATACAAAATATTAAAATCTACAAATAGTGATATTTCTAATAGGAGGTAATCTACCCTCAATTATATTGAATGGAGTGAAAGGTGAAGTGCCTCTCCTAGAATTTGAGGAGTCTCACTAACCTTCTAAAGATGTATTCTCTTAAATAATGCATTTTAGATCAAAATATTGATATCCTCTTCATTTAGGATGTTAAAAAAACTTAAAGGGTTTTGTCCTTTGTTGCCTTTATATTTTGGCTAGGACCCCAATTTAATAAAGTGGACTAGGCTGTGCCTTTGATGGTATTGCAACCATGTGGGAGCATACCAAGATATTTGGGTAGGCTTTTATTTTCCCCCACTCCCATCTTGTTGCCTCTTTCAAACCTAATAACATTTCATAGCTTCTCTTCAACATACATGCTCCTAATTAGGGGAGGAAAAAGGACTATTTAGGATGATTTTCATATTGTATGCTTGGAAGATAGAAATATATGATTCAATAATGATGGATGTTGGACTTCAATTTCCCTCTTATTGCCTTTGAAAAATTAGAAAATTGATATTGTGAATGACTTATTGAAGTTCATTATTAGAAATGGCCTCCTCAACTTAAATTTGAAAGTGCCCTCCTTTACTTGGTCCAAAAATAGGAAAGAAAACCACCATATAAAAGTTATATTGGATAGATTACTTATTGCTACTAGCTAGGACCTTGGCTGCAACATTTCTCTTGTCCCTCTCTCTATAATGATTTCAAATCATAATCGTATTTTTATTTTGTAGGATGATAAGCCCTTTAATGTCCTTCACCCCTTCTCCCTTAAGATCATGTGGATCTCCCACCCCTCTGTTTGGGCTTGCATTTATAATTAATAGAAGACTCATTTTAAAGGATGTGCAATGAAAAGAACTACCATAAGATAAATTACATTAAAAAAGGAACTTAAAGGTTGGTATAAGTCCTCTTTTGGTGGCATCTTCAAACAAACATAGGAAATTGAGGGTAATCTTATTACTATTTAAAAATCTATTATTAAAGGATATCTTTATCATGGACTTCAATAGGAGGATGCAAGATGAAGGGAAAAGTGAAAGGGAATCCTTAGGAAGGAGGAAATTTATTCCAACCAAAGGTCTAGAATCTCTTGGTTGAAAGATGGGGATCAAACCACTCCCCTTTCAGCATAATTACTGGTATCCATAAGAAAAGGAATACTATATCTGCTCTTCTTATTGATGAAAATGAAATTACTACATATTAATGTTAAAATCCTTTGAATAGGAGAACATGAGGCTTCTTCTAGTAGTTCTATCAAGCTTAAGAATCCATTGAGACATCTTGGACAATGAAAGAGTGGTAAAACCTACCAAGGCATGGGGATGACTACTCAGCTTCTTGTGATAACTAAAATTTAATCTTCACTAATCATGACATATTTCCTAGCCATTTTGAAAGCTTGACCAACCTAAAGAATTTCCACAAATATGGACACTGTAATGAAATAAGCTTCTCAAAATTCTTTGGAAGATTTTTCAAACTGTAATAACATCATAAGCTTTGATATTGTATGGAAAAAAGTCTCTCAATGTCCATCAGAAATTTGATACTACCATAGAGATGAAGAACATCAAGGGTCTTTGGTTTCCCAAACCCCACTAGTATCTCTATAAAATATCCATAGTCTAAGCACCATGCTTAAACATCACACAATAAGGAAAAATTTAAGCTTAGGAAAAATAAGTCAACTTTGAGTATTTAACACTTTTAGTATTAGAATGATGCTTAGTGTGTGATTTTTAAGCCATATGTAGTCATTATACCTCTACAAATAAGAGATTGCCAATAATTACTAGTAAGTGAGATTGTCACCACCCGACAATTGTAGCCTTCTAAGATGACACAAGTTGACTAAATTTGAGATCTCTGCACCACAAATTTTTATTAAAGACAATTTCTATATTTTATTGGAACAAGAAACTTTTGCAAATTTGTTTGAAACATTGAGAACTCTCTAAGCCGACAAAATCATATCTTTATGTTTTCCTTTAAATAACAATCTATGTAAGTTAAGAGAGAAATCCTTTATGTATCTATTAACAAAGAAGATTGTTTGCTAATTTTAATTTCCTCTTAGACATACAAAATCAACCAAATGTGCTTGATGATATATGACTTCCATGTCTGAGAAGCATTTGCGATGCATGATTTTGATGTAATAACTTTTCTAGATTCACAAATATCTTGGTAATGCTTGATAGAGTCTTTGTATCATGTTAGATATCTTGTAGATGTTGATATAATTTTGCATGGTTTATATATATGATATATCATTTCAAAGTGGTATAGTTGCTATAGTGGCTAGAGAAACATGGTCTAGTTCTTAATGAGTTCCAACTATTGGCAAAGCCTTTCAACAAGAAACTAAAGAATGGTAATGATGCCAATCTAGCCATTCCCATAGCCATTTTCCCTCGCATTATCTTGGTATAATATTAGCTTCATGACATCCTTCTTCTAAATATCATTAAATTGCCTAAGGGTCCTCAAAATATTACTCACTTTGAATAGATTGTGGGCATTGACAAATAATTTAGAATCCTCTAGTGGAAAATAGGGTACCAAGGGGAAATTTGTAAGCATTTTCTCCTTTGGTATTTACATGTAGCACATGCCTTTCCACACCTCATTTTTGCTTGTCATCTTCAACATTTGAAGAAATATTGATGACGGTTTGAGAGAAATACGAAGGGATAGAGTTAGGACCCCTTTTATTAAGTAGATACTTGCACATGAATATGATCACTTCCTTATACCATCCCTTCAACAATGCCTCCACTATAGACTTGAGAACACTATGGTTATTCTTCAACTCCTCAATTAATTTTCCATTCTACACTCAATCTACATTTACTCAAGATTAATGTGCAAATTCTAGTGCTTCAATGATGAGTATAAAGATGTAAAGATCATGTCATCTATCACAATCTCAGCAATAAATATGTGGTGAATAAGTCACATTAGTTGGAGGTAGTCATATCAATTCATTATGGAACCTATAAAAGCCAACTCAATGTCTCATTCGATGTTTAAGAAAGATAATCCTATGGCTCTCACACATAGTTATATTATTGGAACTATTATATGTAGCCAAAATCTTAAAGACACTCCAACACAGATGTACACACTCTAATATTCTCTAATCTCTATTTTGACAATCTTGATCATAGTGTCATCTAGGAAGGTAACCCGGTGTTCACTAAAACAGGGGTTGTTAATGGAAAACCATGTAACAAGACCAACCAGATGTATATTCAAGTCCATTATGTGGTACTCCATGTCTTTGAGGGTTGCACCATCATTCATCACTAATTAATTATTCTTAGATGCTTGAAGGCAACCACTTGAGGATTTGACTTTATCCTACCCTTTCTTGAGGAAGAGACCATAACACCAACACTATTAACACTACTATGATAGAAAAACTAATGTTGTGATGGTAGGTGATGTTAGTAATGCCATGATATAGATTTGATTGCATGATGATCGTAGTTATTGTGCTGTCATTGATGTCAACTATTGACCTAGTGTTCCTAGTATGTTTCCTAGCATAAACAAAATGAAAAAGGTGTTGCTGAATTTTCTACAGGTAGTGATTGTTATAAGAGAATTGTGAATGTCTTTTTAGGTCCATAATATGACCACTATTGATGAAATGAAGAAATATATGATCGATTAATTAATAGTGTACCTTCTAGAAGAGTTAGTGATAGGTCACTTGAGTAGTTTTCCAAATCTACAACAAGTCAAGTGGAGAAATCATAGGAGATAGTGAAAAATACTATTCAAGTGATACATTTATAATCATAAGTCATTAGTGTGATCATTGTAAGGATAGATGATTGGTAAATGGTGATAAAGTTATTGAACATGTTAAAGTGTATTGTGTCCTTGAGTGATACTTGGTAAATTGATGAATGGTGATTAGTGTTGAGGTTGTGATAGATTAAGTTGAGTTAGTCATGGTCTTGTGATGTCTCTTCACAATTAGCTTGGCAATTGATTTAGGCAGTTCAGAGAGTCATAACTTTTGACTCGGATCTGGGTTTTCTTTGATTTTTTTGGGTTTTTTTCAAAATCTATAGTTGAACCATTTTGATTTATTTTTTGAGAGCCAAAAATTCCATCTTGACCTCCGAATTTCAGTTTTAAAATATCTCAGGTTTTTTTTTTGTTTTTTCTACTTTGTAATAACTTCAAATTTTCTTTCTAAATTTCAAAGATTAGTTGGCAATTCACCTTTATGGTTTAAAGGGTAGATATAGGAAACTTGAAATTGGGTTTTAGAGGTTTTTTAGAAGTCACCAAAAATGACATATTTTTCTAGTTGTCAAAACCTGCCAAATTTGGAAATTTCCTATTTACTCTTTTTAGAGTCAGTTGTTATTTAATGGAGTTAGAGACCCATGTAGATGGGGTTTTTGGTAATGAAAAATTTATAGTTTGAATCTATATTGAATTTTCTCATAAGTTATTGAGTTCTCTATGAAATGAGATTGGTGTGCTACATCATTGATTTGGCATCATATTTTTTGATGATAGCATAGGGAGAAGATTCTAGGTGAAGTATGTGTTTGGTCAAAATGTGTTTGACATCTTGGCAAAAAATTCTATGTATTGGTTGCTATAGTATTAGAAATGTCTAGATTATTGTTTAAGATTTTTCTTGTAGTGTATTGGATTTGAGCAGGATAGTTGAAATACATATTGTTTTTAAATTTAGGGCTTGATTAAGATGATGGTTATAAATTAAAATATATAATAGTGAAATATGAACAATTTATTTTTGTTCATCATAGTTGGACAAGTGTGGTGAAGGGTGCAAGTTATGATCAAGCTAGGGAAGGGTTGAGTATGCTATGAATTGTATTTGAGCTTCAATAGATCCGATCAAGAAGATATAGTGCTATTCCATAGATCATTCTAAACTTTTGTCCCTAATAGTTGCAATAGTAAAATCCCTTAATTAGGTGGATCCTAGAAGGTCTTTCATTGTAAATCCTTTAACAAGGTGGCACTTTGATTAACTATTTTAGTCCTAATAGGTTAAAGATCTTAATAGGACTAGAGGTAAATTCCTCAATTGTGTGGAATTTATTAGAATCTTTATAACTCATAACAAGGTTGATCTTGTGACATGATGTACTTACAAGAGTGCACTATTTGTGGGTACTAATACCCATCATGGTTTTCACCCAAATTGGGTTTCTATGATAGAAAACCTCAATGTCTATTTTGTGGATGTATTTATGTGCTTGAAGTTTTCATTTTCTTTTGTTATGTTATTCTTATGATAAAGCTTTCTAAGTTAAAATTTTTCTTATTCAATTGATTATTAGCTTACCTCCCCTCTCAATATCATTATCCCTTAGGAATAAAAAATGAAATTATAGCTATAATCTTCTATTGTGGTGAATCTTAATAGCTTGAGTTAAATATCCAACAATGATGAGAAAGGAAGGTTGTATGTTCACAAGGGAGAATCACCAAGCATGGATAACATAATGAAGATTTATCTCAAATATATGGGTGATAAATATTGGATCATATAGTTACAATATGTATGTTTCTACAATAAATCTTTATGAAGATCAGTTGAGGACACAACATGACCATACCATGAAGGTAATAGCTAACACTCTTTTAGATGCCTACTACATCAATGCCCAAGATCTAGAGACCACTTAGGACATATGGAAGAAAATGAAAAGAGCTTTTCATGGAGATTAACATGTACAAAAGCCTAAGGTGGATATTCTAAAAGGAATATTTGATGAGATGAGGATGATGTAGAATACAAACATTGAAGAATATAGTCAAAGGATCAAAGATGTGGTTTCTTCTATCAAAGGTATTGGTGAAACTCCTGAAGAAGAGGACATGGTAAGATAAATACTTAGAACTTTTTTACCTTAGTGTGCTATTAGGGTTTAATCCATTCAAGAAGTCATATCTTTAGGTACTCATGATTTCACCCTTGATGCATTAACATGCAAGTTGATGATATTTGAGTTGAGTAACTTTGATAATAGTATGCCTGAGATTGAATTTGAATTAAAATCATCCATGGCTCTTTTCCCACAAGGAAAGGAAAGGAATTTCTAATAATTCTTCTTCTTTGAAATATTATTCTAATGGTTACAAATCCATTTTTTGAAGAAAAGGAATAGGAAGAGTTAAAAATATTTCTTTCTACAAGGCTACTTAGAGGAAGTGGTAGGTACAAGGGTATATTGCCTTTAAAATATTTTACATGTGAACATAGTGGACATCTTTCTATTAGGATTAACCATAGACAAAAATAAAAATTACATGCAAATATAACCAATATAAGAAAATAAATTTCACAAAAGGGAACATAAGTCGCAAATATTTAACACGGTTCATGCAATCCATGGGCTACGCTCACCAGCAAAAAGTCCAATATTATTATTATCTAGTGATTACAATCCATAATCCCTTACAACTCAATACTATTGCAAGAAGCTACAATATCATACTAAATTCTAAAATCCCTAACCCTATGCCATTTTTATACAATCTTTTTATTTCTTACAAAATTAGGGCTAGAATAAGTAATCCAATAGAAAAATAGCAGCAAATGCCTTTTACAATAATAAGGTTATTTTTTTCTTCAAGGGTGCTGCCCTCAAAAACCCCCACAGGAGCGTTGCCCCTTGATCCGGCACTATACCATGATAGGGAACACACCTAAGGATTTTCCCTAGGACCCCACAAGGGGTGCTCCTCTCAAACCCCCATAGTAATAATCTGGGAGGAAACCATGCTGAATAAAATGAGAGAAGTTAACCTCTGAGTTTGATTAGGCTCCACATCACAACACTTTCTCCCAAATGCACTAACAATAACAAGAAATTTAATCCAAGAAGATTCAAAGGTAAAAACAAGAAAACATGCTACTTAATTTCCATAGGTGTTACCAATAAGGAATCCAATGAAGGAGATAAAGAAGAAATTATGTTCATTTTTATTATTGAAGCTGAAAATGGCAAATCAATGAATAAGATAATACAAACTAAATGTAATAAGTTTAACACTTTTTCCCTAAGCCATTCAATAGAAGAGAAAGAGAGGGGCTTCCAAGCATAGCTCTCAACAAGAGCTAGGTTAGATAAGCAAAAACCCATGTGTGGTGAGGGATGCCAATACTAAACCAATTTTTTATCAAGGGAGTACACTATAAAGGCTTCTTTCATGCAATGTTGGTTGATTAAGTGTATCAAATGTGAAAGCAATAATAAGCTAAATGAAACATACAAGATAATTAGAGATCTTAAATATATGTAAAAAACCCAATATTTATGTGACAATAGGTAAATTCTAAAATAAAATGAGAATGATGAAGGAATCACCTTGAAATATGCTAAAAAAAATGACTTTTTGCTCAAAAAATTGTAGATTTGGACTTATTTCTAAAAATCTAATTGTGGATTCCTGAACAAAATGAAAATACCTAGAAACTAACTTTTTTGTTGAGCACTTTGGAATAGTTTGACCTAGTGAAAAAGTGTTTGGACACCTTCCACAAAGTCACCATCTTCTTGTGGCACTATAGGCAGATTAACCTAATTTTTTAGAAAGGTCCCAGATGTAGTTTTCAAATCTAAAGTTGCAAATTTGATATCCTATAAACCTATAATATATCTAGTGTGTATAGGTGGCTATAAAGGGGGTTTCCTTGTTCAAGCCACCACTTTGGTGATTTACACCTCTATGAATAGCCATTAGGAATGTGAGTGTGTGTGTGTGTGTGTGTGTGTGTGTGTGTGTGTGTGTGTGTGTGATCCTTGTGTATCCTAGATTTTAGATCTAGAATGTAAAAATAGATAAAAAATGCCAAGAATCAATTCTATGGGTGAAACCTAGGCATGTAAGTGTGCTTGTGTATGTAAATATATGTAAGATATGGAAATTCAAATATTATATATTTAAATTTGTGTAGAAATAATACAATTCTCCAAAGTATAAAGTACTCTAACCATCTTCACAATCCCCTTGTGACTCCATGGTGTTGTGTAGTAATTCAAATGTTTCATTGAAGAAGAGAAGATTAAGACCTCACTTTGTAATGAAAGAATCATCTTTAGCCCTTAGTTTCCACCTTTCAATTTCTTTATGAAATATTGGGGTGTCCACACATGCCTATACCTTACTTCCTTTATGTGAAAATGAGGAATTTAGTTTACTTTAATATAGAATTTTCAAAACTAACCCACAGGAGTAGATTACAAAGAGTACAAATTTATTAGAAGAGTAAAATAGGTCCATCTTCCAGTGCATGAGATGACAATGACATTGGAGGACATGTATTAGATCTTACACTTGCTAGTCCATGGACTAATGATTAAACTACAATTCAATTGGTCACTATATGATATCAAGGAAAAGGAAAATTTAGAGTATTGCTAGGGGATGCTATACAATGGGAAAGAGAGATCCAATTAGGTTTTCTTGAAGAGTGTCCTACAAGGGAAAGCTAATTTTCTCTTGAGAATGATGATTTGTGTTGTTTCTATAGTAGTAATTACCAATACAAAGGACATTATGCTGTCTTGACCTCTAACACATATTTTTTTCCATATGTAGAGAGATTTGAGAGTTTATGCATGGGGACAAAGCATGCTTTCACACGTATACTACGAGATTGGAAAGTTCATTTGATACCAATGGTGTAGCTTTACCATGTACACACTCTTATAGGAGTGGGCCTTTGAACACTTTACATGCACTAGACCTATAAGTAGTCCTATAAATATAGGAACCAAGTCACCAAGAGTTTTCATATACACACTAGGCTATGCATGACAATTTGGTGATGTAGTATACTAGAGGGTCATATTTGACTCGGTACTAGGTACAAAGGTTATATGGAGGCCCTAACATCACATGATAACATGACCAAACTCAAGAGTACAACTAAGGCAGAGGTAGAGATGGAGGCTACTAGATGGTAGATATGACTATATAATAATGCCCTACTATTATGACAAAGTAATGTGGTAGTTTGGTCTTTACAAGGGTACCCCAATCTTCATATCTTGATATGCATGTTGGAGGAATTATAATGAGTTGTCTAGGACTAGACACCAGTCTAGCATTGATGATATATAGCTAAAATTTAAAAATATCTTATATAATATAAAGAGCCCTCCTACTCTCAAAAATGTAAGAGTGTTGAGGGACTACTTTTGATATATCAGTGTACTAGGCATTACACCACTATTCCTAGATGACTATCCATTGGGAGATTTAGGTCCATACACTAAAGTGTAGTAAGGGGAAAAAGAAACCAATGAGGAGGAGGAGGAGGAGCTACCATAGGGTAGAGATTCTATTGTGATACAGGTTGAGGAGGATGTTCCAACAATGGGTGGGATGGAAGATGAGACACCACAATCGTTTATAGAATCTAGACCACTTTATTCCCAACCAACATGAGCCTACACTCAGATAGCCCCACCATAGACCATATAGGCAAAGTGGGGAGAGCCTAGACACCCATCGCTCATAACACATCCTTAAGACATTGATCTCAGGTACTATGAGGGAGATCTAGGTATGAGAATGCTTAAGTTAAAATTAATTAATCCAAAATCTATGAATATAGATTATGATGTATGCTCTAAATGCCACATGCAACTAGCATAGATGAGATGAGGATATTTGTAAGGGATGTCCTAATAGACATGGTTATATCTATGAGGATTCCTTCTACTCCCCAAATTCACTATGAGAGGACACAAAATATTCTAGGAGACATCAAGATATTTTCATATTGATAGGAATGAAGCTACAATTAATGGAAAAAAGGATAGAGAAGAAGGAACATGAGCCACAAGAGTATTAATATAGATCTCATAGCTAGTTGGATGTTAATATCATATTGGTTTTGACATATGAGTGGCTGTATACTTAAGTAATTTACTTAGTTCATGCTGATTAAGTAATACATGTCGAGAATAAGTTGTAAGATAGTATATGCCAAGCAAGAGGTATACAGTATGTGCCAAGTAACTAGCGAGTGTTGAGTCACTCAAGTTCCAAGAAGATAGTATGTGTAGTTATTTAGTTCTTGAGTGGTCAATAGATACTGAGTCATTAAGAAGCCAAGTTACAACATTGAAGTTGCAGTTGATGTTGAGCATCGGGGACTTCAAGTGCCAAGTAAGATAGTTTTGACATAGTTGCTTGTAATAGCACAAACTTCTATGTAAACCATTTTTGAGCCAACTTAAGGATTTTTTTGCAATCTAGATGATGAGGATGCATCTTTATTGTGAATCCCTATGAATTACATGTAGCCAATTAGAAAAAAGGAAAGGTTTTAGTGACATTATGGGTGAATCACAATTGTTGATTCATACCTAACCCTATGTCACCTAGGTCTTCTTAAGGAGGAAAAACCCTAAATTTTTTATGAATGTGTAAGGAGAAAAGAAAGAAGTTTGCATGTGGCAAAAAAGAAATCATGGTGACTAAGGAGTTTTGATTTGAGATACATCGCATAATTAGTTAGAGGAGAATAGAGGAAAGGAATTAAAAGACAACAAAGATACATTTGATCAGTAAGAATCAAGTAGACATTAGGAAAGAGGTTATTTTTTATCTAGAAGCATAGTGCTAACTATAGGATCATTGCTAAGACATTCTAATAGGTGAATCGGTCAAATCTCTTGACAAAGTAGTCTTAACAAGCTATTGTAAATCATTTAATAGTGTGCTTACTTCATTGTAAGTTAATGTCCTTTTACCAAGCATGGTTCTAATAGGGTGTTAAAATTTTTTAATAGGGTAAGATCTAACAATTTTGTAAGCCTTTAACATGGAAGACCTTTCATAGGGTATATCATGTTTCATGATAAAAAATCGTAACTTTCATTGGATACACTTTATTGCTATAGTAGTTGAGATTAGTGGGTGTCATTTTCTCCCTAGTTTTACCTTCTCCTTGGAGGGTTTCTGGATAACCAAATATCTTGTGTCATACATGTGTTGAATGTTTTACTTTCACACTATGGATGTATATGCTTAATTTGGTATTTCAATTTATATACATAGGTTGTGAGATAGATGTGTGGTGAATGATTTTTGAGGTTGAAGTTTTAAGTGCTAATTCACCCCCCCATCTCTTAGAGTTTACTTTTCCTATTGTATTTCCAACAATTGGTATCACATGTTCTCTGAAAAGGAAACCTTTGTAGCTTTGAGGAAAGATCTTGATGATGGAAGTCTACAAGTTGGGAAAGACTATTGAGAACCAAACAATTGATATACAACTTTCCCTACATCAGTTGAGTAAAGCAAGAGATGAGTTAAAGTGATCATTGAAAAGAAGGAAAGAGGTAGCCATTGAAGAGAATGAAGCACATTACCAAGAGATTGACACTACTGAATTGTTTGTAGATGGAAACACAAGTAAAGTTGATGCAACAGTTGCAAATTTTATGGAAAGGAATGGATCCCTAACTGAAGAGGTCAAAAATCTCAAGATAGAACAAGAAGTCCAATCCTTATATCTTTTTGACATGACCAAGCAAAAGAAGAAAAATGAATGGGACAAAGTCGTGATAGAAGATGACAAAAGGATATTGACCAATAGACTAGAAGAAAATACATTAGAGGTGAATATGATTTCTCATATGCAATTGGAAACATTGAATCAAATGATGATTGTGAATCATGAATTGAATGGAAAAGATAGTGAGATCACAACACTAAAGTTGTAGAATGAACAACTGAGAAATAATCTAAAAAGAGAAAAATAGTTTGCTGAAAGTTTCAATAAACCTAGTGAAGCCATCAAGTATTTTGAGAAATTGATGAGATCTCTAAGATCTAATTGTGATACTTTTGGATTGGGTTAAACTAGTACTAAATAAGGAGAATCATCTAAAAGTGGTGAACAAAGGAATGCTAATGGTAAGAACTCAAAACCTACTTGTCATAATTGTGGTAATATAGGTCATATTGCCAATGTTTGTAGGACCAAGAATGAAAATCGGAATCCTAAGCAAAAGTTCACAGGTCACTACCACAAATGCAACAAGAAAGGACATCAGATACATGAATACAAAAGCAAGACCATAAGTACACAATGATTTAAAGGATACTGCTATAACTATTAGAATTATGGACATAGAGAAAATGAATGCAGATCCAAGCCCAAATGGTCATCAAACAAGAAGACAAAGGTAAAGCACAATGACAACTCTTATAATTGGGAATATAATACGAGGTATAATTGTCACCATTATCAAGAGTATGGAAATGTTGCTGAAAATTTCATTAGAACACATTTTAGAAGTGACTACAAAACATGGTTGAGTCAAACTACTTGTTTTACCTATTTGAAGACTAGTCACATGAGAAGGAATTGTCCAACAAGGTCAAAGGAACCTAGTAGTGAATTCAACAAAGGAAAAAAAAAGGCATATGTTGAGATTGTGAGAGACGAGATGAACAAGATGTAGAAGGGAAAGGAAGATTGCAACACATCAAGTTTAGATGAGATTACTTCACCCAATGGGTTAGGTGATCACACCATGCCCAATTAAGAAATCAAGGGGTATGTGCGGGATTGATATTTAAAAGATATAATATAAATTAGTTCCAAGGATTTAGTTCTAAAAAGAATATATTTGCATGAAGAAACATTCAAAATTTTGTTTAGAATATGGATTAAATCTTTAACTTTTGTCAGTTTTCATGTTATTTTTGAGTATGAATAGTTTCATCGTGGTTGCTAAGTGAAATAGAGTTAATACTAAGCTATCGCAAGTGATAGTGTTGCCTAAGTTCACAGTGGTTTCTGAAAATAAAGGAAACTTCATGGAAGTTGAGTGAGTTCAAATTTCTAATCAAGTCAAGCTTATAATTGTGTAAGCACTAAGCATTAAATGTGAAGTTTTAAGGTCTATGTCATCAATTTTTGACTCATTTTGCATCATTCTAGACTAGAGAGAGCACAAAGAGATAAAGGAAAATTGAAGAGATCACTCCAAGTGTTTGTAGATTGAATTCAAATGCCATTCAACACCATTCATCTAATTTGAAAAGGTATTTATCATGTGACGAGCTACACTATTTTGAATTTGTGCAAACCCTAAGTATTAAAAGGGCATCAAGTTTTTCTATTGTTAAGGTCAAAGAGGGAAAGGAAGTTGTAAATGTTTAATTAATCAAAAATGATATTAAAAAACCAATTTTTAAGGTAATTGTTGACATTTCTTACAAACAAGATCCATCTAGTTTGTTATCCATGATACCACCACAAGTCTTAATCATTCAAGATGAGAGTTGTTACACATGCAAGCTAGGTAGCAAAGGAGACATGGAAATCAAAGACCCATATGAAGAACTATGTGAGAAAAAAATACTGAAGGAGGAATGCAAAATTGTAGAAAGAAAAGGGTTAACTCATGCCCTAGATTTCCCAAACATCTTTAAGACAGAGTGGTTAAAGATTGTCTTGAACAAAATTCATAACAACTGTATGTTTTTTAGAAAATGGATTGATCAAGATCACTAAGAAGATTGTGTAGAGGCTAATAGGGTGTTTAACTCTAGATAGAACTAAAACCATGAGAAGTGAAGCAAAAGAGGTGATTGAGAGGAACACAAGCACTATGTGGAACAAGAGAGGAATAAAAATTGACACCATCACTGATCCCCTAATTTCTTCTACAGTAAGGATTATTTCACACAAATGCTTTCAACCAAGCAGATTGAATAGTGTACCATGTATTGTTGTTAATGTAGTCTATAAGATAGTGAAGAAGGATCATAATTATGACCTTGTTGAGCTACAATTGAAACAATTATTAGAAAATTTGGGAGCTATAAGGAAAAGCAAGAGTGCATATTGCAAGTTTGGATCAATACTTGTATGTATAATTTTATATGTGCAAAAGACATTTCCTTCCTTCGGAAAGGTAGCTTGGAAGACAAATGAATCTATTGTAGTGTAGATAGGTGAGTTCGTTGAGCAAATGGGAGAGAACTTTGAGTCTATTATGACTAGTTACTTTGAGGATTTTAAAAAATCTAAGAAATAAAGATACAGGATTCTAGTCTCACTAGTTGAGAAATAATTTAATGATGTTTTATTTCTAGTTGATATTGATTTCACATTTGTTCAGGCTATAGTTCCAAGGGTAATATGGTTAAGACCTTTAGGATATGAGATTAATGTGGATGAGGCATCTACAACAATCATAGCTTTTCTTGTAGAAGAAGTAGATACTAAGGCTTCTACCTTTGGAAATTATGATTTTGAAAAATCAAAGATAAATATGGACAAGTAAACACTTCAAAAATATTAGGAATGAAGAACAAAATGGTCAAGAAGCTTAAATGAAAATTTGGTGGAGCAGAGGAAGATGAAGAAGAGGAAGATAATGAAGATGAAGAAGAAGAAGATGTTCTTGCTCAAGCACCAATGGTCCTAACTCAAGGTCAAGAAGAAGATCAAGGTGAAGAGGAAATCGAGCTTGAAGGAATTTTTGAGGAAGAAGTGTCTAATCAATATAATACCTTTTTAGTTATAGGATTGGACATCCCTTACTGCCAAAGTACTATGCTGATTTTCATTAAATGTCAATCCCGGAGCATGAACTTGAGATGATGTTTGCAAAGTATATGCTCTAGTTTTCACTAAAAATCATTACTACCTTGAATGCAATAACCATTAAGGAAATATAGTTTATCCAAAGGAAAGACAACTATCAAATACTTGGAAGGAAATTCTAATTATTTAGCCATACATCTATGCACCTACTGCTGCAGGAACAGTGACTGGTTTTGTTTCCAACGGCTGTAGGAACAACAATTCTATCTTAACTTAGAAAACTAAGTCTAACTCCTACTTACTAAAGTAAACTCCACCTTTCATGTGGGTCCCCATGGAAAAATGAAGGAAAGATAAGCTCAGATAAAAGTGTAGAAACTCAGTGAAGACATGTATTCATCAAATATGCAGTATTACAATAACTTAGGAAAAATAGTAAGATGTCTATCAACTCTGTCTGTTTATTCAGTACTTAACCTCATAGATATAGATGAGGTCTAATTTAAAAGGAAGGAAGAACAAAAAACTCATAAAACTATGAATTTATCATGGAGGAAAGTCAGTTACAACTTTAAGACTAAAAACATGCAATTGGAAAGACATTAATTCTCCCTTAAATTCCCCACAATTATAGAGATCATAGAAAATGCTAGATCTGATTGTTTATCTGATTTCAAATAGGTTCCAGGAATCCAGGTATCGTGTGTTTCATGTTTAACTGATTTCTTTGATGCTTACTTCCTTGCTTGGCTGCTTTATCAGGTCCTGCTTTGTTATTCATTAAGACAAGTCCCTTCTAACTTTGTCATCAAATCTTCTAACAATGGTGTCATAACACTCTCTTTAATAGCATCAATGCCTTAGCACTATTCCTTTGCAATTTTTTTAACTCCCACTTATCTTATATCCCTACAATCAACATTTAACACACACAAGACTTCCCACAAACATTTATTTTCATTTATTAGTTTATAAAGGAAAGGCATTTAATTATTTAACTAACAGTTTTTGCAATCTCTTCTGTTGTAGGAAGATCTAGCCATATCAAACATTCATGAAGAAAGATTTTTACCACAAATATTTTTATGCCCTATGTCCATACTTTATACATCAAAAGTTCAAAAACATTTATACTAAAAGATTATAAAATTTGGTATGTTATAGACAAATGTTCACAAAAAGAACTAATAAGACTTCTATTTCTTCATGTCATCATTTTTCTCCCCAACCATCCTGAGGCTGGTCTCTTTAGCCTCTATAGGTTTCTAATGCTCATCTAGAGCTTGAGATCATTGGCAATTTTCTCCCTTGATTCATGAGCTCTGTAATTAAAATATCCATGATTTTGTTTCAACCTCTCTCATTTCTATTCTTTGGCAACCATGTTATATTTAGCAAATGAATCATACTTTCCAAGCATAGGATCTATGAGTATTGGTGGTTGGAAATGAAGAGGTACCCAATAACTTTTCTGACTTCTCCCTAACATCATATACCTGGGCATCCTATTAATGGCCAACTCTAGATTTTGGGGAGAGTGCAACTCCCTTGTTTTCAAATCTTCTGGCAATCGGATCCATCTTTGAAGAGAGGCTTGTATAGCATCAGGGAAATTTGCAGGGAAATGCTACTCCCAATCCAAAAATACTTGTTTGTGGACAGGGTGAATTGTGGTAGCAGCACTGCGATTATTGTTAATGGAAAGCCAATTGAAGAATACTCTGTAAGTATTTTCTACCTCTGGCCAAATGTACAATGGTTCAACCATTTCCTTTTCCCTATAAGGAGCAGCCTAGTTCTCTCGACTAATCTCATTTTACATCCATGACATAATGGCCCTAAACTATACATCTCCCAAATATAACAATGAATTCCAATCTTTATCATCTGGAAAAACAAGATTATGAACATATAATTCATAGAGGAGATTCTGCAGAGTCATCGGAACTAAATTGAATGTTGCATAAAATTCCTGGGGAGTGTGTATGGAAGGATTCAATCTTTGAGTAATTCGAGACAACTAAAAATTAATCATTTGCTCCTTTAGGAATAGTGTGTAAACTAAAGATGGGGACTTGCAATTTACAAGCTTTGGAATGAGCTCTATAATCTTCGTGACTCATTGCTTCAGGACCATAATTTCACTATCCTTCTCTTCAATTTGTTGTGCTTGTTCCCTGATAGTTCTGAGCAATTGCTTCCTTTCTAAATCCTAGTTTTCTTTTTCCCATTGAAATTGTTGGTACAAACTAAAACTAGCTGTTAATGATGTAGAAATGTCTGATGGTGTATGACGATGAACAACAGGTCTATAATCTTCAAGGCAGTGCTTAGGATAATGGTGGTCATTAGTGCTGTCATCTTGAGAATGCTGTCATTGGAAAAAGTTGTTATTTTGACAAGCAATAGTGTTATCAACTTTTTATGAAGGGGCAATGGCTACAGGATAGGATGCAATAGTTGTTTTAACTTGAAATGTTTCAACAATTTTCTAAACCATTTCTTGTATAATAGATGGATATTCCTTTGGTGGTAGATTATCAGTTTCCTTCGCTAGCTATCCAACCTCAGACACTATTTCCTCTGAGATCGCTGTGTCACTATCAACATTAATAGGGCTATTTAGTTTTATGAAAATTTCCCCATGATCATTTTTATGTTTAGGAGTAGGTGCTATGTGCTCTGGTGATCGTGCAGGTGTAGGTATTGGAGTTTCAACATCAATAGTTGGTATAGGAGGCTCAATAGGTGGTGCAGGAGGTTCAGTTCTCAAATTTACCCTAGACATTCTAGTGACTCATCGTGGAGTAGAAATTGGTTTCTTGCCCTTCTCGATAGATTTCTCCTTATTTGGGTTAAGTGCAGGTTCTTGTGATACTAGAGATAGTTCTTCTGAACCTTCCTCTGTGGCACTTGTGCGTGATTTTTGCTTCTTAGAAGTTGAGGCTTCTATAGCTGAAACTTTCCTTTTTGCAATTTTAGGTACAGAAGAAAAGGTTGAAGCTTCTTGAGCCATTCTATATACTACTTTCCTAACTCCTACAACAATTTTATCTCTTGTCGCTACTCCTTGCCCTTTAGGTCCACCCCTTTTAGGTCCCTCTATCCTTAGTTTTACAAAATCCTCCCATGTTCCCAAGTGCTACCTAGTCAATTCCTTTTCAATTATAGCCCTAATCAAGCAATGGTGGGATACCGACTAGGTTTTTCCTTGTTGTACATAGGTAGCTTGCCTTTTGATAATATTATAAAGGAAACTTGGAAGATTTATAGGACAATCCCCATGGCAAAAACTACTCAAAATTTTGAAATGAACAACATGTAAATAGGAATACCTTCCTTCATATGTAAAATATCTTATGATAAATTCATCAGGGTGGATGAATTGTAGAGGGAGAGATAATCGTAATGTACCTTGCTTTTTTTTTTTCCTCCAGCTGAGCATCTCCAGGCACTGAGAATTGCTCTTTTGCTTGTCATGCATCCATGTCCTCTATCCAATGTTCTCCATTTGTGGGAAAACCAAAAACTTCTGCCACCACTTCTTCAGTGAATTCTATTCGAATGCCCTTAACAATTACATATCCATCCCTCAATGTATTATGAAATTGGAGTGCAATTTCTTGATCAAACTGCTTCAAACTAAGACAATAAGCCAACCAACCTCGTTGTTGAAACAAACTACATGCTATTGGGTCTACCAGTAAGACTCTGTGGTCTGCTAGTTCATGCTGTTGAGATTCTCCACCCATGTTTTCAAAAAAAAAAACACTAGTAGAGGCAAATTCACTGCAAGTGATTTTGAAATTATGGGCATTGATAGCTACAAGGGAAATTAAAAGTATTCAATGCTTTCCAAACATCACATCCTTTAGTACTTCATGATGGCATTTTAATCACCAGACCATAATGAGGATAAAGATCATGATAAAAAAACCATGCCATATTAATGAGGGGTTATCCAAAATCATGATTTAATAGTTAGCCTTCTTTATATTATTTTTCACATTTTGGAATTACAAAGGGGTGCCAGCTCATTATTGAAATGAGCCTTCCCTGTACATCCTACATGCCAACTTAAGATTTCCTTGATTTTGCATTCATGATTTCAATTTTTCCTCCCCCCAACCTAGCAGAGGTTGGGTCCCACCAGTTCATAAAGATTGCAAATTTTGAAATGGAAATAAAAAGCTTTTCTAAATAAATAATAAATTAAATAAATGCAAAGGGGTCAAATGTGACTAACCTGAGGTGCGATAGGAAAGACAAGAAGTTGGGATGGAATGAGGTGGAAAAGGAATGAATTTTTGCATGAGTGCAAAATTTTTATTATGAAGGGCTTGAAAATAAATTCAAGGGGCTACAGGCGTCTAAGTGTGAGACTCAAACAAAGTGGCTACAGGAAGAGATGTTTATACTATGGTGAACTATTGAAGAAATTCTTCCCTGGTTGCTAGTTTATGATATAACTTCAGGCGATGCCCATTAACCAGGAGTTTGAATTTGACCAGATCAATTGTTGATAGTTGAACTGCTCCATTGTTAAAAATTGTAATGATTTCATAGGGACCAAGCCATCGAATTTGAAATTTTCCTTGGTGATGTTGATATCGTGAATCATACAGGAGTGGCCAATCACCAATAAAAAATTCTATTTCTTTAATGAATTTTTCATGCCATTGCTTTCTTTGACTCTAAATTAATTGTGTTATGAAGAGCTTATTTTTTCCATTCATCTAGCTCATTGAGATGCAAAATGCAATCCTGTTGTGCTGCAAGAAGGGTGATATCAAGTTCCAAAGCTGTCTGCAGAGTTTTATGTTCAAATTCAATGGGCATAATAGCCATCTTCCCGTATAGGAGTTGAAAAAGCGTAAACCCAGTAGTGGATTTCCATGTTGTTCTGTACGCCCATAAGGCTTCAAGAATTCTAGTTACCCAATCTTTTCGATGCAAAGACACTATTTTAGTGAGAATATGTTCAAGCTCTCTATTTATCACTTGTACCTATCCATTGGCTTGTGGATGATACAGAGATGATTTGCCATGCTGAATTTTGTACTCCTCCATGAGTGTTGCTATGAGATTAGATGTGAACTGAGGCCCTTGATCTGATTGTAATTCTCTTGGAACACCAAATCTGGTAAATATACATTCATATAGAAACTTGGCAACATTATTGTCACGAGGATGCTTCATGGGTTTTTCTTCAGCCCACTTAGTAACATAATCAATGCAAACCAATATGTAACTTTTCCCTTCTAATGCTGGTTCAATAGGGCCAACAAAATCTATCCCCCATTTATCAAATGGTTCTACTACTATATGTGGTTGCAGGGGTCACCTATTTTTGTCGGTCGACCCATTCTTTGACATTTATCATGTTTTTTTGTATACTGAGTTGCATCTTTGTGAAGTGTAGACCAATAATAACCTATATTCAAAAATCTTTAATGAAGTTCGTTTGTTAGAAAAGTGACCACCACAAGGCTCATTATGACAAGCATGAAGCACATCATATATTTCATCCTCTCTGAGACATCTTCATGTTACCTGGTCTGGTCCAGTATAAAACATGAATCCTAAGATCCATGAGAAATTAAAACTCTTTTCTACTAGCAATCATTTTTCTTTTGCAGAAAAATGTGGAGTTTTTCCAGTAGTTAGATAGTTGGCAATATCAGCATACCAAGGGTTTTGTTTGACCAAAGGAAGAGATGTTCATTAGGAAAGCTATCTTCTATGGCTGCAAGATCATTAGGTGTTTGGAGTCGAGACAAGAAATCAGCTACAACATTTACTTTTCTTGGCTTGTCAATAATGGTGATGCCAAATTCTTGCATTAGTAACAACCATCAAGCCAATCATCCAGAGATTGATGGCTTGTTCATTAGATATTTGATAGTAGAGTGGCCTATATGTACAAATATATGGTAGCCTATAATGTAATGTTTGAATTTATTTAGAGCATAAATTACATCAAGTAGTTCTTTCTCTGTCACAGTGTAGTTATACTCGGCTCCTTGAAGATTTTTGCTGATATAGTAAATTGCATGTTCTACTGAATCTATCTTTTGGCCAAGTACCACTCCAATGGCATGATCTAAAGCATCTGTGTGTATGTGAAAAAGGTAACTCCCAATTTGGTCCTCAGAGCACTGGTGCTATTGAGAGGGCTTCCTTAAGTTGTAGGAAAGCTTTTGTACACTCTGAATCTCATACAAATTCTGCATCTTTTCGAAGCAATTTATATAAAAGTGCTGCAATTTGACTGAAATCTTTGATAAAGCACCAATAATATCTTGCATGTCCTAGAAAACTCCTGACTTCTTTCAATTTAGCTAGTATAGCCAATGTATGTATGACTTCTATTTTTGCTAGGTCTACTTCAATTACTTTAGGGGAAATAAAGTGTCCCAACACCACCCCTTCTTGCATCATCATAAAGCACTTTTCATTGTTTAAAGATGAATTGTAGTCTTTGCACCTTTGTAAAACCTTTTTTAAGTTTTCCTTGGCTTCTTCAAATGTTTGTCCATATGCGGTGAAGTCATCCATATATACTTCCAAAAAAACTACAGATATGTTAGAAAAAATGCTAATGACAACTCTTTGGAAAGTTGTAGGTGCATTGCACAAACCAAATGGTAGGACAACATAAGAAAATGTTCCCCATGGACACATGAATGTAATCTTGTCCTGATCCTCTAGTGCTATCTGGATTTGATTGTAGCCACTGAATCTGTCCAAGAATAAAAAATATTTTTTTCCTGCAAGATTATCAAGAATTTGATCGACAAAAGACAATGGAAAATGATCCTTCTTGGTAGTAGAGTTAAGTGCTTTGTAATCTATGAAAACTCACCATTTTCTCCCCTTTTTGGGAACAATAACCAATGGTGACACCCATTGGCTATCTGAAATAGGATATATGAAGCCAACATTGAATAGCTTTTGCAATTCATTTTTGACAATATCCCTTAATGCTGGGTTTATCCTACGATGAGGTTGTCTCATAGGTTTATAATCTGGATTGATATAAATTCTATGGGTACAGAGTGTAGGATCCAAACCTTTCATATATGTATACTCCCAAGAAAAAGCATCCTGGTGCTTTTGTAATAGATGCAGGGTATCATGACGTTGTGCCTGAGATAAGGACTTGCATATATTTAATTTTCTTCCTGAAACAATTACTATTTCGACTACTTTTTTTGCTATTGAAATTTGTGCAATTGATTGTGAATCTATCTCATGTGGCAGGAATGAATGCATAGGCTATGTAGACTTGGAATAATGTAGTTTAGTAGATAAAGGCAGAATGCTTTCTAAAACACACTTTTTCTTAGAAGATGTTTCAGGTTGTGCTCCATACTCATTCAGTATGATAGAAGAAATGGCATCATCTTCTTCTTTAATGTTTACAAATGAGTCCCATGAGATCATCATCAATTGTTGAATAGAACCTATGTCCATATAAGAGTCATCCATATTTGGCCAGAGAACTTGATCATCCTGTAGCAAAGGCTGAGCAGGCGAATACAAGGTTAAATTTTTAGTGTTCGTTCCATTTGAAATAGTCATTTTCCCTGATCGACATGCAATATAAGCATCTTCTGTGGCTAACCATGGTTATCCTAAAATGATAGGATATCCCCCAGTACTAATTTTTGGAGAGAGTATGACAAAATCAACTGGATACTCCCATGAATGTAATGTGACAATGACATCTTCTAGCATACCATTAGGAATGATGGTAGAACTATTTTCTAGTTGTAAGATTGTTGGCATTTTCCTGAGACCAATGATGCTTAATTTGGATACTACTTCCTTGGTCATTACATTGATGGATGCTCCTAGGTCTATAAAGACTTTTTGCACTTGCACTCCTTGAATGGTGAGGGTCACTATTGGGCTTCTAGGGTTTGCATACTTAGGAATTTTGTAGTTATCAAGCATAAGATTAGAAAGTTGTCCAAGGACATGGATAGTCTTTGGGTCTTTCTTTTTCCTTCCTAGCTTTTTAACACAGGCTTCTCTGATAGCTTTTGAATATATAGGTACATCCTATATTGCATCAAGAAAGGGAATTTTTACCATCATTTGCTTGAGTTTCTTAAGTAAGTCTAGTGTAGTTTGATTTTTTCTTGGTAGGGTTTGCTTTGTTAACCTACTAGGAAATGATGGTGTCTTGGCTATAGGAGAAACAATGGTGGAAGGTTCTTGAACTGAATCAGCATTTGTATCATCTATTTTTGTTATAATGGGCTGCTGAGGTGAGGTAAGTGTTGTTCCAAATCTTAGATGGATATCATCATTCAAGGTAATGGAATAAATTTGTTTTTGGGCTGAAGGTTTTGCACTATTAGGATTAGGTGTAGGTTGTGCAGGTACTTGTGGTTGTTTTGGAGGGTTTGTATTGGCTACAGGAGGCATTAAGGCTTGCTGTTGAGGAGGTTGAGTCAAAGCCGGCTGGTGCTGGTCCTACTACCAATTTTGGGTTTGTTGGAAACCCTACTGAGGTTGTTTCCAACCTTGCTAAGGTTGGTGCCAACCTTGGTTAGGCTTCTGCCAACCTTGGTGAGGCTACTGCCAACCTTGGTGAGGCTACTACCAATGATTATAATTACCATGCTATTGTTTCCATTGACTATTACCACCATAATTATGGAGTGGGTCTTGAGGAATACCTTCTCTTGGAGCCCATAGCCTTTGTTAAGAAACATAGAGGACTTCCCCATCTTCATCAATTACCTTGAACTCAGTAGGCACATGCTGTGATTCCAAGCTAGTGATAGGCTTACATTGACAGTTGTGTTTCTTTTCTCTACAATGGGGGCAATATTCTGCCAACATACTATCAACGTCCTCCTTTTTCCTTCATGTTTGCATGGTATCCAATTGTGTAGCAACATCATTAATGATTTCTTACTTGAAATCCAACAAGAGGTTTGAAAATTTTGTCTTAGATACTCCCGCTCCAGGAGTGTTTTTGAGTAAGTCCCTCAAACCTCATCATTTTTCTTTTGTTGCTCTGGAATAGTTCAAACAAATATTCTATATTTCAGCCCACATCTTCTATGTAATATCACCTCCAGCCGTTAAGTCTAAAGCTTCCATACTCCTGTCATGTACTACTTTCAGAAAGAGATACTTCTGAGACTCCTCATTCAACTGATGTTGTGTGTTGTGCTATAGGTTAAACATGAACCAAGCAACATAGTCCTCCAAAGTATCATCCTCCTTTTGTGACATTTTAAAAATTTCATCTCCTTTCAAATCATGGCCTCTGCAATATTCCTTATATATATTAAGGAACAGGTTACTCATAGTTGGCCAATCTATCACAACATTGGCACCTAGACTCATGAACCATCACAAAGTGGCTTCTTTGAGGATTGATGGAAACAATTTCAGCTTATGGGCATTAGTTGTGTAGTCATAACTTCGACAAAGGATGTCAAACTCAAAGAGAAAAGTTTTTGGATCTTGAGTAATAAGGCTATAGAATTTAGGTAAGGTAGCTGAGGGTATATTTTTCAGATTGTGATTACCTTGCTGAGGAGGAATTGGAAAGGGAAAGGTAGGCTGAGCTACTGCCATTTGTAGATGTCCTAGTGGTGGCTGATAAATGACTAGAGCTAATGGATTATTTTGATATTCTGGCTTAGCAAAAAGATTATTCAAATGGAAGGATTCTTCATATATGGTTGGTCATTGTACTTGTTCCAATACTTTTGCAAATATGTTCTCAAATAGTTCTTCTTCTATTTCTTCTCTCTCTTCTCTTTCTTTAGGGTCAGGATAAAAAGGATCTTCTTGATTGAAGTTGGGAAGAAATCTTCCAAGGTGATCTCTTCTTCTATGCATGCAAGAATGCTAAAAATGAAACTAAATGACTCAATAGTGAATACTAGACTGACACAATCCCCGGCAATGACCCCAAAAATATGTCTAATCAATATAACACCTTTTTAGTTACAGGATTGGACATCCCTTACTACCAAAGTACTATGCTAATTTTCATTAAATGTCAATCCGAGAGCGTGTCACTAAAAATCATTACTACCTTGAATGCAATAACCATTAAGGAAATCTAGTTTATCCAAAGGAAAGACAACTATCGAATACTTGGAAGGAAATTCTAATTATTTAGCCATACATCTATGCACCTACTACTGTAGGAACAGTGACTGGTTCTGTTTCCAGTGGCTGCAGGAATAGTAGTTCTATATTAACTTAGAAAACTGACTCTAAGTCCTACTTATTAAAGTAAACTCCACCTTCCACATGGCCCCCCATGGAAGAATGAAGGAAAGATAAGCTTAGATAAAAGTGTAGAAACTCAGTGAAGGCATGTATTCATCAAATATGCAGTATTACAATAACTTAGGAAAAACAGTAAGATGTCTATCAACTCTGTCTATTTATTTACTACTTAACCTCATAGATACAGATGAGGTCTTATTTAAAAGGAAGGAAGAACAACAAACTCCTAAAACTATGAATTTCTCATGAAGGAAAGTCAGTTACAACTTTAAGATTGCAAACATGCAATTGGAAAGACATTAATTCTCCCTTAAATTCCCCAAAAATATAGAGATCATAGCAAATGCTAGATTTGTTCATTTATATGATTTCAAATAGCTTCCAAGAATCTAGGTATTGTGCATTGCATGTTTAACTAATTTCTTTAATGCTTACTTCCTTGCTTGGCCGCTTTATCAGGTCCCACTTTTTTATTCATTACGATAGGTCCCTTTTGACTTTGCCGCCAAGTCTTCTAGCTGCAACAATGTCATAACGCTCTCTTTAATAGCATCAATGCCTTAACGCTATTCCTTCGCAGTTTGTTTAACTGACACTTAGCTTGTATCCCTATGATCAAAATTTAACACACACAAGACTTCCCACAAACTTTTATTTTCATTTATTAGTTTATAAAAAAAAGACATTTAATTATTCAACTAATAGTTTTTGCAATCTCTTCTGCTTTAGGAAGATCTAACCATATCAAACATTCATGAAGAAAGAATTTTACCACAAAATGATCCATTTTTAGATATAATTTCGATGTTCATTTTTATGCCCTATGTCCATACTTTATACATCAAAAGCTCAAAAAAATTTATACTAAAAGATGATAAAGTTTAATATGTTATGGACAAATGTTCACAAAAAGGGCTAATAAGACTTGTATTTCTTCTTCTCATCAAGAAGGAGCTAGTGAAGCACCTATATCCACAAAGAAGAAGAAGAGGAAAGCTAAAGCTCTAGTAGTTATCAAACCAAAGAAGGTTTTGAAACCTAAGCCTGTAGTTCTAGCCACTAGAACTAGTACAAGAGCTACTACTAAGAAAGCTCAAGAAGTGGAAAAACCAAAAGAAACAAAAGCCAGAAAAGCTATACAAGTTGATGAGTTTGTAAATAGACAAAGGAGAAAGTAGGTTGCTCTAGTTGAATTAAATGAGGAGTGGAAAAAATATGATGATAATAGTCAATTCAAAGTGGTAAGTCACAATCCTTCTTTTGATTTGGATAATCTATGTGAAAATATAAAGAATAATGTAGATTTGAGTGGAATTTCACATATTGAGTTTGATAAGCTTAGAAAGTTAGTTATGGATAAGGTAGAAGAGTTAGTATATGCCATGATGGAAAAATTTAAGATGACTCTAATTGAAATTTCCAACTCTCTACCAAAGGAATTATATGATAGAGTTGAGAAAAGATAGAAATATAGTCTCACAACAAAGAGAAACATAAGAGAAACTACACTTGCAAGAGTGATGCTAGATTTAGATAAATTTGAGATGACGAAGGCCATTAAGAAGTTCACAAGGAAATTTTATCCAAAGAATTAAGCTTTTAATATTTTTTAGAATAAGATTGAAGATGTTGTTTAGTAGAGTACGCAATTATGGAAGGTAATTTATAAGTTAATACCATTGAAGGAAATTGAGCAGACACTTGTTGAGGTAGGTGATGAAAAAGATGAACAAGAAGTAACTGAGGTTACTATAGATGAAACTAAGATAGTTTCACATGTGGAAGGTATTAGGAAATTTTTAGATACACAAGCAACAACTAAAGATGAGTAACAAATAGAACACAGTATACCAGACACATAAATGACAAGTGCTAGTCCACAACATGTGACACAAGAAGACAATGAAATTATATAGATCAAGTAGATTTATGATAATGTGCCTTAGAACATCAATTCCCTTACAGAGTTGGATATGCAAAAAATATTGTTAGACACCACCGAAACACAACTATGTAGTCATCATATATTAGTGAGTGTAGATGAACTCAGGAAGGTAGATAAGAAATCTGCAGAGGTGGAAACACAAGAAATATCAAAAGTTGGGATCAATTTATTATGATACAAACTACATTACCCCTTGTAGTGTATCAAAGAAAAGAGATAGCAATGACAAACATTAGCAAATTGGTATGCACTATATCTATACAAGAAGTTGCTATAGTTGCATAGGTTGAAACACATGTTCAAGGTACAATTGATGTTGAAAGGGAAGAAGAGAAGAGGATTGAAGAGTTAGACTTGACTACACAAGTTGAGGAACAATTAGCATTACAAAAACTGGTTACCTTTCCATGAACTCCTCCAAGTCAAGCACTTCAAAGGCCAAGTGTAGAAGCTATACCATTGTAATCATCATGAAGTCTTAGTATATCAAAGATAAATGAGGTTACAACATTTGGTGATGTCAACTTGGATGAAGTGATTATTTTACCAAAGTTTAACCTCACAAGAATCACCATTGAACAAATGGGCATACTACAAGATACACTTGCAAAGAAAAAGCACCAAGAACTACTCAAAAGGGAGCTTAGGTAGAAGCAAGAATTACAAGACATCAAGGATATTTTTTTTGATGCATCCAACCTACCAGCACTTGAAGAAGACATGCCTATAATGGAGTAG
Source organism: Cupressus sempervirens (assembly GCA_028749045.1). Classification (NCBI taxonomy): domain Eukaryota; kingdom Viridiplantae; phylum Streptophyta; class Pinopsida; order Cupressales; family Cupressaceae; genus Cupressus; species Cupressus sempervirens. The sequence goes on along the minus strand of CM053792.1, from coordinate 399,120,323 downwards.
TTGGTAAACATTATAGAACAGATCAATGATGTAGACCTGGATTCAAAAGTAAAATTACTTGAATGGTCTAAGAGGAAATTTTAAATTAAGGTAAATGAAAAGATATCAAGTGTTATTGCACTTATTCAAGGTAACCAAAATTGATAGTGTAAAGAAAGTCTTTAGAGAATATTTTCTCACTTTAAACCAAGTCATGTGATATAACTCTATTCCCACAAGCACTACAATTCCATATTGATAATTTGGAGGGAGACTATGAAGAAAAAAGATACAACTCTACCTCCTTCTCTAGCTTAGAATCAAAAGCACTCCAAGAATTTGATGAATTCCCAAGGTCAGTTGGTAGCTCTACATGCTCATGATGCAAAAATTCAAGCTACACTCATCGACATCCAGTCTATGTTGACCCCACATATGGAAATAATTCACAAGGTGATAGCCTTTCCAGAGACATTAATGAAGAAGGATCCCCATTTTTCTACTCTTGAAGGCTTAGTTCATTTCGCTGCTGAGTTAGCCATCCAAATCAAATCATTGGAGGTAGATTGTGATAGCTGGGATGTAGCTCCAAATATCATCATTGAGTTCTATAATGCTTTCTTGGAAAAACACACTAGCGTAAGTGCACCAAGTTGTGGTGCCAAAAGGGGGGTTATAAGTGGACACCTTTTTCCTAAAATCAGAAATTTCTAAAGTTCAACAAGAATTTAAAGATAGTTAGGCTCAAAATTTTAAGATATGACAAAAACAAAAGTAGTAGTCATTTGAATCTAGTTTCTAAACTACTAATTTTTTTTTCAAAATGGTTTAGTTTTAGGATTTGAAAAAGGGAGCCATAGAAAGTGGTACTATTTATTCAAGAAAAAACATAACATAGTACAAAGTGTGGCCCCCCTAAAATTTGATTTTTTTTTTTTGAAATTCTTTAATCATTCTAGTTAAAAGTTGCCTAACATAGTGTAGTTTATCACATATTTTTTGGGTAATTATATAATGGATATTTTTTTAATGAAGTTTTTAATTGGACACATCCCAAAAATATGAAATATTTATGCACTCCCTCTAGAAATGATTGGAAACTAATCTAAAATGAAAACTTCCTTTTTTTTGAAGTGTGTAGAACAAAGTTTAGTTTCTAAAAAACTAAGTCATTGTGAAATTTGATAAAAAAGCTAAAATCTACAATGAAATCAGTACATGTTGGTTTTTGACCAAAAATGGACATAGATTCGAAAGAAATTATAGTTGAAAGGCTTGAAATAGTTCAAATAAAAAAAAATTATGTGGTTATATAGCTAATAGAGAGACCTACAATGTCCTGTAACCTGATTTTATCGATGCTCAACCACAAGAAAACTTGAAGGAGAGCACATGAGAAAAATCAATCATTTTTTGTATGTTTGTCGCAAAACATGTCTCAGACCAGTTTAAAGACTTCAAACCTTTTGGTTGGATCCCCAAGGAAAAACCAAGCCTTAGGCTTGGTAGAATACAAAGCTTTGAATAGCACATGCATGCTATTTATTAAATTTGCATCTTAATAGTGCAAACGTGCTTTAGTGTGCACACACTATTCTGACATAAATTTCAATAGAGAGAGAATGAGAGAGACATAGAGAGTAAAGAATGAGAGAGATTAGAAGATGGGAAAAGAGTAGGAGGTTGGATGGGGAGAGAAGGAGGGAGGGAGAAATAGAGAGAGAGAAAGTAGGGGATCAAAGAAGGTGGGATATGGAGAGTGGGATAGAGAGAGAAAGAGAGAGTAAGGGATGGGAGAGGGAGAGAAGGGGATGGGAGAGAAAGAGAGAGAGTAAGGAGATAGATAAAGAGAGAGATGGAGTGTCTGTGAGAGAGAGAGAGAGATATTGTGAGAGTAGGGGGTGGCAGAGAGAGTAGGGGATGGGAGAGAGAGAGTGAGAGAGAGAGACTAAGGGGTGGAAAAGAGAGAGTAGGGGATGAGAGAGAGAGTGAGAGTAGGGGATAGAAGAGAGAGATTAGAGAGGGAGAGAGAGAATGAGATAGAGTAGGGGGTGGGAGAGAGTAGGGGATGGGAGAGAGTGAGAGAGAGTAGGTAGTGGGAGATAGAGTGGGAGAGGTAGAGCGAGAGATAGAGAGAGGAGATGGGAGAGAGAGAGATAGAGAAAGAGTAGGGGATGAGAGAGTGAGTGAGAGGGAAAGTAGGGGATGTGAGAGAGAGTAGGTAGTAGGAGAGAGATAGCAAGAGAGAGTGAGATGGGAGAGAAAGATAGAGAAAGAGTAGGGGATGAGAGAGTGAGTGAGAGAGAAAGTAGGGGATGTGAGAGAGAGTAGGTAGTAGGAGAGAGATAGTAAGAGAGAGTGAGATGGGAGAGAGAGATAGAGAAAGAGTAGGGGATGGGAGAGAGAGTGAGAGAGAAAGTAGGGGATGTGAGAGAGAGTAGGTTGTAGGAGAGAGAAGAGGGGATGTGGGAGGGAGTGAGAGAGAGTAGGTGGTGGGAGATCGAGTGGGAGAGTGAGAGCAAGAGAGAGAGGAGAGTGGGGGATGTGTTTGTGTGTGTTAGAGAGAGAGAAAGTAGGGGATGGGAGAGGGGAGAGAGTATGGGATGGGAGATAGAGGAAGTGTGAGAGAGTAGAGGGTGGTAGAGAGAGAGTAGGGGATGGGTGGAAGAGGGATTGGGAGAGGAGAACAAGATAGTGAGTGAGAGGGGGGATGGGCATGTGTGTGTGTGAGAGAGAGTAGGGGATGAAAGAGGAGAGAGAGAGGAGGGGATGGGAGTGTGTGTGTGAAAGAGAGAGAGTAGGCGATGGGAGAGGGGAGAGAGAGAGAGAGTAGCCCAAGAGAGGGAGAGTAGGGGATGGGAGAAAGAGAGTGTGAGAGAGAGCAGGTGGTGGGAGAGAGAGTAGGAGAGGGAGAGAGAGAGTAGGGGATGTGAGAGAGAGTGTAAGAGAGAGTAGGGGTGGTAGACAGAGTATAGGATGGGAGAGAGTGAGAGTAGGGGATGAGAGAGAGAGAGAGCAGAGAGGGAGAGAGTGAGACCGATAGTAAGAGAGATAGAGTAGGGGATGGGAGAGAAGTGAGAGAGAGTAGGCAGTGAGAGAGGGAGTGGGAGAGGGGGAGAAAGAGAGAGAGAGAGAGTAGGAGATGGGAGAGAGAGTGAGAGAGAGTAGGTGGTGGGAGATGGAGTGGGAGAGGGAGATAGAGGGAGTAGCCTCAAAGAGAGAGTAGGGGATGGGAGAGGAGAGAGAGAGAGATGGGAGAAGAGAGAGTAAGAGAGAGTAGCTTGGGAGAGAGAGTTTAGGGGATGGAAGATGTCCAAACAATGAGAGAGAGTAGCGGTGGGAGAAGGAGTGGGAGAGGGAGAGCGTTAGAGAGTGAGAGAGAGTAGGGGATGGGAGGGGAGAGAGAGCATAGCCTATGAGAGACAATAGGGGATAGAGTGTGAGAGATAGTAGGTAGTGGGAGAAGGAGAGAGAGAGAGAGAGAGAGAGAGAGAGAGAGAGAGAGAGAGAGAGAGAGAGAGAGAGGAGATGAGAGTGTGTGCAAGATAGAGAGTAGGGGATGGGAGAGAGAGAGTGAGAGAGAGTAGGGGATGGGAGAAAGAGTGAGAGAGTGAGAGTAGGAAATGAGAGAGGGAGTGGGAGAGGGAGAGAGAGGGGGATGGGAGTGTGTATAAGAGAGAGATTAGGGGATGGAAAAGAGAGACAGTGTGAGGTAGAGTAGGGGGTGGCAGAGAGAGAGTACAAGATGGGAGAGAGAATGAGAGTAGGGTATGGGAGAGAGAAAGAGAGTAGGGGATGGGAGAGAGAGAATGAGAGAGAGTAGGTAGTGGGAGAGGGAGTGGGAGAGGAAGAGTGAGTGAGAGAGTATGTGGTGGGAGAGAGAGAGCAAGTGAGTTAGAGAGTAGGGGATGAGAGAGAGAGAGGATGCAGTGGGAGATGGAGATAGAAAGAGAGAGAGAGTAGCTTGAGAGAGAGAGTAAGAGTAGGGGATGGGAGAGGGGGGAGATAGAGAAAGATAGAATAACCTGAGAGAGAGAAATTAGGGGATGAGAGAGGTCTAGACAATGAGAGAGAGTAGGTGGTGGGAGAGGGAGTGGGAGAGGGAGAGCAAGAGAGAGTGAGAGAGAGAGAGTAACCTGAGAGAGAGTAGGGGATAAAGTGTAAGAGGGAGTGGAAGAGGGAGAGAGGGAGAGAGGGGGGGATGAGAGTGCATGTAAGAGAGAGAATAGGGGATAGGAGAGAGAGTGTGTGAGGGAGTAGAGGATGAGAGAGAGTGAGAGAGAGTAGGCAGTGGGAGAGGGAGTGGGAGAGGGAGAGAGAGAAAGGGGGATAGGAGTGTGTGTAAGAGAGAGAGAGAATAGGGGATGGGAGAGAGAGAGTAGGGGGTGGTAGAGAGAGAGTACATGATGGGAGAGAGAGTAGAGATGGAGAGAGTGATCGTGAGAGAGTAGAGAATGGGAGAGTGAGAGTGAGAGAGAGTAGGCAGTGGGAAAGGGAGTGGGAGAGGGAGAGGGAGTGAGAGAGAGTAGGTGGTGGGAGAGGGAGAGTGAGAGAGTAGGGGATGGGAGAGAGAGAGAGTAGGTGGTGGGATGGGGACTAGGAGAGGGAGATATATAGAAAGAGAGAGTAGCTTGAGAGAGAGAATAGGGCATGGGAGAGGAGAGAGAGTAGGGGATGGGAGAGGATAAAGAGAGTGAGAGAGAGTAGAGGATGGGAGAGAGAGAGAGTGAGAGAGAGTAGGTGGTGGGAGAGGGAGAGTGAGAGAGTAGGGGATGGGTGAGAGAGAGAGTAGGTGGTGGGAGAGGGAGTGGGAGAGGGAGAGTGAGAGTGAGAGAGTAGGTAGTAGGAGAGGGAGAGTGAGAGAGAGAGAGAGTAGGGGATGGGAGAGGAGAGAGAGAGAGAGTAAGAGAGAGTATGGAGAGAGAGAGTGAGAGAGAGAGTAGGGAGAGAGAGTAGGAGATGGGGGATGGTAGGATAGGGATAGATTATTTTTCACATAGTGCATATGCACTATAGTACGTACATGCTTATAGCACATACACACTACGTGAAAACACCAAAAAATGGCCATAATGAAAGTTTGGGTCCCCACTGATCCATATTTTATTGTTTTCCTATTGTCTATTCTATTTTTCCAATAGAAAACATGGGTTTCATGTTTTTGGAAGTTAGAAAACACTATATTCAATCATTGGATACACTATTTGAAGGCTTTTTGAAAATTCTTTCATTCTATTTGAAGCTAGCAAACACCAACTTCAATCATCGAATACACTATTTGAAGGCTTTTTGAATATTCTTTCTATACAAAAGGTTAGTGTAGTCCTTTTCAAATATTCTTTGTTATTATATAGAGACAAATTTGATTATAATTTGACAAGTTTAATATATAGTGAATTCATTGAAATTTGTATGTTTGAATGAATTGTTATTTGGAAATGGTTAGAAATTTGACAAGTTGTTTAATATATATTGTTTATTCATTAAAATAATTGTAATTTGTATATGTATTTGAATGATTTGTAATTTACAAATTGTAAGTAATTCAAATGTTTGAATAATTTGACATATAGAAATCATCATCATGCCAAGGAAGAAATCAAAATCTCAAACAATGAAAGAGAGGGAAAGAGATTTGGAAAGTAAAGAGATAAATTGGAACTACCACATGAACAAAGAAAATTTCAAAGCAATAATGAAGAATCATCTTTCAAAGAGGAACAATAACCGTCAATACAAAGAAACAAAGAGGAAGAATTGGAAAGACAAAGAGAATGAATGAGACTGTTACACTCAAGAAGACAATTGAATTGTGAAGCTACACCATCTTCCAATGTTGAAGTCATATCATCATCTCATGTTGAGGAGACACTAATTTTTGGATCTAACGATGTACACACTCCATCATGTCATGTTGAAGGCACAACATCAACATATGAAGTAGGTGAAATTCCATCTTTTGCATCTTATTGCCAAGGAACATCATCTTCGGTTCAAGGTACACAAATCACTCAACCTTATGTTGATGTTTAAAATATTGATGGAATGGAAGAGACTATAACACCTTCTATAATTTGTTTTAGAAGTTTAAAATATTTGAATGATATTGATACTAACATTTTGATAGCGATGCGTAACAAGATTTGAAAGCGTACTTGTCAAAGAAAAGTTAATCGTATGTGGAGATTTTTTTTTGAAGAATTAAATATTACAAGTCAATATCAATTATTTGTTGAAGTGATGAGGAATTTTAAATTTAGGCCTATCATGAAGATTCTTGGGCTAAGAATGATGGATGATTCAAATGAAAAAAACATTGTAAAGAATCTAATGAGTGCTTATAACAAAGTGGGTTCTAAATCATGCACCAAAGATAATAATATCACAAGATGAGTTCTTACATTGAAAAAAGTAAGTAGCCAAATGAAGAAATATTGGTTCATGAGAAATATAAGAAAAATATTGAAAATTGGTAGAGGTACCCTAAGGAGAGCCATGCTAAGGTGTGAGAGATTCGAAGATCCAAAAAAAATGAGTTATGGACATTTAGCGGTAGACTACCATGAAAGGATAAAGAAATTAGTGAAGCTTTGAAATCATTGATCAAACATTTTTGGAAAAATAACACATTTGTTTCCCCTAATCAAAGAGATGTTGTAAGAAGGAAGATTGGTAGCCAAAATTGTGACCCATATGCAAAACATTTTTTGGACTCAACTCAGACACAATTTTTTGCAAAATTTATTGGTATGTATCCTAAAATTTGAATAAGTTAAACATTTTTTTAGATGAGTAAACCTTTTTATGTGAAGATAAATCACACATGCACAACTTGTCGTTGTAGGATATATATTGAATTTTTTAACTATTTTGATGTTTTAAGGTATATATGTGTGTTTTTGTCTTCTAAGTTTATTTTACATGATTGTGACATGAACGAGCCACCTAGATCTTTAAGGGAATTCATATCCAACATTTTATGTGAAATAGGGGATGGCCAAAATTTTTACAAGACTTCATGCTTGGATGGTACATGCTTATTTTGTGGTTCTTTGTAATCTTTATCAACTTGTGAACATATGGATAGTACAAATGCAATTAGAAGTGAAATAGTAGATTATGAAAAATATAAGATAGTGGCATATGCTCTAAAAGTTGGGAAATAGGGTAAAAGATGTGATTTAGTCATTGAAAATATTTTAGTCTATGAGTTCATCTAAATTTTTCGTGAAAAGATTATTTACTAGTATGTAAGGCATAGACATAGAGCTCAATGGCTGGATTTTCAATTCAAGTTGTGCAAGGATACATTTCCACTAGATACCATTATTTCAGTTGTAGAATTCATAGATAACTACACACTACAACTACAAAATGAGGTGCAAGCAAAGTATTATACTTCTCAATAGGTTTCCATATTTGTTCACATAACATTCATGCATTAACCTACAAGCACAGAGGATGCCAGGAAGATTTTGAGGGAGTACCATTTTTACATTAGTGATGATCAATCACATTCTACAAAGTTTGTACATGGTTGCTTTCAACTATTTTATGGAGGTTTCACTAATAGGGGCATACCATATCATTGGCACATTATTTGGTTAGACAATTATGCATCTCAATTCAAGAATGCACAGATGTTCTATTGGTTGAGTAGGATGCATAGGTTATCTAGAATTCAATATATGTGGAATTTCATAGAGGCTGGTTGTGGAAAGGGAGAGCATGATGGTGCAAGTGCATGCATCAAAAGAGCCTTATCTCATGAAGAAATAAAGTACAAAGATGGAAAAATATTGACAAATGCAAAATCCATCGTTCAATGGTGTAATGCTACTATGGGTCTAGGTAAGGAAGGTGAGTCTATGGTTCATAGATTTTTTTGGTTGATAGATAATACTAACATATCTTAATATGAGGATTATTGCATAGTAACAAGATCGAGTGAGTTGCACTTTTTTAGAAGCTCTGATGTAGGTTCATGGAGTATCTGCACATGAAAAATGGCATGCTATTGTCCATCATGTGCAGAGGAAAAATGGGATGAGTGTGAATGGACTGAATGGGTAGACAAATGGGATATGGGTTTTGGACCTAATTGACACCTATCATCCTCCACAAGCACCATCAATGGTAGAGATCGATTCATCCATTGACTTTGACTGCTAGTCTAATCTAGTGCAACTTGGTAATATATATATATATATATACATATATATATAGATATATATATATATATATATGTATATATATATATATGTATATATATATGTATATATATATATATGTATATATATATATATATGTATATATATATATGTATATATATATGTATATATATATATATGTATATATGTATATATATATGTATATATATATATATGTATATATATATATATATATATATATATATTTTAAAGAATTTCAATTTATGTAACTTTATAACTTTTACCTAAGTATTTTATGAATTAATGACTGCATTTTGTACATTTATCACTATAGGCCATTTTTATCATTTTGTCCAAGGCAAACAAAAATTAGATCACCTAATTATAGATGGTGAAGGTTTAGAGTACCATATTTGTCTAGTGGTTGTAACCAACTCATGGCTTAGACAATATTCTATGAAGAACCCTAACTTGTGGTTATTTAGGGATTGTCAAACAAAGAGGAAGATTCTTCATTATTTGAACCTTTTTGTCACATCAAATTCCCAATTGATAAAATATGGTGGAAAAAAACATAATAAGACTCTTTGAAAAGTTTGCGAGTTAGACCACAAGGCAATACTTGAGAAATTAAAATGTAAAGCAGATCTAGTTGGTTCATTAGATTGAAATAGGGAGGGAGAGAGAGAGAAAGAGATCTAAGCTTAAGGATAGGTGTTTGGTTTTATTTGAAGCACATTTCTACTTTAGGAGGACCTACAAAGGTCATTGGCAATGTATGAGAAAAAGTTGCTCAAGTAACACAAATTTGCTAAAAAATTGCTAGTAACTTTTTAAAAGTTACTTGGCAACTTTTTTAATTTTTTTTAATTTTTCCAACTTAATTTAGAGGCTAAACAGACCTACCTAAACACAAATATTGATGGGAAGAATATAAAGGTGATGAGAAACCCTAAACCAAGTGTTGATGAATGTCATTGTATGGCTAAAGTTTAGAATAGTAGATTGTATGCAACAATCTTTAAGGAACCACTAGTACATTTGCACCCATTTTTCTACCAATTTTTTTGACCAAAGCTATGAATCCTCCTAATTTTTGGTTTTCATTCCTACATTGGTTGCAAAAAAAAAATTCTCGATTTGGTCAAAATTTTTGACCAACATCATTTAACCACGTTGAAAATATCCAAACTATTCCCAAGTTGGTCAAAATTTTGACCAACATGGGTCATAATACAATTTGGACTGTACAAAATTAATTAGATAAAGTTGCACATCTATATTATGGACTATAAAAAATTTAGATAAAGTCACATGAAGATGTTTGAGACAAGAAATTTCACATAATAGTTTAGTGTGCATTTTTCTAGAACTTTGGTGGACATTTCGTAGGATATGGTTTGGGTACCATAACTGCTCACTCAATCGAATCAAGAGGAAAAAGTAGGGATAAAGCAGTTTCACGGTGCCAAAAGTGATTCACCAATTTGATCGTAAAATGTTAGTCCTTTGCAATTACTGCTACTTTTCCTTAGGCAACTGGCACAGAATTTGTATCCCCTTAATGATTTTGCAGGATAGGGTTTAGGCAACAAGTTTTCTCAGTTTTGCGGGATAGGGTTTGTGGGATGAATAATTGCTTAGTTTAACATTATTCAAGTGTGATCTTTCTTGTAGGTGGTTGTGAATCATGGTTTTCCTCTAGATGTGGTGGAGAATTCAAGAAAAGAAGCAAGAGGCTTCTTTGAACTTCCTATTGAAGACAAGTTGAAATAGGGTCAAGAGGAAGGAAAAAGTTATAAGATTGCTAGTTAAATCATTTCAAATAATTTCTAGGATTTTAAATTAAATCATTGTTTATGGAAAATGTAAAATTCTGCTATTAGTTTCTTTTATGCAAAGGATTGCAGATCATATCCTCATTAGGACTTCAAAAGGTCTTTCCTACATATTTCAACTTCCCATGCTTACATAATTTGGATGCACTACCATGTTTCCTATATATTACCACTATACATCAGAGAAATCAAGCTTGTATACAATACAACACTTCAAATACATTTTCTCACTTCAAGGTTCAAAGGTTCTTGCATATTCATCTCTTAGTACTTCTCATGCTTTATTGAATTCCTGCATATTGAATTTCAGATACTCTGTTGCACATATAAAACTTTAGATACTCCTTTGTACATATTAAACTCATCATACTTTTCCACTCCATATCATAGGATCTTCATAGCTCCACACTTTTCATGCTTTACCAATTAGTATTTATGGACTATTCATGATTTGCTACACAAAAGTTTACATTAATGCACACAACATGTTGACATTAATGATAACACTTAACAAATTTTAGGAGCAACACTATTGGAGAAGAGTATGAGAGTATTTACCTCTACCTTGATGCCATATCTTGGCAATGGCCACCTAGTTAGTTTGTTAGACATGGCATGGATGCCTATGCTACCCCCTTGTACCATAACAACAACATGGCCCCATGAATATCAACTAGGCCCTTGAGTTGTATGGCTTTGCCATATATATGTATCATCCTCATTTGTTGTTGCATTAATTACAGTCATGTCAATAGTGATAGGTCTAGGGAAGGTTCCTTGGGTCAATATTCACTTAATGAAATTTGAAATTGTGATCTTATTCAAGAACACAAGTCCTCTCAAGTCCTGTGTCATAAAATATAGGACTTTAAGTACTCTAAAAAGTATAATAGATAATAGACAACAAAAAAATTGTCCGAATTTATTTCTATGACACAAAATACCTAATAATTACTCTTAAAGTATGGTCCCATAGTCATGATTTATCCGACACAATAAGCCATAGAAGAACATAAATACAAAAAAAATGATTGAAGGTAACCAACAATCATAAAAATTTACAACATAAACAAAAATATGATGTAGCAATTAAAACTTGTTGACAACATAAGATTAATGACTATTGCTTATTGTACCCTAGTGGAATAGATGTTACATAAACCATATTCAGCTAGCCTTCATGAGAGAGGGTTTCAAGTCATAACATTTCAGAGCATTTTTTGTAGCAGGCATAACTGACACAACAAAAAAATTGATATAGATATATATCAGGAAACCATTGTTCACTGACCATTGTCCTTTACATGCTACTACATCATTGATTTGGATTGAAGTTAATTCATAGTATTAAAATACCTTCAACTCTATCATAATAGTGCAGTGATCATTTTTTCATCATTGTCATTTATACATCCCTTTTACAATCTTTAGATGCTCACTATACTAGTCTTCAATACTTTTAGAAGGACCTCATAGGTTTGTCACATCATGAAAATTCCCTTTGAGCTCATGGAAAGATTTGAGACCTTAGTCTTCTTAGTGCATCTTTTTCTATTACATAATAGACCTCTCTATTTTTTCATGTCCTCATAATGGTGTCCTCCATGACTGATTTGATGGATACCTCTACTTTGTCTTGCATATCCCAGCCCGCTACTCTTAATTTCAATAGCAATGTCTTTCCTTTAGGATTGCTGATTAATGTTCCATTATTTTAAAGCACTATATTTGATGGTAACAATAAAAGATAATATGTGACTATCCTCATTGTGACAGCCTCACAGCCTCTAATTGTTTTGTATTTTACCTTCTAAGATCTTCAAGATCTATTTCTGTTGACTATGCATTAATATCTTTTAGACACTCATTCCATGATTTATGATTCTAAATCCTACACCACATTTAGTTTGATAAGAATGTTGTCTCTTAACTTTATAGTATTATACTTGACAATAAAACCATACAAAACAATTCATCAATACAATACTGACATATTTTCTTTCCAATAAGCATGGTACCATTAGCTTGCTTATCTTTCTTATTTGAAGGCATTAACTCAAAGACATGTTAATTCTTTCTTTGAGATCATTTTTGAGAAAATTAATTTTAATTTCCATTTAGTTTGTGTTGTCAAAATTAACAAAACTTGAATGGTGGTCCATTTATTTATTAATAAAAAACCTCTTCATCTTCTATCCTTTCTTTTTGTTTTGAAAGAGTCACTTGTACCAATGGGTCTAGAGGATCCAATCAATTCCCAAGTTCCTGTATTGAAAAAGATTGAATATTTAATGTTGATTGGTTTTCTCCATGTATCAAGCTTTTCATCTTGCTTATGATAAGTTGGTTTTAAATCAAAAGCAACATTGGTTGCTTGTTCAAATTTCTTATCGCAAAATGAATTCTTTGGAGTTTATGATATTGTCTTAAATTTATTTAATTCCATATCTCATGTGGGCTACAATTCTTTACTATAAATTAGTGCATTTCAAAAATGTGGCTTTGCTAAATTTGCAACTATATTTCTAACTGATGTCCTATGTAGAATGTGACCATCAATTATGTTGCATCAATGAAATGTATTTTAACATATTCTTTGACAGTCTTCTCCATAAATTTTTTGTGCCACTTTCAGTTGGCATGTATTCCCTCAAAATTACTAACCTTTATGTGTCTTGTATCACTACCATCTAGATTCTATGGTGGCTATTCAACTAGATGAGAATGAAGAACTTTTTTATAGAGATAGAGAGAGAGTATTATGAAATACAATAGATTTGGTACCCAAGACCAAATGTTTTTATACAATGATAGAAGTTGGTCTATCTTGAACTGTTAACTATAATTTTATTATTGCATTAGTCTTTTATCTTTAATTGACTGACTTTTATAATACTTATATGCAATGTTATATATTATTACCTATGAATAATGAAGATGACATATGCACTCTTATGAAGACAATAACAATTAGATTAACTACCTAAACATTACTACATTTGCAAAGAAAGGGGGATCTACTAGAGTCTATAGTTTGAGAAGATTGGGAATTTGTAGATGCCTAAGAAGATCTACTAGATTCTCCAGTTTGAGAACATTGGACATTTGCCAAGGCACTAAGGTCGAGGTTGGGAAAAATAGAGAGATGACAATGAGGACATTTTATACTAAGGTGCAATCATCAATCAATTCATTCAACATGGAAGTTATGTGCATAGGGTAGCCCATAGACTTGTAATTAGAGAGGTTATTTATCATTAAAACACATAACAAAGTGTAACACAATTATTTATAACAATATTAAATTGCATACCTCATTTCCTACATGGAACTTCTCAAGGTAGATGGGGCACTCACTACAATCTATAGGCATTGCCTTCATGCAAAATTTTGGAAGCTCCTGAATAATGCTTCAAATACTTCTCTCTTCATTTTACTCATTTTTAGTAAAAAAAAGAAAGAAAAGAAATACGTGTCTAAATAAAAGAAGCTAATAAATATATATAAGAAAAAATAGTCATTAGGGTTATCTAACCAGTAGTCTACTACATCATAGTCTTTGAAAGAATACTTGGATTGATATATAACTATGAATTTCAAGTCCATGCATTGATTGAATTAAAATTACATATATAACCCTAACCTATCTTCAAGTACTATAATAATAACTCCTTCAAACAAATGGAACTCAAGGAAAAACTAAATTCTATAAGTTCCAATTATAATCAATGGACTACAAAAAATTGCTAACAATAAATAGAGTCTTATTATGTTTATATTGAGACATTTTAACAAAGTACATATTAGTGTAGCCTGATCTCCTATGGTGCTAGAAACATTTATAGTGGTTAAGTTATAATATAAAAATATTTTAAGAAGTTATAAGTAGAAGAAAATTTGGAGAGACATTTGATAACAAACTTTTTAAGCTTATCATCATGAATTTGATGAACAAAACAAATCACTTCTGCTCATTGAATATTCTTAGTATACCAATTATTTACATTCTATTAGAAGAAACAATATTTACTTATAGAAAATGAGTTTTCAACACTTTCCATACTTTAATCATTTGTGCATTTGTGCTCCAGCAAGTCCAAGAACATGATGAACACCTTCAGCTCCCTAATTTATCTCAAGCTTCTTAACAATTTTCCATTGCTGAGATGGGGATTCCTATACAATTTTCTATACTCTTATTTTTAATATTCTATCTTTAGCAATCATTGTCTTTGTATTCGTCAAAACAAGTGGACTATCTGAACCTATATATACACATATATCTAATTCTAACAAGATTTTATGATCTCGTATGAACACATAAAAACACTTATTCTAGGAGGCCCATTGGTAAATACTATCTCTAAAAAATAAGGTCCGAAAAGTAATCTCTTGTGGGAAGGTCATTGATAATATAGCAAAAATCTCCATAATGAGTAGATTGGTAGATCTAGCACATAGCCTTCCAAGCTAACAATAAGGTTCCATTGCTAACACCATCATCCTTAGGTAGGCATATTCCCATTAATGCAATTTAAAAAAAACCACTACATTTGATGGAAAAAATAAAAGATAATATGTGATTATCTCCATTATGATAGTCTCATAACCTTTAATTATTTTGTAAGTTATCTTCTAAGGTCTTCAAGATCTATTTCTACTCACTATGTATTAACATCTTTTAGACACTCATTCCATGATTTATGACTTTAAAACCTATACCACATTTAGTTTGATAAGAATGTTGTTTCTTAACTTTATAGTATTATACTTGACAATGAAACCATCAAAAACTTTTCATCAATACAATAATGACATATTTTCTTTCCAAGAAGCATTTTCACCTAAACATTACCACATTTGAAAAGAAAGGGGGATCCATCTGCATGAAATATATCAGTGCAGACAAAGTCTAGTTGGGGTCAATAACACCATCATTGGGTGTGAATAAAGAATAGTTAAAAGATACCTAGTTAAGGTTATCCATCTAGGCCTCACAATACCATGAAAAGAAACTTTATTTCACCAAAAAAAAAATTGTACCATGGACTTCAAGAAAAAAAAAAAGGCAAACTTACTGTCTAGTCCCTGCTGAGGATAGAAATGATATAGAAAACATACTAAGTGTATGAGTACTTGATACCTTGCATGTTATCTAGTGTTTAGTAGCTCCATGAAATAACATAAGTTTTGACATTAATCTTCATATAGGTTGAAGTCATATTTGCATGGTCTCTTATTACTAGAGAATGATAACCTCTATAAAATTATTTTCAACTCCATCCATTCCAAAGTAAATGCATTTCAATGTTTAAAGATCCCTGAAAAAAAAGGAAAAAAATCTTATCCTATATGTTTCAAGCTATTTGGGTCTGAGTTTCCTTCCAATACAGTCTTCCATTAACTGTGCACAAGTACCAGCTACCATGATATTATAGACATAGAGCACTAGCAGATAATTAAAACCCTAATTATGTATATTATCTCACCAAGGTTAAATTCTTTATTTATTAAACTCCCTTGAAGAAACCTGCAATGTGCCTTTGGCAAGACTTGAGAGAACACAAAGGTCACAAAACTTCCTTTTTGACTCTCTAAACTATTAGGAAGTATGGGAATGTGGAAATGACCACATCAAGATATTCAAATGCCAAGTGATGCAGTAGGAAAGGGTGGTGGTATTCAAAAACACAATAAGAGTTTGTAATTTTAGAGGTTAAGGTACACTAGCCTATCAACAACATCTAATGCCGAATTATCAAGGCTTTCACAATATCACACAATGGTGGATTTGGTTTCACAGACTCACAACTAAGACTCGATTACAATTCCATACCCCCACTTCAAAAAATCTCTTCAAAATAAACCTAAAAGCCCAATACTCTACCTATTAGTCCTGTTACATACTTAGAATATAATAATTCTACCTTTTCAAGACAATTGAAAATGCAATGATGCTTACTCATGCCCTATTGGTGTACTACAACACATCATAAAATTCCTTATGTTTTTTTTGGATTAACACAATTAACCTATAAAGGTTGACCTATTAACAAAGGAACTACATGACAAAGTCCACCTGACATTTCCTACTATTGGATAGTGTTTTCTTATACCATCAAATGGTCAATTCTAAAAGGAATTAGTCCCAAGAGTTATATAACTCCTGATCCCTGATTCTTGACTCCAAACCTGATTTTGCTAGGGCTTCCTCCATGTTCACTCTCCAACCAATCCTGCATTCAATTGGTGATGGATTCACCTTCACTTTACTCTATTGAAATGTTCCCAAGCATAAAATCCACTCCTTCTTGGGCAACTCATTCATTGCCACACACGACATTCAGTTATATTTTCACACTATTTCTTAACTGTGATCACTTCTATCAAAAAAGAATCTACATATGCATAGTTAGAGTTTATGATACATGTTAAGTAATTTCATTCCATGAATTACAAATTTTTTTGACCAAACATTGGTGGAAATTTCGACCAATTCTTGATAGTTTTCTACCAAGACTTGGTCAAACTTTCTACCAATTATAAAAGAAAAATTTACCAATCATGGGTAGAGATTTTGATCAATTCTTGATAGTTTTCTACCAGAATTGGTCAAAATTTCCACCAATTCTCAAAAAAAATTGACCAAACATTTGTGGAAATTTTGACCAACAATGACAAATCAGAGCTTAAAAAAATTAAATTTTTTTAACGAATGAATTGGTCAAAATTTTGACCAACATGCAAGTTGGTCAAAATTTTGACAAGAAAATTTAACACAAATTGCTTGGTCAAAAATTTCACCAACTTGCATCGAAATTTCAACTAGAATTCATCAAAAATTGAGTTCAAATTTACTACTAAACAGTCACTTTCATGACTAATTTCTTGTGAATATATTGGAGTTTTGTGTAACTTTTCAATGCATCATGATTTAAGAGTTTCTTAGGCTTCATTTGTGTGCATTAGTTTAGATTCTTATAGTTTTGGTAGTGTTTTATAAAATTCTTTTCATACTGTATAGTGTGTTGCCAATTTTGGCATACCATGTAAATTAGGGGATGTATGTTTGGTTTCCACTGTGGGAAAACCATAGAACCTTGGAATCTTGAAGTGGAGACTCCATTTTGTTTGTAAAAAAGTGCAAGGCCCTTGAATGTATGTGCAACATTTTTTTTGAGCTTTCCCTAGGTGAATACAACAATATCCAACTAGGAGTAGACATCAACAAATTGGCTCTAGAATACAGAGGATTGGGTTTTAGGCTAAGCCCTTTGGATGGATTAATGAGGAGTATTAGAAGGTGTCATTTAGTGAAGGAGAAGTTTTGATAATATTGTGAAGGTTTTTAAAAAGTGAGGACAATAGGGAACCCTAAAAACCCTCAAAAACCCTTAATTTTTGCATAATTGTTGTACAACTTTTTGGTGGCTCAAGACCCAAAAAATCCTTTAGGGTTGGTTATTGGAAAAAATTTTTCTTATTACCAAATTTTATGAAACCTGAAGGAAAAGTTGGTAAAAGCCCTAGAAATCCACAAGGAGGCCTAATTAGGGCTCCTCTAGTAGCCTTGATAATGAAGGAACTATTCAATCGGGTACCAACCCAACTTGACTATCACATTGATCATGTGGAATAGGTTGTAAAAACTTTGTATAAATCCTCACAATCCTTGTTAGAGCTTATGTTGGTGAGAAACCATAAATGACCCTAATAAGCCTGTGGAGAGTTAGTTACTAGAGAGCAAACTTACAATGTTAAAGAGTTTGAATTCTTGACTTGGTGGGTAGGTCGGGGGATCCTTGAGTGTAAAGGAATCCCAAAGACCATTAGAGGTGTCAAAATAACACTTAGATCTAGTTGAGGATTAGGAGCATAGACTAGCTAGTCTATCCCAAACTTCCCCATTACATGCCCAACTTGAGTATCCTAGCTTCCCAAGTCCTTTA
This sequence comes from Cupressus sempervirens, assembly GCA_028749045.1. NCBI lineage: Eukaryota > Viridiplantae > Streptophyta > Pinopsida > Cupressales > Cupressaceae > Cupressus > Cupressus sempervirens. The sequence goes on along the minus strand of CM053792.1, from coordinate 399,102,386 downwards.
AATGTAAGGTCATTAATGAATAGGCATTTCTAATCGAAACATCTATGGTGTTCAAATGAAGTGTGTGACCGAATTCTTTTCTTACTAATGAGCCAATTTGAGGCTTCATTTCACATTGCTCTATGGATAATTCTATAGCTATTTTTACTTCTCTATCTGAAAATTTTGTGTCTATGTACATGTGCACTCTTTCCCAATAGTTGTAGGTTTTGTCTCTTTATCCTAAGTAATTGGCGTACCTTGGATGGCACAAAGATAACCATTTTCTTCTAAAATGTCCTTTTCTCTTAGATTAATCTCTCTATTCAAGAAAATTTTCTATATCTTCCTCTATATATTTAATAGATGTAGTTGTAATTCCTTCGTATATTAAGCTTTCCTCTGTAGGAATGAGAAGACCTGGGGAGTCAGGCCAGCTATTGGTCTCTGTTTTAAAATGATAGTCACTAGATTTCACTTCTAAGACTTGGAAAAGGTTCCAAATTATTAAAAAAAAACTAAAAAAACCTAATCCTAAGCTATCTTAAATAAAAACTCAAAAATACCCAGTTTTGCCTAATAAGAAACTTTTGCTCATATCTTGCACAAAGAGGCCTAGGCTTATATATCTTGCTCATATCTTTCTCACTATGCATCATGGGATCAAACTATCTATTCCATTAGCTCTAAGTGGCCAGGCAAACTCTATCCCCAATCTCCTCCTATCCCACTGAGTGCTCAAATGTTCTCAGGCACACTTAATTGAATCATCCCTAATAGTTAGTAAATGCCATAGGGCAACAATTTTTGACGGGGGATATCTTGGAGCTCATGTGAGGTATGGATGTGATTCTAGGTGCTATAGGAACATGTTGCAAAGACCTACAATAACATCTCTTACTTTTTGGAGATCTTATTGCATTTTTATTTTGTGACTCCATCTCAGGTGATGCTGAAACTTGTAGTGTTGGCCAATACAAAGTTGCCAATTGTTGAATCTCCCTCACCATTTTTCATATGATCAAACTATCTATTCTGTTAGCTCTAGTTGGCCAAGTAAACCCTATCCCCAAGCTCCTCCTATCCTATTAAATCGAGTCGTCCCTAAGAGTCACTAAATGCCATAGGGTAGCTATCTTTAACAAGGTATATCTTGGAGCTCGTGCAAGGTAAGAATGCAATTCTAAGAGCTATAAGACTATGTTATGGAGATCTACAATGACCTCTCTCTCTTTTTGGAGATCTTATTAAAATTTAATTTTGTGACCCAATCTTGGGTGATGCTAAAACTTGTAGTGTTGGCTAGTACAAAATTGCCAACTATCAAATCTCCCTCACCATTCATTATGGGATTAAACTATCTATTCCATTAGCTTTGATTGCCTAGGTAAACCTTAGACCCAAATTCCTCCCATCCTATTGAGTGCTCAAACATTCTTTGGCACACTAAACTAAATCATCCCTAAGAGTCACTAAATGCCACAGGACATCAATATTTGACAAGGCATATCTTAGAGCTCATGTGAGGTATGCATGTGATTCTAGATGCTATAGAACCATGTTATTGAGACCGATAATAATCCCTCTCACTTTTTGGAGATCTTATTCCATTTTAATTTTGCAACCCGATCTCAGGTGATGCTGAAACTTGTAGTGTTGGCCAGTACAAAGTTTCCAACTATCAAATATCCCTCATCATTTGTCATGAGATCAAACTATCCATTTTGTTAGCTCTAAGTGGCTAGGTAAACTCTATACCCAAGCTCCTTCCATCCCATTGAGCAATGGAATGTTCTTGGGCACACTAAACTGAATTGTCTCTAAGAGTCACTAAATGCCATAGGACAATGATATTTGATAGAGCATATCTTGGAGATCATGTGAGGTATGGATTCAATTCATGGTGCTATATGACTATGTTTTGGAGACCTATAATAACCTCTCTCTCTTTGGAGATTTTATTCTATTTTGATTTTGCAACCCCATCTTGGCTGATGTTGTGACTTGTAGTGTTGGCTAGTACAAAGTTATCAACTATCAAATCTCTCTCACTATTCATCATGGGATCAAATTGTCTATTCATTTAGCTCTAGGTGGCTGGTTAAACCCTAGCCCTAGCAACCTCCCATCCCATTGAGCACTCGAACGTCCTCGGGCATGCCAAATGAAATCATCCCTAAAAGTCACTAAATACCATAGGGAAACAATCTTTGATGGGGCATATCTCAGAGCTCATGCAAGGTATAGATGTGATTCCAAGTGTAGTGCCTACCCTTGGTTCACATTTTGTTATCGTTGTTGAACTCTCTTAGAACTAGTTTTATGTTGTTGGTTAGCAGCATTCTTTTGAGATTATCAGATATTGTGCTATGGATTCAGTTTATTATGTGATGAGATTACTTAGACTCTACATTTCATGTATGTATGATGATTATTTTTAATGTTCACAATTATTGATGATGATCATTACATTGACTTCAATTATTAATGATGATTAGTAAGATGATTTATTAAAATATGTGCTTTCTTATGGATACTTACCCCATACTTGCATGTGTATGGTGTGCGTGTTTGCCTTGTGTGTTTGCTTTTGTATGGCGTGTCTGATGTGGTTAAGGAAGGGAGTCGTAGTCACTTGCTAGTTGGGATCTACACGATGCACCATTTCCTACCATTGTCTATTTAGTTTAGTATATATTGTGTTTGTACATGCATGGTTTTTATGCAGGTTGCAGGTACCGGGTATCGACTTCCCTGAATTGCCAGGATGAGCGTACCCTATCACATTATCTCAATCATAAGAGAGGGGAGATAAATTCTCAAGTCCAAATCCCAACCCTTTGAGCCATTTGTCCTAATTGGAAAATTAGGACAACTATCTGAGTTGAATACCCACCGAATGTGTCGGATGACATATTTCATGATTTTTAACCTTTAGATTTATTTTGTATGATTTGTTCTATGATGGGTTTTCATATTTTATCTTGGAGGTCTATGGTGAATTTTCTATTAATTAAGTCTTAATAAATAGATTTAATTAATAAATTATTTATTTGAGAAAATTAATAAAATACCATGATCTTTGATATTTTGATTGTAATTAATTAAATGCGAATTATCGGGGAAAAGGAATTAAATAAAAGAAAACTAGAAATTAAAATTAATAATAATTATAAAATAATAATAAAGTAATAAATAAAATAATAATAATAAAAGTTATAAAAATTAAAATGAAAGTTATAAAATTTAAATAGAGATTATTTAAAAAGTAAATTGGAGTTATAAGCTTGCATGGGAATTAACATGTGTCAACAACACGGGAGTTAGTGCATCAATTAAGCACAAGGTGTCTACAACTCTATGACTCATCAAAAAGGTTGGAAACGACCCATGCTTAGTTGGTGACACCTTTCAGTGGTTTCAAGAAGCATTCCAAAGGTTTCTTGAGAGCTCTTGATATTCAGGCATTCATAGAAGCTTAAATGAAAAGCTTAATGGAAGCTACAAGCTTAATGGAAGCCACGAGCTACAAGCTAAAATAGAAGCTTCAAAGCTTACATGCATGAAAGAAGATTCATATGCTCATATATTTTCTACTTGCTTCTATGCTCCTTCTAGCACTTCTAATCACTTAGAGGATTCGATCAGCTTGGATTCTTGGAAGAATTGCGAATGATGGAGAAGGAAGGGATTTTCTATGGACTTCTGAGGCATGGCAAATTAGCATCAGTGTCCAGGTGCACTCCTAATATTCTCATATTCCTTTTGCAATCTTTCTCTTCCTGTTTTCATCATATCTGTTTTATGTGTCTGAATACTCTCTGTATTTGAAATTGGAATCTAGATATTTTATTTGGATGAGAAGAAAACAATAGAAAAACCCTAGTTCCAAATGAGAAAGAAATTAGATTTTATTCGAGTTTGGGTTCGAATTGATATTAAATTAGAAAGACAAGATTTGGAATTTAAATAGAAATTTTATGGTGAAAATTCAAATGATTAGATGTAATCTTTCTATCAATTATATTTTTAGATGCATATGAACAAACCCTTTTATGGTTAAATTTAGAGAACAATTATTTTAACAGAAAATTCTTAATTCATCATAAAATTGTCTTGTCGCCGCCCCTTGGATAGACTCGAACTCAGTTATTCATAACTTTTTATCGTGATCAAATTTATTCGATCGCTCTAGTCAAAATTGGTGCAACTTGAGCCTCTTCAACATATTTCAATTTTAGCTCGATCCAATAGTTCATTAGGGAGATATAACCATCGTACTGAAACTGTTTTATTCAAGAACAGATATTTCTCCATTTCCCATAACCAAGAGTTCTTTATGCTTAAACTTCACAAAAATAATATATCAAAGCATGGAATGAATTAAGATATTATTGCAATCTTCCCTTATTAGAATCTTATTAATATGCATTAGTTTTATATGGTTTATTATCTAATATAATTAAATCAAATTTAATTAAGATTAGTTAATAGTAGAAGAAGTGTAATTAATTATTAGTCAATCTAAGTAAATAGATTTTTAAATGAGAGAAAATTAAAAGAAAAGAGATTTTTAATATAGTTTATATAGTGGATTTTTTGTAATGTATATTAAATACTATTTAATAATTTAGAGATGATAATTTTATATTACGTTTTTAAATGAAGAGACTTTAATGATAATGGATTAAGATTTAATTGACATGAAGTCACTATTATAACATTGTTATAATTTGAATTACTATGGTATTATTAATACATTATATATTATTAACTAAATTATTGATATACCTTAATAGTATTAAGAGTTAACTAATGAAGCTTATGTAAAGTTCTCTAGATTGATTAATAATAGTTTTGATGAGTTTATTACTTATTAATGTTTGTTGGGACTAACAAACTATCAATAAATAATAGTGTAAATACTTTAAATAGTTATCAATTAATACGATCAGAGTTAATCTAGAGGAGATTAGTTAATGATTGAAGTACTGTAAAAGATATTTATCAAATTGAATTGGTTAATAATTTGGAGTATTAATTAATTGAATTATCGTACATAGGGGAAACTTATTTGAGATAATAATACTTGGTATTGAGAATTTATTATAACTTGTTATTATTAAAATAAAATGGGAACATTGTTGAAAGAATGACGAATGTGGTCATTATAGATTTATTAATAATATTTCCAATATAGCTTGTTATTAAATATTAACAAGTTATTATTATTGAACTATGAATATGAATATTTGTGTACTAAATTATAGATGACTTTTAACTTACAAAATTATAGTTAGTTATTAGTCAACTAATATTAATTGGAATGTTGCCTTGAATATGTAATTATTAATTAAATTAATTAGAGTTAATTAGATTTAATTAATAATCAAGTTATGTAATAGTGTTTTAATTGATATGCTAATATTGATTTCTCTAGTAAAGTTGTGAAGTATTTACATCGAAGTTGATAAGTCGTACTCTCATGACTTAAATAACGACTTTAGATGTTTTAATGGTGAGACTTAGTATTATTGAATTGGAAACTATTAGATGTTAATAGGTCATGGATGGTGTACCTATGTTAATTGTTTGATTTAATTGATCATTTTAATAAAGTTATAATTATTCTTAGTTTGATAATTGGTTCTTTTATAAATGAATAATGATCCTTGATTTATGAAGGAGAGTTAATCAATTAGAATATTAATCATGGTTAAATATAAGGACAATTTAATTAAGGTCAATGATGATCAGTTTAGTAAATAATTATCCTTAAGTTATTCTTAGAATAATGCTATCAGGGAACAATTGGGTTGACTTGTAGGTCAAATGATAACTTTATACACTTGAAAGTATACTTGCAAATAGAAAACTAAAAACCCCTACACATTATTCAACTATGTGGTAAACCAAAACATGTGTTTGCATCGTGTATTCTATATGCTTCTTGTTTTGAGTTTTGGGTTGACTAGTGTTGACCAGTCCTAGGTTGTTACCAGAGGCTCGAGGGTTATGAGATATGATGGCATGTTGATCTTATTTGGTCTTGATCTTTATAAGCCCAACCATGGTTATGTGATCGTATGCTCTATGAAATGTTTGTATTTGTTCTTCAGCCTTCATGTGTGAAGCTGAGATGTATATATATCTGAGATACTTGAGCTAATCATTTTTGAGTCATCGATCAGTTATCCTTGGATTACTTTCTAGTCACCATGATAGGACTAAAATGTGGATTTATTTCTTGATGATGTCATGTTGTGACATGTTTAACTCAACCATTTTGGAGTCTTCGATCAATATGATTTTGAGATATCCTTGGTTGCTTGTTGAGAACCATTTATCTTGAGATATATTTTGGTTATTGAGAACCAATTTATACTTATGATTATCAATGATGCCTTTAATTGCCAATAGAGAACTGTTGTGGTCATGATTTTCTATGGATACTTTTTCAGATGCTCATGGAGATTGATGATTGTTATTTTGGAGATTTGATGATTCTTATTATGGATATTTGATGCTTTTATGCATATTTGATGATTTGATTATGGATTATCTTTTATGATTTTGAGATTTATGATTCCATGAGCTTAGGGTAGGTAATCTACTTGTAGTGTCGGGAAGTGGCTGCCAAGGTAACTCATTGTAAGTTTGGTTAATAAGTGATAACATTTACACACTAAATGGGGATTAAATGAACCTAAAAATATAATTGTTGATGTTCTCGCCCATGCCTTGAGTGCTTGTATAGGCTAGGATGGGAGTAGTGAAAACGCATGGTTGCGACTGTGCATTCCATAGTATGCCTCGTCAGTATGAGAGGATACTAGTGGTTGCATGAGACCAGTATGGACCTGTGGAGTTTAGCTAACTACTAGGGTAACTTGTACATGATAAATGCGATGACACTTTCCTGCTTGCAGAGTAGGTTTCCTACATGTCATTGTGTGCCTCTGGGAATTAGATGTCGATTTTGTGTGTGTTGGAACATTTGAGTTAATATACTTTTAAGATTTCGAAACTTTTTATGCTATGTGTATTGATATCTTGTTTGGGACTTGAGATTATCTCCTTAGCACGGTGGGAGTGGACCACTTAGGTTCCACGGGACCAAGTAGTAGTGTATTTTCACTTTTATCATTTGAGATCCATCCGAGACATCGTGGCCGGAGTATCCTTGGTAGGTATTTATTCTTCATTATGTTCTTGGAGCATTATGATAGATAATATACCTTATGATGGATGTATTTATTGGTATGTTTCTTATATTGATGATTTTCTTTACTTTGCATATGTTAGTTGATGATTTATTATGCTTTACTTTGCATGTTAGTAGGATGTTTTAGGAGTGACATTCCTACTATGTTAATATCGATGATCTCTTTGGTGCTTTAGAATGTTATGCACGGAGGGATGGCTAGGATCCACGATGGTCTAATGATGCTATTTACGATTGGGAGGAACCGTGCACTTAGTTATTTATGTTTGTGATATATGGTTATCTTTTGTGATGGATGTTTATATCTTTTGTGACGATGTATCATGTATGATATGTGGTTTCATTTATGTTATTGCATCATGGATTAATATTAGATGATGATGATGTACTTTATTTACTTGGATGTTTATTCTTTTAAGCTTTTCATTCCCTGTGATATGTACAGTGGATGATTGAGCTAAACTAAAATATAATTAAAAAAGGACACTTGTATATTGTTTAAGTACATTGGATGTATCATTGTTATTTCATAAGGATGGAATGTTATATGAATAGTTAATTTAGATGTGATACAACGTTAAGGGATCTTTAAAGAATGTAGCCTGTCATGTATATATGTTATGTTTATTTTCATTTGAATTGTTGCTATTGCTTTCGCAAATGTTATGAATGGTTTTATCTTTCATGTTTAAAAAAAAAATTGTTTGGCAAACTTAGTAAAATTATTTGGATCCCTTGGTGGGGAATTACACCAAGTTCTATAAGAATATGTTGTGGAGACTTATAAGAACCTCTCTCCCTTTTTAGAGATCTTATTCCATTTTGATTTTGAAATCCCATCTCGAGTGATGCTGAAACTTGTAGTGTTGGCTACTACAAAATTGCCAACTACTAAATCTCCCTCACCATTTTTTGTGGCATCAAACTATCTATCCATTAGGTCTAAGTGGTTGGGTAAACCCTAGCCCCAAGGTCCTTCCATCTCATTGAGCACTCAAACATTCTCAAGCACACCGAACCAAATCGTCCCTAAGAGTCACTAAATGCCATAAGGTAGTGATCTTTGATGGGGTATATCTCAGAGCTCATGTGAGGTAATGATGCAATTCAAGTTGCTATAGGATTGTGTTACAAAGATCTACAATATCCTCTCTCAATTTTTGGAGATCTTATTCCATTTTGATTTTGTGACCCCATCTTAGGTGATGCTGAAACTTGTAGTATTGGCCACTGCAAAGTTGTCAACTGTCAAATCTCCCTCACTATTCATCATGGGATCAAATTGTCTATTCTATTAGCTTTAGGTGGCTGGGTAAACCCTAGCCCCAAACTCTTCCCATTCTATTGAGTTCTCAAACTTTCTTAGGCATGCTGAACTGAATCATCCCTAAGAGTCACTAAATGTCATAGGGTAGTGATCTTTGATGGGGCATATCTCAGAGCTCATGTTAGGTATGGATATGATTCTAGGTGCTATAGGACTATGTTATGGAGACTTAAAATAAATTGTCTCACTTTTTTGAGATCTTATTCTATTTTGATTTTGTGACCCCATCTTGGGTAATGTTGAAACTTGTAGTGTTGGCCAATACAAAGTTGCCAATTGTCGAATCTTCCTCACTGTTCATCATGAGATCAAACTATCTATTCTGTTAGCTCTGAGTGGCTAAGTAAACACTAGCCCCAAGCTACTCCCGTCTCATTGAGCACTCAAACATTCTCAGGCACACCAAACCAAATTGTCCATAAGAGTTACTAAATGCCATAAGCCAGCGATCTTTGACAAGGCATATCTCAGAGCTCGTATGAGGTATAGATGTGATTCTAGGTGCTATAAGACCATGTTGCGGAGTTCTAAAAATAACATCTCTCTCTTTTTGGATACCTTACTCCATTTTGATTTTGCAACCCCATCTTGGGTGATGTTGAAACTTGCAGTGTTGGCTAGTACAAAGTTGCCAACTACCAAATCTCTCTCACCTTTCATCATGGGATCAAACTATTGGTTCTGTTAGCTCCAAGTGGCTAGGTAAACACTAGCTCCAAGCTCTTCCCATACCATTGAGTACTCAAACATTCTCAAGTATGCCAAACTGAATCATTCCTTAGAGTCACTAAATGTCATAGGGCAGTGATATTTGACAGTGGCAATTGGATATGCCATCTCATCTAATGGTGGAGAATCATGATAGAAGGTAAAGGAGTGATCATACGTCTAATTTTGAATATGTTATTTTTTTAAGTAATAAATTAATTCGTGTTTGTAAGGTCAAGGAACTTTAAGTCACCTATAAACCTAAGTTGCCTTAGTCCTAATGATTTTTCTTTTTTTCTTATTTTTGTTAATATGTTGACTCAATAAGTGTTTTGAGAGTCATTACACTTTATATAGGTCCTATGGGTCACCAAAAATCACTTGGTTAATTTCTAGGAAGAGTTAGTGCAAAAATTGCATTTTACAATAAAAGTTGCTGACATCTTGGCAAGTTTAGCATTTTTTTGGAAAATGTTGAAATTAACCTTGTAACTAATCAATCCAATTGGTAATCTGTTGGAATGGATGTCAAATGATGAAAGATCCTCTATGAATATAGAGGAGGCATAATGTTTTGGTGATTATTGAATTCTTTTTATATGGTAAGGAATCACTATTGATGTTAGACTTGTATATAGGATCATTGAGTTATTGTTAAATAACATTACTTTCTATTTGTAACAACAAACTCATACTTTGTCAGAGTGAAACACCACTTGAACTACATGTTATCACTGAATGGAGTTAGTGGAAGATGTTAAGGATCTTCTTGGTTGTCTTAATAGCCATTTCATGGGTTTCAAACATAATCACTTCCTTTTGTGAAGAGTTGTCAGAAAATATACAAATCACATGTTGTTGCAAAGAAAGTATAGTCTAGGATGTTGAATAATCTCTTGGAAGGATGAAATACATGACAAATTGAAGTTTGTGAGATAGTTTTTAGGTGTTATTTGAAGTTTCTAAGGTGTTAGTTTGAAGCAAGCAGTTGATTATGATTCATTTATGAAATTTGCTCATTTTTCCCTAATTGCTTCCCAAGTCTTGAATAGGGAAAGTGATCAAGTAATTTTATAAAGATGCATAGAAGTTTGTTCAATGTTGTAAATGAGTTTGAAAGAGTCTTTGAAGACACTTAGGAAGGTGGGAAATGTAGTTTTCCTTAAAAGTGTTCTTGCTGGGAATCCACTAGCTTTTGGTTTGAGCACTTTGCATCATTTTGGATGTAAATTACATTAAAATGAAATACATGTTCAATGTACTTAAAACATAAACAAGAAAAGCAAGATATATATTATGATAACCAATAATATCATACATAAACAAATATATAATATATTATGATAACCAATAATGTCTTACATTAAAAAAGATATAATATTTTATGATAACCAATAAGGTCATACATGAACAAACATATCATATATTAACCAATAATGTCATAAATTTAATAATGTCATGCATCAAAGATATGTCATACTTCAATTATAAAATTTCCTATATACATCAAATGTATATTGAATATGTCCACTAACATAAAATCCAGCATATATGTCCACTGATTCCTATACATGTGTGTCTATCAACTATACTTTCTCCCCATGAGAGGAAGGAAACAAATCCCTAGAGGTCTTTGGTCATCATGTGGAGGGAGATAATGGGGATGATGGGGTCTTCCTCACATGCTCACTCATCCTCGTGTTTAGGCTCTTCTCTAACTCAAGCTAATACAAAAAAAGTAGATATGAATCAATAATTATTATACATTGAAATTAAATATATGTACACACAAAATTAATTGTTTTCTTAATGCCATCAAATAGTCACTCTATATGTCCAACTTAACGGCTCACATATGATCAGGTGTAATAAGGCCCTACAATAATTCAAAAAATATAATCACTTATAAATAAAATTTGAAATTTCAATACTAACTATTATAAACAAAAACTTAAACCAAGAAAGTTCTTTCATACCTCAGTAAATGGCTCGAAACTAGCCATCATTGCAGCAACTCCATGATTGATGGATTGACAAAGATGAGGAGGAGTGTCAGATGTCAACAACTACATGTCATTTAATACAATTTACATGTAACATGAAAAATGAAACAAATATAATCAAATGAATTAAATTAACATGAAACAAATGTACCTCTACAAAATCATATCATGCCTAGGCTTAGAGTCCCTTATGAATGTCAATGGTCCAATAGAGAACTGATGCACATGCATTAATTTTTTTTGTCAATCCTTCATATGATTACTTAAAAAATATATGTATTAATTTAAATGATTAAATGGATACATACCTCTTGACTCATGGATGGGATGAAAAATAGGGTCAGAGAATCTGTACTAGGGTGCACAACACTCTTACCCTAAATTTTGAACAATGTCATTACATGCTAACTAATTAGTCATTCAATACACATAAAATGTGATCAAATTAGTTTATTATAATTATAACTTATCTATGTGTCAATGCCAAATGTGTCACTTAGCATCTCATCATGACTAGCCCATCATCGATACTATCTCTAGCATGACTATCAAATGTGCATAAGGATCCACATGTTGTGCACATGTGACCATGGTGCATAGTAGTCTCCTTCTCAACTAATGGACCAGTGCAATGAATGAGGGTCTACATCAAAGCATTGATAGTCCCTAGAGTGCTAGTCTCTACACATTCCTTCACAACTAAAGGAATATTCACATGCTCACCATATGGCTTGACAATAAGTGCTCTAACTACATTAGGGTCACGACGTGCCTCCGACCTCTCAAATGATCAGGGATAACTTTAAGAAACCCCTCTCGAAAAAAAAGCCTAAAATGCTAGCGAACCCAACATCTTGGGGGCAGGAAAATTTTAACATCGAGGGTAATTTTTTTGTTCCATATAGGGAAATAAAATATTATATGTTAGCAATTTGTTTCTTTCCCTAGCAAAAGTCATTTTAAATGTGGTGAATTAATATTTTTTTCATTGTTGAATATATAAATGATGGCTATTTTTTCCCTTGTTAAAAATGAATTAATAATGTCAAAGACGAATTACTTGTTTTGTAAGAAAATGAATAATAATGGTCTTGGCTAATCTTCAGTGGTAAACTAAAAAATTGTTTAATCTGAAAGTGAAATTTGCACATGTATTGGTCAGTGACTATACTGACTGCTAAGTAGTCACTTTCAAGTTTCAACTTGTGTACTATGTTAGGTGTGTTATTAATAATGCAGTAACATTGTTACGTCAGTGTCACAATTACCAAGTTGACTATCATCACTTTTATTACGTTAATAGTAAATACAATAGTTTTATTGATCGTTGATTAGTTAGAGTTCAACGATAGTTGATGGATCTTAGGGCCACTCTCTTGAAAAGACTTGGAGTCACACGTAATTTTTCAAAATGGAGACACGTGGAAAAGTTTACATGGAAATCATTAATCATGTTAGGCACTATTGACTGTCTGACATTAATGTCAGCACATTTTGGTGTTTCACACACTTGAAAATTAATAAGAATATGAAAAGATAAGATATGGAAGATCATGAAGGCAAAAGAATTAGGTGCAACTGCGGTCTACCATTAAATAGGCTCTTCAATTTCTCTTTCAATATTATTTCTCATATTCTAATTTCTTCAATCTAAATTTGGTTTGTAATTTTACTTTGCAGAGTTTTTAGTTTCTTGAATCATAGTCATGGATATGCCAATTCACCTGAAATGCACTAATATGGCTCTGCAAAAGCCCTTTCTGGAGAAAATTCCTGATGATGTCCTTGCCATGGTTTGCAAGGTAGATGGCCAAAGTCCTTTCATTCGCCATGCTATATGCATGGTACTCAGTCATGAATTCTTGAAAAATGATAAGAAGTACCGTTTGTCCACAGATATTACCTCCTGCTTCCTCGCATCTCTTCTCGACCTTCAAGGCAGGCAAATAGACATGTTGATGCTTTTGCGTAACATTTTTAAGAAAACATTTTTAGAAGATGATTTCAAAATTATTGTATTGGTCGAGCAGGTACCGAGGCTAGGTATTGGCATCCCTTTTGCAGATATAGCAGACAAGTTCTAGGAGGAAGGCATAAGGTGCATTATACATAAGCATCCTTTCTTGCTCGGCATGAACGAACAACAACTAACTCGCCATCGAAAGTGGGCACGACTCGGCAGGGATTTTCTATAGAAATGGTTGTTGTTGGATGATGATATTAGCAAGACAAACTTCACATGGTTGGATGAGTTCAGTGACATCAACTTCTCCAATAGATTCCTTGCGGACGAAATTGAAGACCTTTCTGATTAAAGGCTTCAATCCCTTGGTGCCTCAGCCCACTCATACTTCCAGCCTCCCTAGTTCCCTGGTTCCCTGTTCCCTTGGCCCTTTAGGGCAAAAAAATGTTTTGATTAGGGCAAAAGTTTTCCAAAATAATGATTTCAAGATATCTATATTTTTCTTTAGATTGGGCCCTGCCATTTTTTGTAAATTACGAAATAATAAAACCAGGCTGATTAGTGATTTAATCAACTATTTTGAATATGTAAGCTATGAATCAGTATTATGTACATTGTACAGTCTAAAATATTATCAATGAAAACAATAGTTTTTGGCTTCTCAAATCATTGTTCTTCTTAGTCTACGACTTTGTAAGTTTGTTTCAGATTTATGTGTCAAATTTTTATTTCATACATATCTTGTCACCTATTCCTAACGTTTTTGTCATTATGAAATCTTTTAAATGATGAAGAATAGTTTATGAACAATTATCAGAATTTTCAATATATGTTAAATTTTAATAATTTATAGATATTATAACTATATTATATTTTAATTTTGAAACTAAATAATAAATATGAATAAAAATAGATCATTTGCAATTATATTTTTAAATTTTAATTATAACCATATCATATACATATAATATAATTAATTATACTATACTATAATATAATATAATATAATATAATATAATTATAATTTATAACCATATAATATTAATATAATATAATAATAATAACAATGAGTATGACCATCTCAGATAATCGTGTATTTTGTGACACGTGTCGTGATTTTGAATGAATCTGGGCAAATGGGAAAAGATTCCCAAATCGACCTGAAATTCATCCTAGGCTGTCGATCTATCGGATTGAGTCTACTGTCTGAGATGGTCATTATATATTTTATTAAATTTATTATTATTATATTATATTATATTATTATATTATATTACATGGTTATATTTATATTTTATTAAATGGTTAAGATTATATCATATGGCTATAATTATATTATTTTATATTATAGTTTAAATAATTATAGTATATGTTCTATTATATAATAAATAACTATAACATAGAATATTTATATAATATAATAATAATAATGACTCGAGTCATTGATGGCCCGAGAAAAATTTAGTGCCGATTTGGGGAATCTTTTCCCATTTGCCCACCGGATGAATCTAGGCAGATGGGAAAAGATTTTCCAAATCGGCTCAAAATTTCTCTCGAGCCATCGATGACTCGATGATTCTTATTATTATTATTATTAATATTTATATAATATAATAATAATAATATTTATATAATGTAATAATAATAATAATAATGACTCAAGTCATCGATGGAATTATTATTATTATTATTATTTTATTATTAATATTTATATAATATTAATATTATATTAATAATAATAATATTATTATTAATATTATAATTATAATAATAAATATTATTATAATTATAATAATAAATAATATTATTATATAAATATTATTATTTTATTATATTATATAAATAATAATAATAATAATAATAATAATAAGAACCATCGAGTCATCGACGGCTCGGGAGGAATTTTGGGCCAATTTGGGGAATCTTTTCCCATCTGCCTACATTCATCTGAAATCGTGACACGTGGCACAATTTTGGATGAATGTGGGCAGATGGGAAAAGATTCCCCAAATCGGCCTGAAATTCCTCTCAGGCCGTCGATGACTCGAGTCAATAATTATTATATAAATAATAAAAAATTATTAATAATAATAATTTTGTCAATGACTCCAGTCATTATTACTATTATTATTATAATAATAATATTATTATATTATATTATATAAATATTATATGGTATAATATTATAATAATAATAATAATTCTGGAGTCATCGACAGCCCGGGATGAATCTCGATCAATCATATTGAGATGGTCATTATTATTATCATTATATTATATTATTTAATATAATATAAATAATATTATATATAATATTATATTAAATTATATAATATAATAACAATAATAAATTTAATAACCATTTGATAGTCTATAGATTGACGGCTTGAGATGAATTTCAGGCCAATTTTGGGAATGCTTTTCCATCTGCCAAGATGCATCTGAAATCGTGACATGTGTAACTTATGTACATCACTACATTATTTAATATTGATTTTGAGTCTTGAAAATTTATTACGGTTAGATGTACATTGTACATAAAAGTTAAAACCATTACTTTCTTATTACTTTCATTTTAACTAATAAACTTGAAGTATTACCTTTTTAAAGTATGAAGTTGAGAGTTCTACAATGTAAGACAAGAGTCTGATTATTGATAGAATAGCCATAGGGTTTTCAAATTTTAAATTTTCAAAGACTAGCAGTTGTGTTATGGTTTCTGAAGATTGAAAGTGTGAACCTTGGGTATCAGATGACAACACCAATTATCCAATCTCAATTCTAGGTATTTAATTTTTTTCAAAAAAATTCCATTGCGATTTATAGGAATAAAAATCTTGATTTTAATTGTCTTAGGTTTACACTTTACAATTATTTTGAATAGGGTCTGAAGTCTAATAACCAGTAGTAGCCAGGCATGGACAAAACAAAGTCAAAAACCTCCCAAACGAGTGCACCCATAAAGGAAAAGAACACCATTATACAACTCAGACAAGTGCTACAAACCCCAGGTTTCACTGATGAATGTCATGATATTTTTGCTCCTGTTATCCATGGAGATTCTAGAATCATGGCAATTAGACATTCATTGTTTAGTAAGTGGAAAGATCCCCAGAAGGGGAGAATTTATTACAAATATAACAATAGTATTGGTGCATATAAAAATAAACTAGCTACTCTGCTTACTAGATTAGCAAACCTCACTATACCTGAAGTATTCCCTTACCCTGAAATTGTAATGCTATGCGCTCAGAATTATGATGAAAATAGAAAGGCAATTGTAAATCGAAACACTCAAGAGAAAATTTTATCAATAACTGAGAGTGAATTTTTCACTCTGTTAGACCTAGGGTTAGGGTTTAGAACAGAAAGCTCTAATGAGCTCATTGACTTGGATAAACTAGCTTAGGCTTATGACAAGCTGGAAAGAAGTTTCCAAGATTCATATATTAAGGGTTTAATACCCTCAGCGTCCACTAGTAGTGTTACTATTACACTGGACAAAGACTATAAGCCTCCTTATCAGTATGATATTTTTGTGCCATGGGTTCAGAATACTATTTCTTTGTTATCATTTTTCCTGGGATTAGACAATAACAAGGAAGTGGGGGCCATTGTTCTTGACATGATTTATAATATCCATTGTTGAGGTCAGTCAGTTGACAATGTAGCAGTAAGATATGATTTTGTTTAGTACATTGTTGAATCTATCAAACAACAATTAGTAATGATTAAACAAAGTATAGCTACAGGCAAGATGAAGACATTTAGGTTCACAAGTTACTTGTCCTACCTTCTTTTAGCAAAGCATCGCCTAATATTTGAGATAGAGAACAACAAGCTTGATATTGAGGTCTATAAGTTTGATGAGAAAACCTAGAAGAAATCACAGACACCAAGTCCAATATATGAGTGGACACATAAGATAAGGATGACTGCTAACAATAAAAACTACAACTATTTTGTAGACTTTTTATTGGCACCTATTTACCAAAAAATCATACGCACTACAATGCCTAGATTGCCTGTGTCTTGTAAAGATTGCATTCAATTGGGAAGTCAGATTCAATTGGCTAACTGGTTCTTCATGGAAGAGTACACTATCTTAAGGTTTTACAGTTCAGCGGTTGAACCCTACAAACTTCCAATGCATGTTATAGAAAGGGTTTTTGCACTGGAATATGTAAGGCAGATGGAGAGCGCAGATGAACTTTTCAGTGGACAATAAAAGAAAATGATATTTCCTTCCTTGCCTTTCACAATTGAAGGCCTCACATTTGAGAGAAAGGCTTTCAAAGTGGCAAATGAATTGTTAACTTTTTTTGGGTTTCATTTTGTTAGTCACTAGAATTATGATGCATTGAACATAATAAAAACAAGATTTATTGCCAATGGGAACTCTACGAGAAAATATCAACACTAGGAGATGCCATTGATAGAAAATTTAAAAAAATAAGGATTTGTGGGATGAGGTTAAGAAAGAGATGGAGAAACATGCATCAAAGAATAATATTTCAATGCAACAACTATCATCCCAAATTACGACATTGCACATATTAGAGTCACACAAATTAGGGCCTCTGACACACTTAAATTTATACGAGAAAGCACCTGAACCTTCTAAGAAGTCTATGCCGAAAGCAATTAAAGAGGCATACATATCTAAAATGTGGTGTCAAACCAAGATAACTGAGTTTTGGAAAATGAGGCAAAATTTGGGTGAACCAAAGACATCAGAAAATTTTGAGGAAATTGATGAGGATGACCTTTTCAGCACTTATTGGGATAAAAAGCATTCAACTATACTATATCAACTTGAGAGTTGCAGTGATAGTGATATTCAAAGATAGAAGGACCTCCAGTCTAATGCTGACATTCAAGGTATTGAGGATTTTGGGTCAACTAGGGGCAGAGATATTATTAAACTTCAAATGAGTGATTCTACAAAACAAACGTATGGTAAAGGAGCAACTATGATACAAAAAATAGGTTATGTAGGTATAGGGCCCATTGGTACAAGTGGTGATGGGATTTGGAATCTAATTCTAGTAATAGACCCACCCAAAAGAGGAAGTAAACCAATCATTGGAAGCTCTGAGATTGAAGATGATTCATCTAAAAAGGGCAAAAAATATTATACTTCTGCTTCTGAAGGTCATCCCAAAACATTATTTGTTAAATCTTCAAATCCAGTTGTAGTTGATCCCATTGGCATTAGCACTGACACTGGCACTAGCATGGATGAACCTTGTACAAAAAAGAAAAAACTTATGAAAATTACACTGCAAGAAATGTTAGCGGTTACTTCAGCAATGTATGCACCAGTGGCTTCTATACAAAACCCTGAAAATAGTCCTAAAATGCCAGGATTTGGAATGGGCCATCTTTAGTATGTTGGAAATCCTCAAAATATAGTTGTAGGTGGAGTAAGTTTAGCTGGAGATGGAGGATCATCAGCATTCAATGATATAGTTGATAATTCACCTTTCAAACACTCAATTGTGTCAAAAAACTGAAATTTTAGTTTGAATGAGTTTGCATCAAAGTTTGAATAGACAAGCAAAAGAAATAGGCAAATTTTGAAGATTTTGAAAAGTGATGCAGTTGTCGAATGTCAGGGATCTACTAACAGAATATTTCCAACATATGATCCAAATAATGAAATGATTAACTTCATGGCTGTTATGCCTTGGGTAGAGATAATAATCCACCACAAAATGTAATAAATCATAATGATATACAAGTTACCAGTCTTCAAATGGATTTGTCAAAAGTGAAAAATATTAACAAAATCAATATATCAAAAGAGAGCAACAAAATGGTCTACTCTACACTTCTGAAAGCGGAGATGGAAAACAAAAGGCTTACAAACCAAATAGAAAAGTTATAGGCAGCCCTTGATATTGTGAAGGTGAAGGAGAAAGCAGCAGACAATAGGTTCAAAGAATTGCAAAGCATGATAAAGAAATCTTCTCCTACAGAGGCAATTGTCCAGCAAGAAAAGACTAATGAACAAGTGCAACATTTGACTAAAGAATTGGATGAGTGCCAAAAAAGACTTAAGAATGAACAAGCATCTACTTCATAGTTGTTCAAGTCTATAGAGAGTAGTGCACAGGTCATGAATCACTTGAAAACTGAGCTGGAATCTGTTGCCAAGGAAAATAAAATTTTGAAGGATGAATGGGAGAAGGAAAAGAAAAAAATGGAGTCTAGGGAAAGTATGATTTTTAATTTGCGAAAGGAATTGGGGAATGAGAAGAAAAAAGAGGAGTCTACTGCAAAAACAATCCACAATTTGAATAACCAATTGGAGAATATGAAACAAAAAGAGTTGTCAACTGCAAAAATTATCAGTGATTTGAAGGAGGAATTGGAGAATGCAAAGAAAAAGGAGTCTAGTGTTGCTGCAAGCACCAACACAATCCATAAATTGAGGAGGGAATTGGAGAATACAAAGAGAAAAGAGGAGTCAGATGCAAAGAAAAACCTCAAATTGAGAAAGGAATTGGAGAGCACGAAGAAAGAGGAGTCGACTCAAAGTCTCCATGATTTGAAGAAGGAATTGGATAGTGTGAAGAAAAAGGAGGAGTCCACTTCAAAGACAATCCATGATTTGAAAAGGGAACTCGAGGAAAACAAGAAAAAAGAGGTAACTACTACAAATAAAATCCAAGATTTGGAGAAGAAATTGGAGGATGAGAGGAAGAGAGGAACTGATTGGCAAAGGCAAGTGAAAAAGAGATATCTGAAATGAAGAAAAAGGTGGAGAATGTAATGGCAGAAAATAGAACGACCTCTTTCAAAGATCATCATGTGAAGGATACTATAATAAACACACTTAAGCTTATGAAACAAGAAATTTGGGACAAAATAATGATGATCAGTGATGGTTTGGTTGAATGGTTTGATTTAAATAGCAATCTCAGAGTTGTCTTTGAAAATGAAAAAATTGATTTTCAAGGTAAAAGACAAATCTTCACCAGTTCCTTAAAAGATATTTCTAACCAAGTTCTCAATAAACTAAAGAGATCCAGTGACAGGGATTTGGTAAACCATGGAATAAAAAACCGCTTGGATGCCTATGTAATGGCCATTAATGTCTCTCAACATTGTGAAGAAGTAACACGAATTGGTGAATCGCTCAATTCTGCTTCCAAAGAGTTGATGAAGATGAATAACACCATAGTGAACTTGCTGAATGTTGGATTACCAAATCCTACTAACTTAGAAAACACATTCATTGGAAACATAAATGACATGAAAAAGTTGCAGGGTAGGATGAATTCTCATTTAGGGGAATTGCCTAAGGAATTCACTTTAGAGGGAATTGCAAGTTGCATCAAACCATTGTAAACAATGAGTGATGCTATACATAGATTCCTCCTATCATATGATTCTATCTCTTAGAAGTATTTTTTGTTGATAAGACTACAACTAATTAGCTACAACCTCAAAAAAATGGGGCTTCCAAATGATGTAGAATGGAACACCCTAAAGAAATTCAGTGAAGCTGGGTCATCTTCTCAAACTGTTACTATTGCTATCAGTGGTAGTCATAACTGATAGCACTAAGTAGTAACACTGTAACAACTTAATAAGTGATAGAACTATAATCATTTTGTTACTTGTTGCTATTTAATTTCAAATTTTTGGATTTAATTTCAACTTTGTTTAATGTTAATTGTTACAGGAATCAAGAGCCAACATATTAGGATAGTTGGGCAGCCAGGCACTAGCATAGTAGCATACTATGGCATATCAAGAATCAAGAGCTAGCGTATCTGATCATATATACAATTACAAACCAACCTACATCTATTGTTGCTCCCTTGTATCTGGAAAAGGGAATTCACGATCATTGCAATTTGACATTGAGTCATTTGCAAAGGGTTGTAATTGTTTTTAATTGAAAATCATTAAATGTATTATGTTACAGGCTGATTTGTAATTATAACTTATAATACAATTTTTTTTAAATGGAGACATTTCTGTTAAATGCATCATGTTACAATTTCTTAAAGAAAAAACTAGAATCAATGAAAATCTCAACATTTTAAAACAATGCAATCAATGAAAATCTCCACATGTAAGTACTAAGTTTGTAACATCAACATGTTCAAAAATAAATAAATAAAATTAAGCATCTATAAAGGGATAGTGAATGAAGGCTATAAATTAACTTCTACAAACATGTTACATAATTAATTAGTAGGTAGAGTCTTAGATCAGAGCTACTAGCCTACTACTTGACTCACGCAGAAGGTTGAGAAGCTGCTATAGTTGCCATTCTGCCTGGACCGGCTCAACATCACTATCATCAGAATCCTCATTTATTGCATATAACATTTCATTGTTTGTTGTGTTTTCTTCAGATTCACTGTCAATATTAGACTCACTATGCATGCCATACTCAACATCATCTTCATTTCTTTGACTTTCAATATCATGATATGAACCACTGCCACTACCACTACCACTACCACTAGTGTTTGAAATGTTGGAAATCCCTCTTCTTTGACATCGCTTTCTCCAAATGTTTACAGCCCTGTCATAAAGGAAACTTTCTACCTCATATCTAGAATTATAGGGCCTCAGACAATTATCCAAATTTTTGTCTAATTTGTTTCTAACCTTTGATTTAAGGAAGCCCAAAGTACTAAAAACTCTCTCATCCTACACTGAACCCAATATCATTGTCAAACATAAATTGGTAAGCTTAAAATATTCTAGTATTGCCTCTCTCAACTGATTGCTCTCACCAAGGTTTTTCCAAAGCTTTGTTACCGCTCCCTCTTCATTTGGGTTCTCCATAATAGCATATTGTTCCCTCATTATGTTTCAAAAGAGTATGATTGATCTCTCAGTCGAGTTTCATCTAAAATTTCATTTATGGTGACTCCATTGATTACTTTAGGTGTACAAAAATGCTGAATTAGAGTCGTCATCCTTCTTCAAAAATTAGTTGGACTGTTTAGAGACCAATATTGTGGAAAAACAATTGACATTATTTCCAACAGTTCCTCTAGAGGGAATCTGAATCTGATTTCTGATGACAGATTGTAGCAAACTTGCTTGACAGAGTCAAGCATAGAGTCTTTGATCTTCTTGAAGGCTTCACTTGTAACACGTGAAAGTACCTTCTCTGGTTTTGATTCAACTTCACTTCTTGCTTCATTGCGGTTCACACAAGCATAGTACTACATTGGTATGTCAACTCCACGTACCCTGGCATATACCTCATCATTTGCATGAATATGTAAAAATTTTCTAGGATTCTTCAAATCTGAGATTTCTAACCACTTTGCAAACTTTGTTTCATCTAATGGTAATAATCAGTATAGAGTATCCAGGCTACTACATGTCATTTTACATAGCTTATTATATTTTGCAATGTACTTAGCTCTTTGTTGAACCTTTTTTATAATATTTCTCATGTCCTGTAGCATGGGGAGAATAGCTGCTAAAGTTAAAAGTACCTTAACATTAGTTAGACTTGAATATAGCCGAGGGAATCTATCTCACACAGAGTAGATTAGTCCAAGCAATGATGAGTATTTAGACATTACTCGATGCACTGGTCCATCCAAAGAGATCCCTTTGGTATCATTGTCTTTAAGAAGCTTCCTCCCATCAGTAAGTCCTGCAACAAAGTGTTGAAATTCTCAGACTCGTTTTGGACTTCGATAGAAGTATTGGTAAATCTCTTTGATTAGAGATTCCACTTTACTTACACAACCAAAATTGTTGACAATTCCAACAGCTAGATTCATTTGATGGGCCATGCAATGAATGGGAATAGCGTAGGGTGCCAAATCATTCTTCATCTTTTTGTAAAGACCACCTTTATGACCTTGCATAACTGAAGCACCATTCGCTCTAACACACACCAACTTTTTGGCAATCTCCATGCTATCCAAACCTCCAGATTCAATTACAGTAGTCTTTAATAATTCATATAAGTTTTCAGCTATCACAGTACGATTCAATTTAGCAACAGATAGTAGAAATGGTTGACGACAAATATTGTTTATAGTATAAACATGCATGCACACCCAGGAAGTATTATTAATTGCTATAATTTCATCTAGAGACAATGCAATGAAATCTAAGTTTTTTATAGATTCCTTCATATCTTCTATTTCAACCTGTGCAAGACATTTAGCCCATTCCCACCTGTTGTTTACTGACCAATGACTATTATGATAGTTTTGAGTTTTCAAAAGATGCAATAATGCAATCATTGTACGGTAGTCCATCATAGGGTGTCCTCTACGCAATATATAAAAGACCACACCTAATTGAACTACTTTTCCCATATTTTGCACTTTTGTTGCTTTCCCAATGAAATCTTCAACGTAACCTTTTACTGTAGAATGCTTCTCCCGCATTTTCTGGTGTAACTCATATATTTCAGCATTCCTGATATGTAGACAATTCTCCTTTGTTTTCCAAGTTAGCATAGATTTTTTGACTCCATCTATAATTTCCTTCTTGTAAACTTTACCGACATGCTTTTCTATGGTATCAATTTTAAGTTGCACCCTCTTCTCCTTCTTTGTTATCTCTGTGCAAATCTTACATCTGCATTCTATAGGAGGCTCACCATCATTTGGATTGGGCACTAGTTCAATGAACCAGTACTTTTTCACCCATTCTAATTGAAAATTCCTTTTGGACAGACCCCAGGGAGATCGATCTTTCTTCGATTCCAGTTTTCTTTTTTTCCCCTTTTGTGCATGAACCTGATTTATGGAATAATTTTTGGTTTTCTCAACCAACTAGTCCGAGACTGACTCCAACTCTATAATCTCAGTTTGTTACTCCCTACTTGTGGGAAGTTCCTCCAGATCTTGTTCAAGTTTTTCCTCGACTGAGATATCAGGTTCACCAACTTGAACTTCAATACTATTTGAGGGTCCAACTTGTGATGAATCTCCTTTTTCAGTAACCACTGGAGATCTAACTTGTGAATCTTGTAGGTTGCCAACATTTCCATCACCAAAATATGCCACTATGGTTCTGTGTTTTGGTAATGGTGGCCTCTCTTGGATTTTAGGGATCAGACCCCTCTTGTTTGACATGGCAAACCGATAAAGGTTGCAAAAAAATATCAACTTGGTTGTTGAACAACAGACTTAACTACTTAGACTACATATAATAAAAATAATATGATTCATTCTCAAAAAAAGGGTACTACTAATACAATACTATAGTCTACGGTACTACCCAATATAATTTGCAAACCTAATATCTATAGGCTATCTGAGCATGTGAGATGTCCAGTCACCAGCGGACACTGGACAGTGAAACTAAAAAAATAACTAGTACCACTTACAAAATAATTTAAAAATAACTTGCCTTTTACAAAAACCAAGTCCATGAGTTAATGGCCAATGCACTCAACACTCTAAAAGTTCGGCAGCAATAAGAAATGCTAGTCTCTAGACCAGAAAATAGCGAATTGTGTAGAATAATAATTTCTTATACTCCAATCTAGGTTAGTGAATTAGGCAGGATTAACAAGTGAGAATGTCAAATGCAAGTGAAATGAACCTTCCAATGAAAGCCTATAGTAGGAAACAATTGGCTAAATGAGGTGGGTGATCGACACACGTTGATAAAATAGTTGGTGACACCCAACCCAAGGAAAAATTAATATGGTTGTAGTAATGGCGAAATAATGTCAGCCAATAAGAAACAACATGCAAAGGCTGGCGAATTGTTTAAAATAAATGTATCCAAACTATATATCACATTGGCAATTGCACTGATATTTTTGACCAATCATGTGATAACTAATGGGTGACCACCCTGAGCATTGGACCCAAATATGATAAATATCTGATGACATGGTTGGATCAAAATATGATAAATATTTACCAAATGATGATTGACCTATCAGACAGGATCACCAAAAGGTGAAGATTTGCCACTAAAGTAATCCCTGCAAATGATGACCCCCCACCTCTACCCTAAGATTCTAATATATCAAAATAATTGGGGATCTCCCCAAGGACAAATTCACAATATGATTTCTTTAAGAAATACATTAGAACCTTGTGATTATTTTAGGGAGGGGCATCAAAGACCATCCACCATTTATCCAAAAAGTTATTTCTAATACCATCATGTATGCACCAATGGATGGGGAACCTTTTAGTTGTATGTTTAATAGTGTCTTATTCTCCAAGCTTTCTAAACAATGTACAAATGCTACCTTTTTCTATTTCCTTTTTTTTTTACATCTTGATATGATAATTTTTTTTCATAATATCTTCTTTGTTCATCTCTCTTAACAAACCAAATATCCAACTAACCACTAACAGAAGCTGCATGGGTCATAATAGACTCAAGGGAGGATCTCTCATTGGATTGGTTTGTCCACAAGCTTTCAACTTACCAATGAGTGTTCTAATTCATTTTTCCCTCTTTTTATTTCATTCATTAGATTGTCTTGGGTTCTAGGAGGAGGTCTTCCAATTGGTGGAGGTTGTGGAATTTTTTGCTCTTCTTATGGAGGGTTTTGATTTTGATTTTGTGGAGGGGTTCCATTTTGATTTTGTTGATCTGGCTAGGGATTTGGTAGTTCATTATTTACATTTCCCAATAAGAAACCAATTGCAATCTAAATAAATTTAAAAAATTTAAGAAAAACTAAAAAAACCTACAAAACAATGTAAAAACTTATAGAACAATGCAAAAACATATAAAAGAATGCAAAAACATGAGTAGAAAACATACTATGTGATCCCAATCTTGATCTTTGGTGATGAGAAGACATTTTGAGGAGGCGCGTGACAAAATTCTTTGATGTTTCCAATCTGTGTGTACATTGTTGAGGAGAAACATTGTAAAAACCAAAAATAATAAAATTGGCCATGGTTTTAGTTGGTTATATATAAAAATATTTGTTTTCCAAACCATGTGCATGCTATAGTACTTGCATGCTTTGGAAAATTCAAAAAGAAATTACGTGTCATGTTTTTGGCACCACAACTTGGTGCACTTACCCACTATATGTGTAAAAACCATAACATAAGTGTCAAAAAGTGGGGAAATAAGTTTTAGGGAGAACAAAAAATGTGAGAAAATGCGCAATAAGTAGAGAGATCAAATAGAGATAGAGTCAACAAGTTAGTATATGCAGAATCTACTCAGAAGGAGCATTCAGTTTTAGTTCAGAATGGAAAAATCAACTTAGGGGGAGTTATTAAATTTTTAGGTATGACTGATGAGTCATAGGTTTTGCAAAATTTTGAAGTTTTTAAATTTTGTATATAAATGGATATTATTTGAGTTATGCTTGAAAGACTAAGGTTATTTATGCAAAACCAAGTATTTTGCCACTCATGTCAAAGGGGGAGATTTTTAATCTTAGATTGGTTTTGATATATGAGTGACAATATAATTAAGTAATTTACTTTGTTCATGAAAAACAAGTAATACATTGCAAGCATAAGTTGTTAGATAGTATATGCCAAGTGAGAGATTTACAATACATGCCAAGTAACTAGTAAGTACAGAGTCACTCAAGTGCCAAGTAGATAGTATGTGTTGAGTTATTTAGATGCTGAGTGATCAATGGATTTCAATTCATTCAGAGGATAAGTTACAACATTGAAGTTATAGTTTATGTCAAGCATCAAGGACTTCAAGTGCCAAGTAAGACAGTTTTGACATAGTTCTTTGTAATGGCATAAACTTCTATATAAACCATTTTTGTGCTAACTTAAGATTTTTTTCGATCTTAGATGATAGAGACAAATATTTATTGTGAATTCCTATGCATTACATGTAGCTAATAAAAAAAAGGGAAGGTTTGAGCGACAATATGGGTGAATCACAATTGTTGATTCATACCTAACCCTAAGTCACCTAGGTCTTCTTAAGGAGGAAAAACCATAAAATTTTTGTGAATGTGTAAGGAGAAAAGAGAGAAGTTTGCATGTGCAAATAGAGCATTCAGAGTGAATAAGAAGTTGTGATTTGAGATACATTGTAGAATCAGTTAAAGGAAAAAATATGAAAGGAATTAGAAGACAACAAAGATACATCTGATTTGTAAGGATCAAGTACACATTAGGAAATAGGTGATCTGTTATCTAGTAGTAGAGTGCTAACTGTAGGATCATTGCTGAGACATTCTAACAGGCAAATCAGTCAAATCTCTTAACAATGTAGTCTTACTAGGCTATTGTAAATCCTTTAATAGGGTGCTTACTTCATTGTAAGTTAAGGTCCTTTTACCAAACACACTTCTAAGAGGGTGTTAAAATCCTTTAATAGGGTAAGATCTAATAATCTTTTAAGCCTTTAACATGGTAGACCTTTTATAAGGTAGATCATGTTTCATGATCAAACATTGTAACCTTCATTGGATACACTTTATTACTACAGTAGTGGAGATTTATGGATGTCATTCCCACCCTAGTTTCACCTTCTCCTTGGAGGGTCTCTATTTAATCAAATATCTTGTTTCATACATGTGTTGAAGGTTTTACTTTCATACTATTGATATATATTCTTAATTTGGTATTTCAATTTATATGGATAGATTGTGAGAAGGATGCATTTTTGAGGTTGAAGTTTTAAGTGCTCATTCACCCTTTCCCTCTCATAGTTTACTTTTCCCATTGTATTTCCAACATCTAAGAGGATCACTTCTAGGAGCCATTCCTATATGTTGACTATAGCTTGAGAAGCTCTCTCATCCCTCCATAGATAAGAGAGATCTAACTCTCATTGTCTTATGGATGATGCATGATGTATTATTTTGTTATCAGACACTTTTTTTTTGGTTCCTTCTTTTTATACTAAAATAGTTTTATGATGCTATATATAGACACACACACACATGCATATACATATATATACATATACATATACATGCACGGATATATGTATGTATGTATGTATGTATGCATGTGTATGTATTATATATATGTATACATTATATGTGTGTGTGTGTGTGTGTATAAATACATGTATATATGTATATATGTATGTATGTATGTGTATGATAAACACTAATTTTTTTCTCTCTTTCTATGATTGATTGCCATTTCATAATTAATGACATCAAAAAAAATAAACATAAATTAGTGTTGATAAGAAAAGAATAGGTACCTGTACCATTTTCACATCATATTTGGGAAAGTATAAACAATACTCGAAAGGAAAAATTCAAGAACATAAGATAAAGGATGAATAAAATATTTAAATGTAAAAGCCACATGCATAATATTAATAGGTTTCCTAGAGGCACACCATTCATACCAACAATTTTAGAAGCATCAGATCCACACAGTTTTGTAACAACATAAAAATCTAGCCAATTAGGACCAAACTTCCCTTTTTCACTACGTAGGACATTTAAATTCCTCTAATTTTCACAAGGAACTAAATCACCTACTAAAAATGAATGCTAAATCACTTTACTATTAGACCTTTTATTGGCAGTTTTGTGGTAACCATGATATGGTCCAAAGCATTTATCTATTGCTCATCCAACATTTCAATCTTTTAAAAAAATTTCTCTCTACAATTATCCTAATCAATTATACCCTTGAAAGAAACTCTGAAATACGGAGTCTCCTATTCTAAAGGAAATATAGCTGCATTTTCTTGATAAAATAAGTTATAAGGAGATATCTTAGTTGTTGATCAAACACTAGTTCTATAAGCCCCCAAAGAATAGGTTAACTATGTATGCCAATCCTTAGCATGTTTATCAACTATCTTCTAAAGGATCTACTCAATAACCTTATTAGCAGTAGCAACTTGATCATTAGATTGAAGAAAACAAGGAGTAGAAAATATTGACAAATACAATAGTTTTGTAGAAAAGCATTTTCTTCCCTGTTTTTAAATTGAGTTCTATTATAAAAAAAACATTTCCATAGAAATACCAAATCAAGTGAAAATATTTTGAAGAATAAAATCACAAATAACATCTATCGTAGTTGAATGGAGAGGGATAAATTCAACACACTTAGTAAATTAGTTGGTAGTTGTAAGGATGCATGCGTGTCCTTGAGAAGAAGTGGGAAACATCTTGCTAATGTGATCAAAGCACCATATGCTAGAATGCCATGGTGGAACTTATGAATGTAATGCATAATCATGAGCATGAATGAGATTGTTATGATTATGACATTGTAGACACATTTTAACCAAAGAAAATGAATCTCTTTATATAGTTTTCCAATAGTATCCCATATGAAGAAGTTTTTTAACCAATTAATTCCCACCAAAATTTTCTCTACATGATATAGCATGTGTTTCTAGAAAAGCCACATGGAATTTATTTTATAAAAGGAATCTAAGAAGAGGGCTATCTTAAAAGAATTTGTAGAGGAAATCTACAAGGATGATATAATAAGCTACAATATTTCATAATCTATTTCTATAATTCATAGTAGTTGACACTAGAATGATCCATCATTTAGGTAATCATAGATATGAGAAAAATACTCACAAATATGCATGTTAAGACATACAACATCTAATGAGGTTTCTTGTAAGATTGCTGGATCCAAAAGGTCTTAATAGTGAATTGAAAGTTTGACACACCTTCCTCTAAAGAAGTACATGATGCAACACTAGCCATAGTATTTGCATGTTAACTATCTTTTTGAGGTAATGTATAAATAGAGAAATAAGAAAATATCCCAATAAATATTATAGAAAGATTCTAATAATTGTTTAAAATTTCATTCTTTGTTTAGCATATACCATTAATTTGTTGGACAACTAATTGTGAATCACTAAAGATTTAATGTTAGAAAACATTCAATTATGTGATGAGGCATTCATACTTAACTATGTTATTCATGCAATAAAAATTAAGCGTTTATGGTTGAGGGATATGTTTCTTAGATGGGGGTATCTATACAACACCTAAACTAAATTTAGTTTGACATTTAGATCTATCAAAATATAATTCCCATAATTCAATTCTTTCTGATGTAGAGAGAGAGAGAGAGAGAGAGAGAGAGAGAGAGAGAGAGAGAGAGAGAGAGAGAGAGAGAGAGAGAGAGAGAGAGAGAGAGAGAGAGAGAGAGAGAGACTAAAACAAATGGTCACCCAAGGTTTTCCCTTTAATTGACTTATGAGGAATACAATCAAAGTCAAACTCTAATATTATCATGACCCATTTAGCAAGACATATTGACAATTATATTTTTGAAAAGAGATTTTTCAAAGGATAAAACTTCACATAACCATTAACTTATGCATAAATGATCTAATGTCCAAGTTTCTAACAAGAAAAAACTAAAGCAAGACATTTTTTTCAATCATACTATAATGTGTCTCATAATCAATTAATCTACAAATTATGAAATATACAAAAAATTCCTTTCCATCTTTATCATGTTGAGCCAAGACCATTCTCAATTCCTTAGAGGAAGTAGACGTGTAGAGGAAGAATGACTTATTTGGTTGAGCAAATTGTATAATGGGGGAATTAGCTTGATAAGTCTTGAATTGTTCAAATGAGAGCTTATAGTATTCATTCTAGGAGAAAATATTATCTTTCTTAAGAAAGGAAGTAGAAGGGATGATGTAATCCACTAGATGAGAAACACATATATGGATATATTGTATCTTCACTTGTAAGTTATGATGCTATGAGATATTCTAAGGAGAGATTCTATTAGAGGTGATGTATCCTAGGAGCTTTCCACTATCAACCCCAAAGGAACACATTCACATATTCAAATGCATTTTATATTTTGTATCCTTTCCAAGATCTATCTAATATTAGGAACATGCTCACTTTTTTTACTAATCTAGGAAGAATATCATCGACATAATATTCAAGAATCATATGAATATAGTCATGAAATGTCAATATAATAGCTCACTAATAAGTACTACCTACATTCCTTTACCTGAAAGGTATAACCACCCAATAGAAGGTTCCCCATGAAGTATTTGAGTGTTCTTTTATTTAACATAAGGGAGAATAGAAATCTGATTATATCCTAAAAGTCCATCCATGAAAGATAATAATGCATTCCCTCATCCTTCAAGGAAGCCTTATTCAAGCCATGAAAATAAAAGCACATCCTTATCTTATTTACTTCCTTAGAGATAATCATAATATTAGAGATCTAAGGGGAATAATATAGAAGACATGTAAAATGAACATCCTATAGTTTATATATTTCTTCCTTTACAAGAAGAGAAATGCTAGGATCCATTTTATGAATCTTTTTCTTAAGTAGTTTAATACTTAGTGTGAGAAATATGTTGTGAGTAAAAATATTAGGATCAATGAAAGCCATGATTGAATACATCCAAGATAGGATATTAGAGGATTCTACAAGAATATTAGTGGGAGCTTCTTACATTCATCCTTATCCAAACATTTTCTAATCTTAATAACCCTTTCAAGGTTTTTAGGATCAACTTGCACATCTACCATATCAATTATTAGGAGATTACATTTTTGTTAATCTTGAGTACATGGGAGAAAGTATAGATATGGTTTAGATTCTATTTCATTTTTCCAAAATTCCCCTTAGTGTCCAAACAAAAATATTTTCTCTTATTTTGATGAAAAGAAGGCAAGTCATCATATACCCCAAAGAAATATGCCAAATAATCATCAAAGGGAAAGATATCCAAAGATACTTTATGATCTAACATGATAAGATGTAATTTTTTTAGCATCAAAGGAACACTATAAATGTGATTCACATTTGGATAGAAAGAAGATTATATGTATGGGATTTGTAATGGTTTAATCCCAAACCATAAGTATGTTCACAACCATCATTCATTATGGGAGCTTGTATTTCATTCAAAAAATTTTCACATCCTTGACTATTGAATCCATATTTGGTGAATAGATGATATCTAGGACCATAGTGATCAACCATACTAGAGAGATTCGGTGGATCTTTATAGGTCACTATGTCATAACCATCAAGCTTAATAGTTTCAGTGGCTTTGCTAGATGAAGTGACAAAAAAGTTATTACTCAACTCTCCTAAAAGAGGGGTCAATTTTTTTTCAACTTTAGAATCCTCTTGTTGTTTCATGAAATAAAGGTCATAAACCTAGAATATTTTCCAATTAATATAGGATTAGAGTCCAAGGTATTCCAATCATCTTCAAATAAAGTAGAAGATGAAGGTTCATCACTTGATTGAGTTTCATTTCCAATTTTAGTTTCTTGTTTTTCTTTTTAAGGTTTTGATACCTTAGTAGATTCAACCTTTTAAATGTTGTTAGTCTTATCATTTGGATGAAGGGTATACATCACATTATTGAAAATAAATTCAAATTTTAAATAAAGAGTAAAGGAAATAACATGAATGTTATATAACCATGATCTTGCCAAAAGAATATTGAAGTTAAGGGGTCCAAGAATCACATGAATTGGAGTATATAAGATAACTACACCATTTTTTAT
Organism: Cupressus sempervirens; assembly: GCA_028749045.1. Classification (NCBI taxonomy): domain Eukaryota; kingdom Viridiplantae; phylum Streptophyta; class Pinopsida; order Cupressales; family Cupressaceae; genus Cupressus; species Cupressus sempervirens. The sequence continues at coordinate 399,069,755 of CM053792.1, read as the reverse complement.
TGGTAGAGTAAAGATTTTGAAAGTCTTCTTAGCAATATTATTGAAGCTATGAATATGAATTCTATCAAACTCAATTATGTACATATTAACTTCTATAGCTTTCAGCATGTCTAAGCTACATAAATTCAACCCAGATTCATTATCAATCAAAGTTCTACAAATGAGGTTTCTATTAATGAGGAATGCAACCATAATATAATCATATTGGTTTTGAATCTCCTTAGGAGGTACATCATTTTTAGAGAAGATAATTTTAGGATGAACAAATACAACTTGCATACACCAAAAGAAGGAATTGATGTTATCTTGATTAGGTGGTGGTATAGGAAGATTAAACAAATCCTATTGTAAAGCCTCATGATCAGTAGAATATGTTTGAAGAAGTTCCCACAAGGAGATCTTAGTAGGAGTAGTGTATAACTACTAAAATAGATCATACTCCTTCCATACGGAACTAGGAAAAATGGATTCTTAAGGAAGTAGTGGTTGCAAAGGTGGTGGAGGTGGGAGAACAATTAGAATAGTAGATTAAGGATTATTTTGTGTTTGATAAGCATGGGAAACTAAAGTGTAATTGGGTTTTCCCTTAAGAAATATAAGATTCTTATCATTTTGAGCCCAGCCCTAAAGAATAATAATAGTTTTTTGTGTAGGAAATCCTTTGATATTTGTTAGGGGCTTAAAATATAGATCCACTCTAATGGGTTCAACATTGCAAACAATCTCACACAAAGGAAACCATGATGAAAACTACTCACAAAGTTTTGTTTGGAAAGATGTAGAGCAAGACATTGGAGGAATGGATTCAATAAAGATCTCATTCATTTCTTCTAACCCATGACTAGAAGACATATTTAAGGGTTTACTAACGAATGAATCATCAAAGAACTCATGAAAGAAGTTATACATCTTGAAAGTAAAAAGAAAAACTAAATATAAAATTAAATGAAAATATTTTGTATTTTTCTTTTGAGAAAAAACTGAAATGAAATTCTAGCGTTGGAATATTTTTTTGTATATTTATATTTATAAATGAAATGTATGGGAAATAATGATTGAACTACTAAGACTAAATGAGGAGGGTTCATGTCAAGTTCACCAAAATGTTTATAGGGGAAATTGCATCAATTAATAAGATAATACATACTAGTGCACACTTTATTTCTAATCCATTTAATAAAAGAGTAAGAGGGGATTCCAAGAATAAATCTAAATAAGAAATATGTTATATCTAAAAAAAATCAAAGTGCAATGAGGGATGCCGATACTAAACCAAACTTTTGTTGTTATATGGAGCTGAATAAGACTCAAAGCTTGAATTTTTTGACTTCATTCAATGTTGTTTTGACTTATATTTTTATATTAGGTCCTAGAGAAGAGCCCAAGGAAGGGTCAAGTGGTAGTTCCTTATGTTGGGTCAAGGGGCATCACCAAAAGTCTTGTATAAAATATCCTAGGGTTAGGAATTTTATCATATATTATGATTTAGTAGTTTATTTTAGTAGTATTGAGTTGTAGGGGATTGTAGTTTGTAATTAGGTTGAAATAATTGGATAATAAGAATATTAGAATCAATTTTTGGGTCTTGTATTAATTTGTATGATCTTTATTCCTTTGTGATAATGGTTATATTTGAATTGAATTTGAATTTACGTCTCTCTTTAAATTTTAATCTGATATTCATTTATGAATATCAAATTTATGATCTTTATTTCAAGAGAGTTGAATAATAATTTTGTTGTTTCTTCATCTAAAGCTACCATTAAAACTGTTAAGCCTAATTGTTATGAATAATGACCTATGAATCTCCATTAACTCTACCTAATTTGATTGATTACTATGGTCTTGAATATCTATTGCTAGCTAAACATGGATTCAATGGAAAAGGATGTGGAAAACGTGAACAAGGAATATTATTTACCATAATGAATGATGTTTTTGAGCATACATATGGTTTGGGATCCAATCCTTATAAGAAACCTTCATTCCTTCCACATTTGAATCACATTTGCACTAGTCCTTTGAAGTTATCAAACCCACTTATCATTACATTCTATCAAAAACTACCTTTGGATAAAATCTCCTTAGATGATTATTTGGCCAATTTATTGGGGGCATATAAGGATTTTCCTTCTTTCTATCATAATAAGAGAAAATATTATCATTTGAATACTAATGGATATTTTAGCTCAAGGAAATCATTTTTTAGCCTTATCTTGATCCTCTCCCCCTTATAGAAGAAGTGTATAAAAGTAATCTCTTGATCACTAATATGGAGGGCATGCAAGTTGATCCTAAAAATCCTAAAAGGTTTATTAAGAATTTGAAATGTTTGGATGAGGATGCATGAAGGAAACTTACTGAGCTTCATCTTGAGTTCATTGATATATTTTCTTGAATGTATTCAAACATGGTTGACATTGATCCTAAGATTATTACACACAACATAATTCTCACATAAAATGTTAAACCATTTAAGAAAAATATTTGAAAAATGAATCCTAACATTATTCTTCTTGTCAAGGCATAAATAAAGAAACTTTTGGGTGCTAGTTTTATATGTGGTATAGATTATTCCCCTTGGATAGATATTATAGTGGATATCACTAAGGGAGAAAATAAGATAAGGATGTGCACAAAATTTTGTGCCTTGAATAATGCTTTCTTAAAGGATGTACTTCCCTTCCTAACATTTAAATGATACTAGATTCTAGTAGAGAGCATTTTATTTCCTTTCATGGATGGATTCTCATGATATAATCAAATTTTTATTCCCTCTTATGATCAATAGAAGACTCCTTTCATTACTTTGTGGGGAATCTTTTTTGGGGCAATGATTCATCTTAGACTAAAGAATATAGCTGCTACTTATCAATGAGCTATGAAATTAATATTTCATGATTACATTTATAGAATTCTCGAAGACCATGTGGATAATATATTGGCTAAATTAGTAAAATGAAGTGAGCATGTTTCTACTTAGAAAGATCTTTGAAAGGATACGAAAATGCAATATCCATTTGAATCCATAAATTTTTTCCTTAGGCTATGATAGTGGAAAGCTCCAAGAGTTTATCATGCCTAATATAGGTATTTAGGTATATATAGAGAAAGTTGATGCTATTGTCAATATGCTTCCTCCTTAGAATACCTCTCAACTTTGAAGGTTACAAGGAAAGATATAAGCTAGCTATTCGTAAATTTGTCTTCCATCTACTAGATCATACCATTCCTTTCAAATCCTTACTTAAGAAAGATTCCACTTTCCCTTTGAATGAATATTATAAGCTCTCATTCAAATAATTTAATAGAAATCTCGCTAATCCTCATATTTTACAACTATCCCAACCAAATAAGTCATTCTTCCTTCATTACTCTGCTACTTCTCAAGCATTAAAAACTATGTTGGCTCAACATGATTATCCTTACCATCTTGATAATATCATACTACAATTGAAAAATAATGCCTTGCTTTATTTTTTTCTTGTTAGAAACTTTGACACCATTTCCTCCATGTAGATTTAATGTTAATGTGAAGTTTGACCCTTCAAAAACTCATTTTAAAAATAGTCTTATTGGGATATTTTTCTAAATGGGTCATACATTTGACCTAATGTTTATTTCTCACAAATCTACTAAAAGGAAAGCCTTGAATGACCATTTGGTTGAGGCTCCTTCCTCTCCCTTTACATTAGAACCAATTGAACTCCCCAAAACATTTTTTCCCCCTTGAGAAAGATGACACATGGGATGTATACTTTGATGGAACTAGATGCAAAAAATCATTCTAGTGCATGTTTCATATTGATACCTCTATCTAACAGAGCTTTCTCTTTATCATATAAGCCTATTTTATCTTTCACCAATAATATAGATAATTATGAAGCTCTCATCTTAAGATTATAGGAATCTTTGTCTCTACAAATAAAACACATTATAATCTCTAGTGATTCACAACTCATTGTAAAACATATTAATGACATGTATTAGACAAAGAATGATAAATTAACCAAGTATCAGGATCTTCTTATATGATTAATTGGATTTTTTTTCCATTCAAACCTTACCTTGAAAAGATAATTTACATGTTGATGTTATGGCTAGTGTTGCATCTCTCTTTACTATAGAGGAGGATGTGTTAAACTTTCAATTCACTATTTAAATTTTTTCAAATCTTGTGATCTTACAAGATAATTTATTAGATGGCGATTGTTCTAAAATGCATCTTGATGAATGTTACTCACATATATACCACTATCTAAAGGATGGCTTATTTCATGAGTTAGCCACTAGGAATTATAGAAGTAGAATCTAAAACCTTGTAGCTCATTATATCATCATTGGAAATGTTCTTTATAGGCATTCTTATGATGGTCTTCTTATTAGATGTCTTAGAAAAAATAAAATCATTGTGGCTTTGCAAGAAGCTCATGTTAGATCATGTAGGATGGGAAGTTATTAGTTTATAAACTTCTTTGCATGGAATACTATTAAAATACTATAGAACAAGATTCTTATTATTTTTTTAAGAAGTGTCTATAGTGTTAACATCACAACAATCTTGTGCATGCCCATTCATATTCTTTTTTATATCAAGTTCCACCATGGCCTTTTAGTGTGTGGGATCTTGATCTTATTGGTAAGATTTTTTCTCCCTCCTCTTAAGGAAACACATACATCCTTTTTGCTATAGAATAATTTACTTTGTGGGTTGAAGTCATCTTGCTTCAATTGACTACAATGAATGTCATTTGTGATTTCATTCTTCAAAATATCATTGCTTGATTTGGTATTTCTATGGAAATTATCTTTGATAATGGAGCTCAATTTAAAAATAAAGAAGTGGAAGATTTTTTGAAAAATACTATATTCATAATCAATTTTCTACCCCTTACTTTCCACAATCTAATGGTTAAGTAGAAGCTTCCAATAAGGTTATCAAATAGATCATATGAAAGATAGTTGATAAACATGCTAAGGATTGGCACACTAAGTATATGCCTTTTGGTTTTATAGAACTAGTGTTAAAATTGCAACTAAAAAATTCCCCTATAATATAGTTTATGGAGTAGATGCATTTATTCATTTAGAATTAGAGATTAATTTTTTAAGAGTTTATTTAGAGGGTATAATTAATAATAACACTTTTTGAGAACAACATTTGTGAGAACTTGAGAAGTTCGATGGGCAATGAATCAATACTTTGGAACATATTGTGGATTATCAAATTTTTTTTAATAAAATGTATAATGGTAAAATGATTGAATTCTCATTTTATTGACTTTTTATGATTTATTACTAAAGAACTTGATTAGGAAAGTCTGATACACTTTTCATAAAATGTGGGGTGCTATAATTTTCTTTGGTTAATTCATCAAGCATTTTTTATTTGAATTGTCAACCATTTCCAAGGTTGAATCATCAAGTATTTTTAGGATTAACTTGTTAATATGACATAAGTGATGTAATATTATCTTAGTGTTAATGTTTCTCATAATGGAAATATACAGGTTCTTGTAATGATATTGATCTATAAGGAAGATTTAAGATTGTGATAGGTTAAACTATTTGGATAATAATATTGGAGTTTCTTATTTGTGAACATAGTGAAAGGATTGAGTGAACTATGCCAAATATTTGTCTTCTAGATTCATTTATGTGTATTTTATTCCTTTTTTAGTATTAACTATATTTTCATATAACTATTATTTCTATCTCTCAAATCCTAACAATTGGTATGTGAGTGAGGTTGTAACACTTATAATCTATAGGAATATCTTAGAGTGGGAGTCTCATGGTTGAGTGGGAGAAATGTTAGATGAGGGTGATTTGAAGGTTGAGAAGTTAAATGAGAAGAAAATTTAGTTGTGAAAAATGCAAATGGAGTAATGCCTTTAATATTAGAAGGATTTATGGGGACCCTTTGGAGGAAAATCTAAGAAGCACCCAAATATGTTAGATGAGAACTAGGATATTTTGGAAAGGAAGGAACTTGCAACTATTCATTTGTTCTTAGTACAATCCATCAAATTTAATATTATAAAAGAAAAGATGATGGAAGAGTTGTTGGAAACTCTAGGAAAGTTGTATGAAAAGCCTTCTCCTTCAAACAAGGTATTTCTCATGAAGCATTTATTTAATATGAATATGGTAGAAGGTGGATATATTCCTTATTATTTAAATTAGTTTAATATAGTTACCAATTACTTATCTTCTATAAATGATAATTTTGATGAAGAAATTAGGGCTCTCTTCATTTTTGTTATTTTCTTGGAAGAAAAAATGGCTTGGTAGTGGCCATGAGTAACTCTATTTGTAGTTATAATACACTAAAATTTGATGGTTTTATTGGCATTATTTTGAGTGAGGAAACACATAGGAAAATATCAAGTGGATCAACATCAAGGAGTGTCTTGAATGCACAAAAGAGACATAATGAATAATAGAGGAAACGATTTTGAAAATCATGGAAAATCAAGAGGAAAATTAAAGGGAAAGAGGTATCAACACAAAGGACCAAGAGATTGCTAGTACTATGGGAAAGAAGGTCATAATAAGAAATATTTTTAGTCTTGAAAGATCAACACAAATGAGATAAACAAGAAGGAAACAATTAGGAAAATCTGTTAAGCAATTAATCTGAAGAGGATGCTTTGCTTATTTTTTGAAATGTTTAGGGCCCAGGTGACTAAGATAGGGGGTAAATTAGGAACCAATAAAAAATTAACTTCTATTCACCAATTAATCCTTTATAAGCTATTATGGTCTAATTACATGCATGCAAGATTGAAGGCAATAAAACATTCATAACACTTGACACAATATTTGGTAACCCATAAACCTTCCGAATAGAAAGTAAAATTGGGGTGGGGATGATAGCCGCAAGATTTACAACTGCAGTGTAAAGTTTTCCTATTAAGGCTCACAATTGATCACTTTTGGTGATCTGCCCTATTAGGAGCAATAAGGACTGTTAGGTCCACCTTGTGAAAGGATTTATACAATACAATGAAGTATGCACTTGGTTAGGAGATTTAGCATAAGACTATTAAGTCCACCTTGTTAGAGGATTTGACTAATGCACATATTAGGATGAACCAATAATTGATCTATATTCTATAACTTGGTTTTTTGTATGAGATCCCTTTGATGTAAACTGATCAACTTTATGTGATGGATGAGAGTCTAGTTTTTGTTATACTACTTGTAGCCTTTTCCTTCTAATTCACATTCATTTTACTTCTTCCTTGTTACACACTCACTTCAATATGCTAAGATGTATTACATATATACCAATCCAATTAATTACCTTCTAGAGTTAGCTACAACACCAATTTCAAATAATCTTCACTAAGTCGACTTACCACTGTAACTCAGGTTCAAAAGACTACTTGGGTGATATTTTGACACTTGGCAACACTATCAACTTGGAAAGCTTTGGCACTTGGTTGACACTGGTGCTTGGTCCACATTGATCACTTAGGAATGGGCACAGAATAAGTTAGCAAAAAGTGACTTGGTGAACACTAGAGCACTTAGTAGAAACTAAAGTGCTTGGTTGACACTACATCTCAGTCAACACTACCTTCCTTCTTCTTGGTTAACATGACTAGCTTGGTAGACAATGATAAGCTTGGTTAACACTACATCCTACTTGGTTGCACTAATGAGCTCAATAGCAATGTAACTAATCAAATTGATTAAGAATTTAGTCATTAACCAACAAATGATTTGAGCATCAGGTCAAAAATCTCCCCCTTTGGCATTAGTAATAAAAACACATATCATACCAAAACCTTGATTACTCAAAATATAAGTCAAAATTGCCCTATTAATATGCTTGGGGTTTGCAACTCAGTTTTGATTGCTATGCTGACAACTCGATATATACTGACTCAATTATTTATTTTTCAAAATTGTTTTTATAGATTTATTTTACATATCCTCATTTCTCCCTTTTTGTATTTCCTTTTGGATTCCCTTCCATATATACATATGCATTGTATAGTATGATAATAAGTAATCCACCCTTGATTTTGACACAAATGCCAAAAATGCATGTTTAAAAGGTAATACCAAAATGTGAAAGGAAATCACTATGTTCCTTCAAAAATATGGACATGGTTTTGTCCCGATTCTCTTGCAAAACCTTGGAAGCATGGAAAGCTATCTACACTTTAGTTGATAATTCCATCATGTGATTAGTAGTTGAAAAGTTGTTGTCATGCATTAATGTTTTTGCATGCACAACATGTTTTTTCATTACATCCATTTCAGGAATTATCATATTCTAAATATCTACTAGTGTAGCCCTTATTCTAGCTTCTTTCCTCAACAATTCTACCTACAAGTCTGTTAGATACCCAATCTTCATAGAATGTACAAAGTTAGCACTAGGGTCAAATGACAACTAGTGTGCACTTTCCTTTGGATAAGTATCAATTTTTGACAACTACTACTTCATTTCCTTTTTTAAATTGGCATTTTCACTTAAGATTACAACTAATGAAACAAAATTATTAACAAAATTTTCAAAATTTACAAGAATAGTGGACAATTTCACTTGATCAATGGCAATTTTGTATGCCACTTTCTTAAAAATATTGTTTTCAAATTTCCTTTTTTCCCTCTACAAAAGTTTTTTTTATCCACTAAATTCTTCATTAAACTTGTGCACAATGTCAACAAGTTGATCCAATATAGGTTTCTTCTTATCAACTTCTATTCTTAATGCATCAACAAATATACCATTAATGCCTTCAAGCACTTGATTTCTCATCTTCTTTTCAGCCCTCAGCTTTTGCTATCTTATCATTTCCTACAAAATCTCTCCTAGAGTGTCCATATGATTAGGAGTTATATTTGAGACATCCCAATCTAGTATGACTATTTCTTCCTCTAGATTAATCTCATCATTGGCCTCTTCTTTTTGAATAGTAGAAGGAATAATTTTTTTCCTTTACTCAAATCCTTTGTGCTCGGTTGAGGCTTAGTCTCAACTATGATTGCACTTATTGTTAAAACACTAGAAGTAGGAATAGTATCAATTATAAAAGAAATAATAATAATAGAAAGAATATTCATAATACCTTTCTAAGACTCAATTTTCCTTGTTGCTATGAAGAGTGGGGCTTGCTCTTTGGTATATGAAGTTGTGGAAACAATACTCATCATTACACTTGGTAAAATAACTCCAATACTCAATTGGGTGCTTGATGAAACTATGTTTACCTTAATTTATTGAGACTTGGTAGAAACCTTCTCCAAGCTGGATGACATTAAGGCTTTTCTTGGAGTGTTAGGAAGATAGGCCATTACCTATGGTGTTATCTTCTTAGGATCAAAATCTTGGATATCTTGAATCTTAGGTAGATTCTCATTGATTTTATGATCATCCACATCTTCTTCATCATCTTCCTCATTATCAACATCATATAATTGTAAAATCTCCTCGATAGGATTTACATCATGCAATCGATAGATTTTGTTCCATGTATTTTTATTTGATTTCACCACAACTTCAATATATTTTGATAGAATCAAGAGTAAATTGAATCAAGTAATTAGTTTCTATTAATTTTTTTAATTCTTCCTTTACTTCCTTTTGAAAAATATTTTGCATTTTCATTCTTAAGGCTTGTTCTTTGATATCTCTGGCAACATTTACAACATTTTCCCATTTATGTGCAACTTTTTTGGTTAGTTCTTCTAGAGAGTACTTTCACTTAGACAATTTAGTTGCTAGGGCTTCTTCAATTTGCTTGTGCTCTTCTTTACTCCTTGTTTCATACATAAGAAATTTAAAGTTAGCCATACCTCTACCTTCTTTTAGTCTTCTTAGTCTTTCCTCAAAAGTGAGAGTAGACCTTTTAAAGGTTATTTCTATCCTTTTCCATCTTCCTCTTCATCCTCCAATTTGAGTTTCTTCCTTGATTTGACAGGTCTCCTTTTGAAGAAAGTAGGTGAGGACTTGGCTTGCTTCTTTATTATAATCTTCCCCATTTCCTTGGGAGGCTCTTCTTCTTCTAGTTCTTCTTCTTTTACATGTTCCTCTTCTCCTTCCTCTTCATCAATATCATCACCCTTTCCTTCTATTAGTAGAAGAGGGGAATTAGATTTCTTGTTCTCCTTTTGAATTTTTTCAACCTATTTTATTCCTCTCTTCAAAGCTTGGGGTATCTTAATTTCCAAAGAAATTTTGGTCTTAGCCTCTTCATAGGTGCTAAAATATGGTGCCTTAGGGCCCACTAGCTCATTTACAAGAGCCTCAATGATGTCTCTTGTGTCATCAATGTTGACCTCATATCCAAGAGGTTTTACCAATTCTATTCTTGGCCTAACTTCCTGAATATGCACATTGTCACAATCCATAAGAAAACAAATATCTTGTTCATAGTCATCAACTAGTTGATTGGGTATGCTAAATTTGCTCTGTGTTCTTTCTATGAATGTCTCAAAGTATGCATCCATGATGCCCTCAAAACTGTCGCTTATTTTAGCTATGAACTCATTAATTTGATAAAGAATAGGTATATCCTTGTTCCATATCACAATGCCTTTGGAAGGGAAGAATTTCTTAACATAAAATAATAGACATGTCAAAAGTGATCCAAACTCACATAGATTCATCTTGGACACTTGGATTCTCTCCATTTCTTTCTTAGCTAGCTCAGTTACAACTCGACAAGGTCAAATGATAGATTTTTCTTCACCACTTTGTATGCTAAGTCCATAGCTTCACACAAAACATTGGTCAATCTACTAGAATTATAAATTTTGTGAGAAATCACATGGATTCTGAACAAGATTTCCACATCTTTAATGCCATTCAACTTCATTCCTTGCCATCCCACTTGGTAAAAGGCTTCTTCACTAGTTCAACCCAACCTATTTTTTTTTGTCCTTTCTTTGTTGAGCATTGGCAACCCATTAACCTTATGAATCATTTTCTTTGTTATTTGAATAGGTTGATGAAGTCAAAATTGCATAATGCTTATGCTTGGGTTTCAAACTTCTATCCACACATAACTCTTCATATGCTTGATTCATGTCAAAAGCACCCAATTCCATAATTGAAAAATGAAATAATGGCCTAATGTTGTGAATCAAAAGTACATTTAGAGGCATTTGTGAATGAGCTTTGACTAGGTCTAGTTCCTCTATGATCACTGGACACAGTTTGAATGTTAGGGTTCTATGTTCAACAACTATGATCAACATCTCAAAAGCTTTCTTGAATTTGTTTCTAGATGAAGAACCCATTATGCTAATTAATTTATTGATAAAACCCTCAAAAAATTCTCACTAAATTACACTAACTCGCTTGAGGGCTCATGAATTCCCTACTTTGTTTGGTCTAAAATTCATGGTGAAGAATAAACCTTTTGATTTTGTCTTTTGACCAAAAATTGTCTTCAAGATGCCATTAATGCATTGTACAATAAACATCTTGGTGACAATCTATTCAACTAGATAGTCATAAGATGCTTGATAAAGTCCATTAACTTGGAAGATACTTTTGGTAACCATACACTTGTTTGGAACTCAAAACTTGTCATCTATATCCAATTTTGATTAGGCGTAGCAACCTAACATTTCTTCATAAGGTCTTAAGACATTACTTCAACTATTATCTAACTCAAGGATCCCAATGTATTTGAAATGCTAATTTGTATCTTCTAGCTTATTAATTGGAGCTGATATGAGATGTTTCCTTTGAATCATATTTCTAGTAATCTCCATGGATAACTAGTTTGAAATGGTTGAGTTACTCAACTCATTGACTTGGGTGTCAACATTTTTAGGACTTTGTTTTGTATTCCTTGGAAATTTCTTTGTCCATTTCTTCCTTATTTGACTTCTGATATTTTTAGCCTTTTCCTTGTTCTCATCTTCAAATTTACCTTAGTTCATACAATTTATAGCAAACTGTAAGTTCTGTACATACATAGCATCTTGTTGTAGGGTCTTTCTTCCTCATGTGAGTTCTTATACAATTTAGTCCAATATGACCATGGTCACCACATAAGTGACATCTACACCATGTGTTATAATCCCAACCAAAAATAGCTTTCCCAATTTTCTTTTTTGGATTCTATTTCTTGGTCTTGCATTCTAAAGATTTGTGCCCTTGTTTGTTGTATTTGAAACACTTTCCTTACAACTTAGATTTCTTTCTACATTTACTTGCTCTATGTCATGGCTTATTAAAACTATAACATTTTTCATTGAATTTTGATTTCCCATTTCTCCAATACTTGTTTAATGTATGGCCTATCTTTCCATAATGATTACAAGTAGGTCTTTTGTTCTTTTGAAATCCCTGCTGAGATTATTCACCTTCATCTTTATAGCCTAATCCTTATTTACCTTTGTGTCTAAATTGAGTTTTCTTGTCCAATTTATTCATTCTTTCTTGAGGTTTCATTATCCTATCATTTCTCTTCTTTTCTATGTTGAGATCATTATGCAATCTTTAATTCTCTTTCCTCAAGTTGATAAGATCTTGATTTGCACAATTGATTTGATTGATGAAATATTCTTGCTGAAGAGATAGGTGATGAATTTCATTCTTCTTTTCTTCTATATTTTTAGTTATCAATATTTTCTCTTCTTTGGCTTTGTCCTTTTCTTCTATGTCTTCACACATTTTGATCGATTGAATTTCTTGTTCTCTCTTCATCTTTCAAACTGCTTCATGAAGAGTAAGATTCTTTTCAAGTAGATCCTTGATTGCTATATCAACTTCATCTAAACTTATGTGTTGGAAAATGTCTTCATGCCTTTCTTCAATATAGAGATTATCATTCATCTCTACTACTAGGTCTTTTCTTCTTTTCAATGATTGAGAGAGTTTCTCCATTTTTTTGGATTGGTCCATGGCCAATTCCGGATCCGACTTTTCATTCTTAATAGATTTCTCTAGGAAGTACACTTCCATTACCTCTAATATTTTCTCAAGTTGCTAAAATTTTGATGTGAGAACCTAATGCTCTAATACCAATTTTCAAAAACATATGTGGGCCCACGTGTCTGACAGGGGGGTGTGAATTAGGAACCAATAAAACTTTAACTTCTATTAACTAATTAAACCTTCATAAGATATTATGATATAATTGCATGCATGGAAGACTGAAAGAAATAAAAAATTCATAACAGTTGACACATTATTTGGTAACCCAAAAACCTTCCAAATAGAAAATAACACTAGGGTGGGATGATACCAACAAGCTTTATGACTGCAATTTAAAGTTATCCTATTAAGGCTTACAATTGATCACTTCTGGTGATCCACTCTACTAGGATCAATAAGGACTTTTAGTCCACCTTGTGAAAGGATTTATACAATACAATGAAGTATCAAATTGGTTACAAGATTCATGATAAGACTATTAAGTCCACCTTGTTAGAGGATTTGATAGATGCACCTATAAGGGTGAACTAGTAGTTGATCTCTATTCTACAACTTGGTTTTCTATATGAGATTCCTTTCATGTAAATTGATCAGCTTTATGTAATGGATGAGAGTACTCTTTTTCTTATACTACTTGTAGCCTTTCTCTTCTAATTCACATTCATTCTACTTTTTCAATTTTACACACTCACTTGGATATGATAAGATGTATTACATATATACCAATGTAATTAATTAACTTCTCAAGTTGGCTACAACACCAATTTCAAACAATAGTCGCTAATTTAGCTTACTGTTGTAACTCAGGTTCAGAAGACTTTTTTGGTGATATTCTAACACTTGGCAATATTGTCAAATTGTCAAGCTCTAGCACTCAGTTGAAATTGGTGCTCGATCCACATTGATCACTCTAGAGTAGGCATGAACTGGATTAGAATTTGGTGACTTGGTGAATACTGGAGAACTTGGTAGATAATGAAGGGCTTGATCGACACTATAACTTAGTCAACACTACCTTCCTTCTTCTTGGTTAATATGACTAGCTTGATAAACAATGTTAAGTTTAGTTAACACTACATCTTGCTTGGTTGCATTGATGAGCTTGGTAGATTTTGTGAAGCTTAGTAGCAATGTAACTAATCAAACTGATTAAGTGTTTAGTCATTGAATAACAAATTATTTGACCATTAGATCAGCACTTTCCTTAGAAAATATTGATGATTCATTGATTCTAAATTCAAGGGCTTCATTTCATGCTACATCCCATAGAAGTTATTTTCTTGATTATGTCTATGGGGATTTTGGACTAGTTTATTTGGGAGACAATGAATCTTTTCCAATTGTTGGAAATGGAAGAATTAAGATTAATTATAGAATGGGAATCATTGGCTCCTATAAGAGGTAAGACATATTCCAATGTTGAGTGGGAATTTAATTCTAGTGGGCTAAGAAGGAGATGAGGGTTGCATAGTTAGTTTTAATGATAAAAAATGGAATGTTTCAAAAAGTTTCTTAGTAGTAGAAAAATTTGTGGAATTAGGAAACTTACATCTTTGTACAATTAAAACTATCTCTTCTACTTTAATTATTTTAGAGAAAAATCAATGTTTAAGGATAGTTTTTGCAATTATGCAAGAAGAAAATCAAACAATTGATATAGACTTAAAGAAAACACCATGACACAATAGACTTGGGCACATAAGTGAAAAAGGTATGAAATTTCTTTGTTTAAAGAAATTTTTACTAGGTCTAAAATGTGTCAATATGGGTTTTTTTAAAAGTTATGTTTATGAAAAAAAAAGAGTTAGTTTTGTGAAGAGTGGGAAGGAAAAGAAAAATGAGAAATTAGAGCTTGTGCATATAAATGTATGGGGGCTAGCTCAAGTATGTTATCTTGGTGTCTTTCTATATTATGTTACATTGATTGATGATTCTACTAGAAAAATATGAGTTTATTTTCTTAGATAGATATTTAATGTATTTAAAACCTTAATAAATGGAAAATATTAGTTGAGAATGATAATGGAAAAGGATTAAAATATCTCATATCTAATAGTGGTGGTGAGTATTGGATTTTTTTAAAAAAAGATTATTGTTCCTCTAATGGTTTTCAAAGGCATAAAATTGTTCCAAGGACTCCACAAGAAAATAAATTGGCTAAATGAATGAACATGAAAACAATCGAGCATGTAAGGAGAATGAGGTTGCATATTAGACTACCCTTAAATATGTGAAAATATGTTGTTACAAGTGTTGTATATTTAATCAATAGAGGTCCATCTACTTCTTTGGTTGTGGTACTCTAGAGGAAGAATGGAAGGTTAATAAAGTGAGTTATTCTTTTCTTAGGACCTTTGGTTGTGAAGAATTTTCCCACATATATTTTGGAAATATTACCAAGATGGAAGCTAAATATAAGAGATGTGTATTTTTTGCATATGACATTCATGAATTTGGCTGTAGACTTTGGGATTTTGAAATCATAAAATTGTAAGAAGTAGGGATGTCATATTCAATGAGAAAGTGTTATACAAAGATCTTTTCAGTACCATAAGAAGAAAGAAAAAGAATATATACTTTTGGACAATACTCAAAAGGCTTATATTCTAGCAGTGCCTCATGCTCTTCAGAAATAAAAATAAAAAATCTCACAAACCCCAATGAATGTTAGACAACCAGCAAGGCCAAGTAGAAACTAAAAAGATTTTCTCCCTCTTTATATACTCTATTTTATTAGTAGATACTAGTAAACCAAAAGGATATGATGAATCTATGCAAATGGATACAAAGATTTAGTGGAATTTTGCAATAATAGAAGAAATGAACTCCTTGCTAAAAAACCAAACATGGAATTTATATAAGTAACCTATAGTTAAAAGGGTTTTATAGAATAAATGGGTTTATAGAATGAAAGAAGAGGATTGAGGTAAGAAAATATTTAAATCTAGGGTATTTGTAAAAGGATTTATACAAAAAAGAGCATTGATTTTGATGAGATCTTTTCTCTAGTTCTTAAAATAACTTCTATTCATACCATTTTAAGCATAAGGCTACTAAAGATTTTCATTTAGAACAACTTGATGTTAAAACAACTTTTCTTCATAGTGATTTGCATGAAGAAATATATATGGAAAAGACACAAAGATTTGAGGTCAAAGATAAGGATAATTTAGTGCAAAACTTGAAGAAAAATTTATATGGCTTGAAGCAAGCATTTGGAGAATAGTATATTAAATTTTATAGTTTTATGAATGAGCATGGATACACCCAAAATAATTTAGGCCATTATTTTTATTTTAAGAGGTTGGATGCGTTGGAGATAATTGATTAATTATTTATTGTCTTTGATGTTACAAAAAGTGTCATATCATTGCTAGTTAGTGTATGCTAAGCTCACTTGGGCATTGAGGTTAGTTTCTTGAGTCTATCAAGTACTCTAGAGTTTTCCTAGTTTAGAAGACAGTGCCTACCAAGTTCACTCGGGTGACAAAGTAATATTTTTTGAAGTTGAGTGTTAATTGATCTCACTAAGTTAATGAAGGAAATGTTGGATGGAACAAGTGTTAACTAACATCACTTAGTTACGAAAGAAACTTTTGAATATGTAGTGTTAACCAAATTTACTTGGTTAACACAAGAAAATCACTTTGAGTTAGTATCTACCAAGCAAGGTTGGCTAACGAAGGATTTTCTTGTTTTTGCATATTGAGTTCAATTGAATTAATTATTGTTTCTAGCCAACTAAGAAGATGAATATTAATTATTCTAAGTTGTATTCAAGTTGACTTGAAAATGTGTAAGATATAAAGATAAGATCAAGTTGAAGTTTAGATGAAGCAACATAAGTGGAACATAATTGAAGTTTTGATGATGCTAAGAGGAAGAAAATTAGAAGGATAAGTAGAATATCATTGTTGAGATGCAAAGATAGATTCGATCAAGAAGGATCAAGTATACAAGCTAGAATTGAGATCTATAATTAGCAATTTAGTTGTATCAAGAATCAAGTCATCTTACTGTTACTCTCTAATCATTGTAGTAGTGATATGAACCTCTTAACAAAGTTGGCTTAATAGCTATTTGTAAATCCTCTAACAAGGTGGCATTTCTATTGAATTGTCTAAAGACCTCTAACAAGACCACTCCAAATAGGGTGATTAAATCCTCTAATAGGGTCACAACTAAAAATGTGTTTTATAACATTTAACAAGGTTGAATCCTAATAGAGTTCACTTCAAAAGAGTGAAAATCAGTAACTAGTTACAATTGCTAGTTTTTCTCAAATTGGATTTCCGCTTTAAAATCTTGTGTTCATGCTATTTCTTTCATGTGTTTGCAACTAAGTTAAAGTAATATCAATCATAGATAATATCTTAATATTTTCATGTTAAGCATTTGCAAAGCTATTTTAGTGTTTACCAAGTTACAACATTTCTTGTGTGTTTACCAAGTTACAATAGAGTTAATTTTTAATTTATATTGACATCTAAAGGATTGAGGATTTATTTTTGTGGTAAATGATTCACCCCTCGGCTCTCAATTACTCCTCTTATGTTTCCAAAAATTGGTATCAGATATTTTGGTGCTTGTAGAGAAGATTTTAAGGATCAAAGCTAAAGATCAAGATGTCTTCTAGAAGAGAGATTCCCAAGTTGAATTGAGAAAACTTCACAACATTGCAAGGACTTATGAGGTTACATTTGGAAACTATTAGTGATTTAGGTTGTAAATATCTTGATAGTAAAGAAAAGACACATATTGGAACATTATTAGTTAAAGATATTGCTAAAAAGAAAAATCATTATATCATGATGATTCACATAACTTCTTCTCTTAATTATGTTGAATTTGATGAAGCAAAATTTTTCACTAAAACTTCTAATACATGGATCAAACTAAAAGCCATATGGTGTGGGAGCACCTAGGTAGGCTAAAGGGTAGACCTAGGGCTTATTTGGTTCTTTGGGCTTTTAGTGATTCTAGTGACATCACTAGAGTAATAATAGGATAAAATTAGTACTAATGCAAGGTTAGATAGGTTAGAAGATCCCTACAATGTAATATTGCTCCTAATTGCTCAAAAGTGCTCATTTGGCTCAATAGAGAATTTTTGAGTTTTGAGGACCAAATAAGGTAATAAAGTGTTTTAGAGTCATTATTAGGTGTCTTGGATCCATCTTAGGCCTTTTGGAAAGCTTGGTAGAAATTAGAGCAAGTTTGGGTAAAAAATTTGCAAAATTGCAAAAATTGCTCATTTCTTGTAAAGTTGGCATTGACAACTTTTGCAACTTTTATGCAAAAAGAGAAACTTCTTCATGGGAGCCCTTAAACCACTTAAAGTAATTGTAAATTTACATTCTAATCCTATATAAGGTCAAACTCAACCTTTTCAATGGGTTGGAAGAAGGAAAAATGACAATGTACAGATTGTAATCGGCATTTTGTTTATTACAATAGTCACTTGCTTTGAGTGTTTTTTCATGCTTTGTACAGATCAAACTTAGGGTTTTTTGAGTTGGAAGTTTCAGTGGGTTTTTTTTCTTCATTTTTAAAATAGTTTTTATGTTGTTATAGAGATTTTTGTGTGTTCAAATAAAATATTTTGAAAATTAGCAGGTTGCTATTCTTAACTAGGTAGCCAACAAAAAAATGGAGTCTTAGGGCCACTTCCCACCATATAAAATATACATCCTCTTGGTATTTGGAACTATAATCCTTGTAAATTATGTACAGCAAAGGATGTCCCATGGAAAGCACAAGAAATTTTTTTAGCATGATGCCCTAGGCAAGCAAACCATGTTTTGTTAGGGATCACAAATTTGAAAAAGAGCATTTCAGTGGATTGAAAGGCCTAATTTTTCAATACAAGAACATGGTGAGTAATTATATTGTGAGGGCTAACTTGAATCAAAAGGAGAGGTCTTGGTAATGAGTTTAAGGAGGTTTAAACCCCAAACAACACCAAAATCCTTGAAACTGTCAAATTAAGCCTAAAATTGTGCTTGGGTTGTATGGACAAGTTGGGGGCTTAAGAGTTACAAAATCTTCAAGTATTCTGAAAATGGTACCCAAAAATATGATTTTTTTTGGCCATTTTTAAGGGATTTTTCAAAATATCTCAATTTTAGTGTGTTTGGAGGGCTAATTCTTGTAGCCTTTTTCCAAGCAACTAAGTATAAATTGACCTATGGATTACAATTTTCATAGGGTTTTGCACTTGTTTTGGATGTAGTATGTTGATTAGTAACCTAAGGAATTCCTAGTTTTTCATTTGACGAAATGGAAATGTCCAAGGAGCATTGGGGTTATTGGTGTGATTGTGGAAGTTTGAGCAATCTTGTACTAACCTGTCGATGTGTACCAATTGAAGAAGTGGGATCTCTTTGATAGAATCCTTAGAAGCATAGGGTCTAAAATAAGCCCTATTTTATTAGGTGGAATACCTAAGAAGATGCTAGAAAGACCAAGGTTTTTGAGCAAGATTGGTTATCACATCAGTGTGGTATCAAAGCCCAATTAACGATTTGGGAATAGTTAGTGGATGTCTATAGCTACTGGAGAGTTAGTAGGTGGAACTAGCATGGTAAAAAATATAGAACTAGGAAAGGAAGTTGATGAAAAAAGTGAGAAGAATAGAGTTCTTGAAGAATCCCTAGCAGAGGTCAAGATGCAACTGGATGTATTTGCTGAAGTAGCCAAGAGAAAGAAAGAATGAGGATCTAAAAGGGGTAAGGAAATAGCAAAGGAGAATGTAGTCCCTGAATTGGACCCTATCCTGAATGAAGAGCCCTTCTTTAAGGCTATCAAAGCCCTCGGAGGAAAATCTTTGGAAGGTTTACCAGTTTTTAGTGGAAAGATTGACATAGATGTAGTCATGGACTGGATAGATGACATGGAGAACCATTTTGAGTGTGAGGGGTATCAGAGGCACAAAAGGTTAACATTGCTAAGTTAAGGCTTAGAGGCTCAACTCTAACATGGTGGAAATATTTACAAGATGAGAGAATCAACATGGGTAAGACTCCTATAGCTAACTAGAAGGCTATGGTCACCAAAGTTAAGGAGAACTTCTTGCCTAAAGACTTTGGAATTTAGATCCACAAGAGAAGACAAGGAATGAAGAAAAAAGACCTAGATGTGACCTCTTATACTAAAGAATTTTAAATGTTATGTCTAAGATCCAAGCATCAAGAAGATGAGTTGATCAAAGTGGCAAGATATCTAGGTGGCTTGAAGTGGAATATCCAAGAGGAGCTAAGTTTGTGGGCACCTACCATAGTTCAAAGATGCCATTCGCTAGCTCTAAAGGTAGAGGAAAAGAAAAAAAGGAAAGGAGATTTTAACTTCAAGGATAGATGCAAGGGAATAAATCAAAGAGAATAAAGAGGAGGCTACCATGGTAGAGGTAGTGAGCAAAAGAATCAAGGTGAAAGCCAATTCATAGAGCAAGCTAGTGATCATAACTTCTCAAGAGGTGCTTACAATAGAGGGAGAGGCAACCAAGGAGGATCAGGTAGAGGGATAGGATCCAAAAAATCCAATTCTTACTTTGCAAGTATTAAATGTTACAATTGTGGTCACTTGGGTCATAGAGCTTATAGATTCCCAGAGAAGCCTTCTTCCTCAAATCAAGACAAGAGAATGGCATATGTGCAAAAAGATTGCAGCAAGTAATTTGATGTAGATAAAATTGAGTCTAAAAAAGGTGAGAACCTCATTTTTAGGAGCATGCTGATCAAAAAACCAGCTCCTAATGAACCTAAACATAGGAGGGCATTATTTATGATAAAATGCAAAATGCTAGGAAAAGTATGCAAAGTAGTGGTTAATTTTGGTTCTACTAATAATGTAATATTAGAGGATGTTGTTATTAATTTGAAGTTTTAGAAGATACCTCGTGACAATCATTACAAGGTTACTTGGTTTAACAAGGGAGAAAGCATCTTGGTGAATGAGAAAGCTTGGGTGGAATTCTCCATAGCAGGATACAAGGAAAAATTATTGTGTGATGTTTTTCCTATGGATGCTTGTCATCTTTTGCTAGGTAGGCCTTGGAAATTGGATAGGGAAGTTATGTATGATGGTAGGGAAAATTCCATAACTTTTAAGAAACGAGGAAAGACCTTCCAAATTCAGTCCTTATTGGAAGGGGAGGAAACACAAGCAAAAGAGTAATTCTAGCCTAGGGCTAAAGGGTAGACCTAGGGCTTCTTTGGTGTTTTTAGCTTGTAGTGATTCTAGCCACATCAATAGAGTAATAATAGGATCAAATTGGTCCTAATGTGATGTTAGATAGGTTAGAAAAGCCCCACAATGCAATATTGCTCCTAATTGCTCAAAATTGTTCATTTGCCTCAATAGAGCATTTTTAGATTTTAAGGACCAGATAAGGTAATCAAGTGTTTTAGGGTCATTATTAGGTTTCTTGGATCCATATTAGGCCTTTTGGAAATTTTGGTAGCAAGTAGAGTAAGTTTGGATAAAAAAATTGCAAAATTGCAAAAATTGCTCATTTCTTGCAAAGTTGTCATTGGCAACTTTTTGCAATTTTAATGCAAAAAGAGAAAGTTCTTCGTGGGAGCCCTTCAACCACTTAAAGTAGTTGTAAAAATACATTCTAATCCTATACAAGGTTAAACTTAACCTTTTCAAAGGGCTAGAAGAAGGAAAAATGACAATGTATAGATTGTAATCAGCATTTTGTTTATTATAGTAGTCACTTGCTTTGAGTGTTTTTTCATGCTTTGTACAAATCAGACTTAGGGTTTTTTGAGTTGGAAGTTTTAGTGGTTTTTGTCCTTAATTTTTGGTTTTAATTTTTCTGTTGTTATAGAGAGTTTGTTGTGTTCAAATAAAATATTTTGAAAATTAGTAGGTTGTTGTTTTGAACTAGGCAGCTAACAAAAAGATGGAGTCTTAGGGCCACTTCCCACCGTATAAAATGTGTAGCCTCTTGGGATTTGGAACTAGACACCTTGTACATTATGTACAAAAAAAAAATGGAGTCTTGGGGCCACTTCCCACTATATAAAATATATAGCCTCTTGGGATTTGAAACTAGAATCCTTGTACATTATGTACAACAAAGGAGATCTCGTGGGAAGCACAGCAAGCATTTTTAGCATGATGCCCTAGGCAAGCAAACCATGCTTTGTTAGGGATCAAAAATTTAAAAAAGAACATTTGGAGTGGATTGAAAGGCCTAATTTTTCAATCCAACAACATGGTGAGTAAGTACATGGTGAGGGCTAACTTGAAGCCAAATGAGGAGTCTTGGTAAGGAGTTTAAGGAGGTTTAAACCCCAAATAGTACCAAAATCCTTGAAATCCTCAAATTAAGCCTAAAATTGTGCTTGGGCTCTATGAAAAAGTTTGAGTCTTAAGAGTTACAAAATCTTCAAGTATTCTAAAAAGGTTATCCAAAAATGTGATTTGTTTTGGCTGTTGTTAGGGGATTTTTCAAAATATCTCAGTTATAGTGCATTTGGTGGGCTAATTCTCGTAGCTTTTTTCCAAGCAACTAAGTAAAATTTGACTTGTGGATTACAATTTGAATAGGGTTTTGCACTTGTTTTGGGTGTAGTATGCTGATGAGTAATCTAAGGCATGCTTAGGTATTCATTTGACCAAATGGAAAGGTCCAAGGAGCATTGGGGTTATTTGTGTGATTGTGGAAGTTTGAGCAATCTTGTACTAACCTATTGATGTGCACTAGTTGAAGAAGTGGGATCTCTTTGATAGAATCCTTAGAGGCATAGGGTGTGAAATAAGCCCTATTTTATTAGGTGGAATACCTAAGAAGACCCTAGAATCTTAGGGTTTGTGAGCAAGATTGGTTGTCACATCACCATCTATGGAGGAGATGATAATGTAAGAAGAGATAAAGTCAAAAGTCTTAATGGACAATTTGATCATATGAAGATGAGAGAAGATGAAAAAATTGTAAAATATGTTGAGGAAATTAAAGAAAGTGTGAGCACAATCGAAGCATCTAGAGGAGATATTGATGACAAAATAGTTGTAGTCAAGGTACTCAGAACACTTCTTCCTATCTATGCAATTAGAGTGTCTAGTATTCAAGAAATGAGATGTGATCCAAATAGAAAATTAACTTTGGCTGCTCTAGTTGGAAGATATATAGCTTTTGAGTTAGATAACTATGATAACTATGTCCCTAGTTCCAAAGGTATTAAGTGTGCATTCTTGAATAGAATTCTTGATGAGGAAGTCTACATAGAACAACCTAAAGGTTTTGTAGATCCTAGAAAAAGAGATATAGTCTAAAAATTATAGAAAGCATTATATGGTCTCAACGAAGCTCCTAGAGCTTGGTATGAAAGACTTCATAACTACTTGATAAAGATTGGTTTTCAAAGAACAAATGATAATAAGAGGCTTTATATCAAAGAAGGACTAGACAAGAAGATTGTGTTGGCTAAAATATTTGTGAATGAAACTTTATTTATAGGAAATTATGACTTGTGCAAGGTATTTTTTGAAGCAATGAGTAGAGAATTTGAGATGTATATTTTTGGAGAGATAAAATTCTTTGTTGGATTGTAGATCTAATTGAAGAAAGATGATATCTACATTACTAAATCTAAATATATCAAGGGGATACTAAACAAATTTGGAATGGAAGACTCAATACTAGTTCAAAATATTATGTCTATTGGACATAACCTTTCAAAAAATTATGATTCCAAGGAGGTAGATTAGACCACATATAGATCAATGATTGGAAAATTGTAGTATGTAGTGCATACAAGGCCTGATATTGCATTAGCAGTCAATATGGTGGCAAGTTTGTCAGAAAATCCCCAAAAAAATTTGGTGCAAGAGCACTCTCTTATTGAATAATGAAATAAGTTTGTTTGGGTCATTTATGACCTTGTTCAACTTTACTTTTCTATGTTTTCAATAAGACAAGTATTCTAGACTCTTAGGTTCACTTTTAACCCTTTTGTTTGGGCCATTAGCAATTTGGGTGTTTTATAAACTCATGGCTCAATTACATCATAAGGACACAAATCTATGTAATTAGATTAATTTTCTTATAATATAGTGTCTATTAGTTGTATTAAGTCATTTAGGAATCATTCGGATAGTTACAATTCCTTTAAGGCTTTAAAATGTAAAAAATGCAATAAGAGTGCAAAAGTTGCTATGTAACTTTGTAGCGTTTTGCATAGCTAAGGAAAAATGTTTCTAATCAATCCCCCAATGGTCAAAACCTTTGAAATTTGGTTGGATCAGTTGGGGAAGGCCTTCATATAGCCATTTTAGGCAGGTGGAAGGCATAATGTAAGTTTTTGGCATTGAAATCAATAAAGAATACCCTATTTTTCTACATTCTAAACAAGTTTTCTGCATGGTACGAATCCACATAGATGAGATACCTTTCCAATTAAATTGGTTTGAGCTCTTGAAATTTCCTAGAACTCAATTTATACTCATTTTAGTGTTGACAACATGAAATTTGAGGGTTTCAAGGGTTTTGATAGAATTTGTTTCATAACTCTAGATTCCACCATAGGAAAATTATGGCCTTTGGTGTAATCCTTGTATTCCTAATGCCATTTAAGATTCTTTTGGTTTTAGTTTTTTACATGCAAGGACAAGGAAGAAAAATGATGCCCTAGGTGCATATTGTATGTATGCACCAACACAATTTTCTACTAAAACAAGTATTTGGGACCCTAAAACTCAATTCTAAGACCTCAAACTTTGGATTTAGACTATTCAAAACATTCCCCAACCTATCCAATTGGTCTAGTGTTTTTTTAATGTGTTTAAATAGTAATTTCTTTGTAACAACACCCTAATTAGCCCTTTAGGCTTAGTTGTTGTCCCACGAGTTATGCCAGCACCTTTTCTCATATGATCTTAGCACTTTAAGGTATTGAAGTACATCTTAAATGACAAATAATTTGGTGGTTGGTTTCCTTGTGTTAATCTAAATTCTTCATGTTGTAGGAAAAAATCCAATTTCTTGGGCTACTAGTATTCCAACGATGGAATGAAGGATCTATGTCTTCCACTTATTTTGGGGTCCTCAAATCTAGTCAACATGATCATGATGGTGTAAAAACAACATCCCTTGAGTCTTATTTCATGTTTCCATGTTTTGTGTAAGATTATTGTGTTAGCTTAGTTTTGGTGTCAAGGTGCAAGTGTGGGGTCTTGGGTCTTGTTTGGGCTCTCAAACCTTGCTAAGGTGTTCTTATGGGTTGTTCTTTCCCAACCTACATTGTAAGTACCTTGAGAACTTGTATCAAGTGGTATCAAAGCCCATCTAGGTCATTTGGCTTCTAAAATTTTGTCAAAATGTCAGATGGAGAGAATGATTGATTTCCATCCAAGATGACCAATGTAGATATAGTGAAATATTTGAAGTAGCAGAAGATAAAGGAAGATGCACAAAGGAACATAGATGAACTTAGAAACATTGAGATGCAACAAATGAGAGATGAGTTGAAAAGGCTTAGAGAAGAGCTTTCGAAAGGCAAGAACTCTAAAGAATTTGATGAAGCGTGTGATGAAGAAATCTCTTTGGAGGAAGAAGAACAAATACCTCTGGATCAGAGGTTTCTTGTGAGCACTCTTAAATCCATGGAAAGAATAACTATGAATGTGAAATTAGACTTACCAACCTATGATGGGAGAATGAACCCTGATGCTATAGTTGATTGGGTGGATGCCCTAAATAGTTTCTTTTAATGTGATGAGATTCTTGAGAATCAAAGGAAAAAGATAGCTAAGCCCAAGTTGAAAGTCACTGCTCTTACATGGTGGAACATCGCCCAAGGTGATAGAGTAAAGAATGGCAAAAGGATAATAACCACATAGACAAAGATGGAGAATTTATTTAGCAAGGCCTATGTTCCTAAAGACTATGAAGTCTAACTTCATAGAAGAAGAATGAATTCAAGGAAAAAAGACATGATAGTTTCAGCCTATACTTATGAGCTTCAAGCATTGGTAATGAGGACATAAGAGGTTAAATCTAAAAGTATCAAGTTGGTAAGATACTTGCAAAGTCTCAAGTTATCTATTCAAGATGAATTGAGTTTGACAACAATAACCATCATGCAAAAATGTGTGCAAATTACACTAAGGTGGAAGAGAAGTTTAAAAGTAGGAGTGAACAATCTAATAGAGGAAGAGGCAAGGGTAGAAGTAACTCTTGGCAAAGAGGTCAATCACCAAATGAAGGAAAATCCATGTAGAAAACAAATAAAGACCATGGTGAATCTGGTTTAGAGGAAGCTCTAAAGGAGGAAGATCCTTTAATAGAGGGAGAGGGAGATCTAATGGACCTTCTAAGTGTTTCATATCCAATCGAATAGGACACTATCCAAACAAGTGCTTTGAAAAACCAAATAATAACAATCAAGGAGAAAGAAGGACCCAATTGGTGCAAAAAGAAAGAAACATAGAGGTTGAAAAAGGTGCAACATTGATTATGGGACAATCTTTCCTATAGATACCTCATGCTTAAGAACCAGCACAAAGGAAGAACTTGTTTAGGACAAGGATCAAATGCAAAGAAAGGGTATGTAATTGTTAATTAATTTAGGCTCAACAGAAAATCTAGTTTCTAAAGAAATGGTTGAAAAAATAGAACTAGAAAGAATTTCTCATCCATATCCTTATGATGTTGCTTGGCTAGCAAAAGGGTAGCAAACCCTTATAACTGAACAAGCTATGGTAGAGTTCTCATTAGGTGATTTCAAAGACAAAGTTCTATGTGATATTGTAGAAATGGATGCTTGCCACCTTCTCTAAGGAAGGCCATGGCAATATGATATGGATGCCATGTATAGTTGTAGGAAATCTATATACACCATAGTGAGGGATTGAAAAACTTATAATCTCAAGCCTCTACCTAAATCTAAAAAGGAAAAAGAACCTTTGGCTATCATGGTGGGAGAAAAAGAAATGTTAAAAACAATCAAAGAAGGAAAAGGGGGATATCCATTAATTATAAAACTAAAGGATGAAATAGTACTTAGCAAGGACAAATCAGTCCCAAAAGAGGTTTAAAAACTTCATGAAGAATGCAAGGAAGTGGTTGCAAAAGATTTACCCTCATCCCTCCCATCCATTAGAGATATAAGCCACCAAATAGACTTCATCCCTTGAGCATCCTTGCCTGACAAAGCCCTATAAAAACTTACCCTTGGTCAAAATGCTAAAATATCCAAACAAATTGTATAATTATTGGATAAAGGACTTATTCAAAAAATTCTTAGCCCATGTGTTGTCCCATCAGTTTTGGCTCCTAAAAAGGATGTAAATGAAAACTATGCACTGATAGTAGAGCCATTAACAAGACCACTATAAAATATAGATTTCCTGTCCCAAGGATTGAAGACCTCCTAGTCCAATTGGACAATGCATAATACTTCTCAAAAATTGATTTAAATATGGTTATTACCAAATAAGAATCAAGCCAAGTGATGAATGGAACACTTGCTTCAAAACTACAAAAGGTCTCTATCAATGGCTAGTAATGCCATTTGGTTTAAGCAATTCCCCCTCTACCTTCATGAGGCTAATGAATGAGATCATTTATGATTACAATGGCAAGTTTTTGGTTAATTATCTTGATAATATACTATTCTTCAGTTGTAGCTTGGAGGAACAACTTGAACACATTGGATTGATTCCCAAAAGGCTAAAAGAGCATCAACCAATTATCAACCTATAGAAGTGCTCATTTTTGCAAAAATAATTCACCTTCTTGGGATTTGTGATCTCAAAAGACACACTAAAGATGGATCCAACAAAGGTAGATGAAATAATCAATTGGACTCCTCCAAAGAATGTAGGTGATGTAAGAAGTTTTCATGGTTTAGAAACATTTAATAGAAAGTTCATTAATAACTTTAGTCATGTATGTGCACCTATATTAGATACAATCAAAGGAGGTAAAAAGGTAAAGTTTGTTTGGACTAAAGCAACAAATGATGCATTTGAATATCTAAAATAAAGAGTGGCACAATAACCAATACTTAATCTTCTTGATTTTAATAAAGTTTTCACTATTGAGACCGATGCAAGAAACCTAGCAATTGGGGTAGTCCTTTGCCAATACAATAAACCTATGGCTTTCTTATCTGAAAAAATAAATGATGCTAAAAAGAAGTACTCAACTTATGACTTAGAACTTTATGTTATGGTTCAAGCCCTCAAGAAATGGAGGCATTATTTATTACCTAAAGAATTTGTGATCTTTATAGATAATCATGCTCTAAGTTATCTCAATTTTCAAGACAACTTGAGGGTGAAACATATCAAGTGGATGGAACAATTACAAGCCTATTTATTCACCATAAAGCATAAGAAAGATCAAGCAAAAAAAAAATTTGATGCTCTAATTAGGAGGATCATTTTGGGGTAGGAAATCCAATTTCAAAGCATAGGCATCCAAACATTAGAGGACCTCTACAAAGATGATGCAAATTTTGGAGAAATATATTGGTTTTGCACTACTCTTATAGACATGTATCATATAGATTTTTCTAAATTTCTTATTCAAGATGGATTTATTTTTAAGGGTCATGAAATTTGTATTCCAAAATTTTCTATGAGAGACAATATAGTAAAGGAAAAACATTGTGGAGGAAAGAGTGGTCACTTTGGCATTGACAAAACATTAGAGGCTGTTAAAAGACATTTTCATTGGCCAAAAATGCAACATGATGTCAAGAAATATGATATTCATGTGTCACATGCCAAACAAAAAAGGGTACTACAACTAACCAAGGGTTATATCAACCTCTCCCAATCCCTTCTTTGCAAGAAATATCTATGGACTTTGCGATGGGATTATGAAGGATAAAACTAGGATATGATAACATATTTGTGGTTGTAGACCATTTCAACAAGATGTCACATGTTATCCCTTGTAAAAGCACTCATGATGCCTCTCATATTTCCCATCTCTTCTTTAAAGATATTGTAAGAATTCATGGTCTACCTAACTCTATTATTTTAGATAGAGACACCAAATTCCAAGGACATTTTTGGAGAACGTTGCACAAGAAATTAGGCACTAATCTACAATTTAGTTTTTCTTACCATCCTCAATGGATGGTCAAATTGAAGTTGTGAATAGATCTCTTAGAAACCTCCTTAGATGCCTCACCAAGAAATATGCATATAATTTGGATCAAATCCTTCCACAAGCTGAGTTTTCTTTCAATGATTCATTCAATAGATCTATAGGGAAGACACCATTCCAAATAGTCTATGGCTATCACCCAAAGGGACCTCTAGAACTTAGAGAGTTTCCTAATGACATCAAGGTTAGTGCACAAGGAGAAGAATTGGCTGACCTTATCAGACAAGTATAGAAAAAGGTGAAAGATTCATTGGAAACCACTTGACAAAGATACAAAGCAAAGGTAGATAAGGAGACGAAAGATGTTCAATCTCACGTAGGTGACAAAGTGTGGGCATATTTGAGGAAAAAAAGACCCCTAAAGGTCATCATACTAAACTCCAAATGAAGAAGATATGATCTTTTATAATCTTGCATAAGCTTGGTCCTAATGCCTATGAAATTTCATTATGACCTCCCATTTCCATCTCACCAATTTTCAATGTGGCTGACCTCACTATTTTCAAGGATTCTTCTAATGTTTTAGGTATATATACAATAGGTTCACATGAAGATTGGTTGAAGGATCTACCACCTTCTCAACCCTTAGAGTTGGAAACAAGCTTGGACTCCAAAATTGTCAAAAAGACAAGGAATCAAACCTATTTTCAATACTTGGTCAAATCGAAGGGGCTACCTACCATTGATGCCACTTGGATGACTAAATATTAGAGTCAACAACATGGCCACACTCTTGATCAACTCACCTCAGATTGGAACTTGAGTTTATTTTCCCTAGGGTAGCATGGTGCAGGAGAACTCTATTATGGAATAATGAAATAAGCGTGTTTGGGTCATTTATGACCTTGTTCAATTTTATTTTTCTATGTTTTAAACAAGACAATTATTCTAGACTCTTAGGTTCACTTTAAACCCTTTTATGGGGCCCATTAGCAATTTGAGTGTTTTATAAACTCATTTCTCAATGAGGTCACAAGGGAAAAAATTTATGTAATTAGATGCATTTTCTTATAATATAGGGTCTATTAATTGTATTAAGTCATTTAGGGTCCTCATTTGGATAGTTACAATTCCTTTAAGGCTTTAAAATGTAAAAAATGCAATAAGGGTGCAAAAATTGCTATTCAACTTTGCAACTTTTTGTATAACTAAGAAAAAATGTTTGTAATCAATCCCCTAATGGTCAAAACCTTTGAAATTTGGTTGGATTTTTTGTGTAAGGCCTTCATATAGCCCTTTTAGGTGGGTGGAAGGCATAATGTAAGTTTTTGGCATTGAAATCAATAAAGAATACCCTATTTTTCTACATTGTGAGCATGTTTTCTACATGGAATAGATCTATACAGATGAATAGGGGTATAAGCCTAGTATGGTTGGATGTATATTTGAGTTAGATTTCCAATGAAACTAGTCAGAGGTCTTGAAATGTTCTATAACTCAAGTTATACTCATTTCAATGCTGACAACCCAAAATTTGAAGGTTTCAAGGGTTTTGATAGAAATTGTTTCATAACTCTAGATTCCACCATAGAAAAATTATGGAATTTGGTGGAATACTTGTATATCTAATGCCTTGTAAGATTATTTTGGTTTAGTTGTTTATGTGTAGGGAAAAGGAAGAAAAATGATGCCCTAGATGCATATTTTATGTATGCACCAACACACTATTTTTCTACAACAAGGATTTGGCACCCTAAAACTCAATTCTAAGACCTCAAATTTTGTTCTTAGACTATTTGGAACATTTCCCAACCTATCTAATTGGTAAGAACACCCTAGTTAGCCCTTTAGGCTTATTTTTTGTCCCACGAGTTATGTCAGCAACTTTTCTCATATGATCTCAACACTTTGGGGTATTAAAGTACATGTGAAATGACAATTAGTTTGGTGGTTGGTTTCCTTGTGTCAATCTAAAGTCTTCAAATTGTAGGCAAAAATCTGATTTCTTGGGCTACTAGCATTCCAAGGATGAAATGAAGAATATATGTCTTCTACTTGCTTTGGGGTCCTCAAATCTAGTAAGAATGACCATGATGATGTAAAACAGCATAACTCGAGTCTTATTTCATGTTTCCATGTTTTGAGTAAGATTCATGTGTTAGGCTAGTTTTGGTGTCAAGGAGCAAGTGTGGGGTCTTGGGTCTTTTTTGGGCTCTCAAACCTTTCTAAGGTGTTCTTGTGGGCTATCCTCTCCCAACCTACATTGTTAGTACCCTAAACACTTGCATCAAAATTACATGATGGAAACCAAAAGAATCATGAGATATCTAAAAGGTATTGAAGACTATGGTTTATATTACAAAAAAGGAAGCAATTTGGATTTAAAAGTATTCATAGATGTTGATTCGATAGGAAGTATTGATGATAGAAAGAGCACTAGTGAAGGGGCATTCTTTCCTAATGAAAGACTAGTATCTTGGACAAGCAAGAAACATAATTGTATTTCTCAGTCCATAGTAGAGGTAGAATATGTGGTAGCAATAGTCAATTGTTCTAATATTGTTTGGTTCAAACAACCGGTTGCAGGTATAAAGCTAGAGATAAAGGATCCAATGGATATATATACTATGATAACACCAGTGAAATTAATATATCAAAGAATCTAGTGATGCATACCAAAACAAAACACATAGCTATAAAATATCATTTTTTAAGAGAATTGGTACAAGATAAAGAGGTTAGATTGGAATATGTAAATACAAAAGAACAAATTGTAGAAATATTCAGTAAGCCATTACCCAAGGATCCATTTCTTTATCTAAGAGGTAAGCTAGGGGTCATTCCCCTATCCAAAGTTCACTAAATGAAGTTTAGTGATGCATCAACTAAAGCATGTTGAAGATCAATCAATTGATGTAGTATTGACAAAGACATATTGCAAATGAATCAATACATGAGGTACATTGATATTTACTGAACATCATCTTTGGCATGAGATGTCAGAGAGGGAGAATTTTGATGTCATATCTCACAGAAATTTAATCACTTCAAGAGATAAAAAAGAGGGAGATATCAAAGGCAGAAGTTTGCTGATAGAGGGTGAAATTAAAGGTAGAGGGAGTTCTCATGGATGAGAATAAGAATAAAACTAAGGATATGTTCCTTCATTTATTCTTTCTCTAAAATTTCATTGCATTATGACATGTGTTGCCATTAATGCCAAAGAGGGAGATTGTTGGAAATAATTGATTAATTGTGTATTGTCTTTGATGTTACACAAAATTTCATATCATTACCAACTAGTGTATGTTGAGCTCACTTAGGGATTGAAGTTAGTTTTTTGAGTCTATCGAGCATTCCAGAGTTTTCCTAGTTCAGAAGACAGTGTCTATTGAGCTCACTCGAGTGACAAAGGAGAGATTTTTGAAGTTGAGTGTTAACAGAGCTTACTTGGTTAATGAAGAAATTTTTTTATGGAACTAGTGTTAACTGAGCTCACTCAGTTACCAAATAAAATTTTCAATATGCAGTATTAACTGAGTTTACTTGGTTAGCATAGGAAAATCACTTTGAATTAGTATCCACCGAGTAGGGTTAGCTAACAAAGGATTTTCTTATTTTGGAATATTGTGTTCAGTTGAATTGTTTGTTGGTTCTAGCTAACCAAAAAGATTAATATTTATTATTCTACATTGTATTCAAGTTGACTTGATAATGTGTAATATATAAATATAAGGTAAAGTTGAGGATTAGATGAAGTAGCATAAGTGGAACATAATTGAAGATTTGATGATGCTAAGAGGAAGAGAATTAGAAGGATAAGTACAATATCATTGTTGAGATGAAAAGATACATTTGATCAAGAAGGATCAAGTATAAAAGCTAGAATTGAGATCTGTAATCAATAATTCAATTGCATCAAAAATCAAGTCATCTCATTGTTACTCTCTAACCATTGTAGCAGTGATCTAAATCTCTTGACAAAGTTGGCTTAACAACTATTTCTAAATCCTCTAACAACATGGCATTTCTAATGAATTGTCTAAAGACCTCTAACAAGGCCACTCCTAATAGAGTAATTAAATCCTCTAATAGGGTCACACCTAATAGTGTTTTTTATAACCTTTAAAAGGGTTGGTTCCTAATAGGGCTCACTTCAAAAAAGTGAAAATTAGCAACTAGTTGCAACTGGTGGTTTTTCCCAAATTGGGTTTCTACATTAAAATCTTGTGTCCATGTTATTTCTTGTATGTGTTTGCAACTAAGTTAAAGTAATATCAATCATAGATAATATCTTAAGATTTTCATGTTAAGAATTTCCTGAGCTATTTCAGTGTTTACCAAGTTACAACATTTTCTTGTGTGTTTATCGAGTTTTAATAGAGTTCAATTTTGATTTATATTGACATCTAAGGGATTTGGGATTTATTTTTGTGGTAATTGATTCACCCCTCCTCTCTCAGTTACTTCTCTTATATTTACAACAAGATGATGATAAATACATTAATTTGTGTTTATATGTTGATGATATGTTTGTAGAGAGGTCTATAATGGATCATATTAAGGGATTACTAATATATTTGGTGGTAATTTTTGATGGCCAATTAATGAAATTCCAAGTGAAAATAATCAAAATTTTGACACAAGTCAACATCAGAGTTATTTCATTAGATATTTTGATAGAAGGGATGAATGTTGCAATTTAGATGCAAAAAATTATTAAATATCATGAACCATTTGCTTGACATTGCTAATACAAACATGCTAAACATACCATCTCAAAAAATATATAATCATTACAATTCTAGTGATACCATAGACTTTAGTGCAAAGTAATTTTTAATAGGGATGCCTTTGGGACTACAATAATACTATTAGAAATGGCTGTCACCAATATTAGATTACCATTGGAATTTTGAAAGCTAGTCTAAATGATTTCAAATGGGGACACCATTGATAGTATAGTATCCCCATAGAAAATGAATGTTGCCAATATTTGGTTCTCATCAGAGTACTAATAGCTATTCTAATAGGGGCCCCATCAGGAGTATAAAATCCCCATTAGAAGTCTCTATTGCAAATATTACATGGTCATCATAGTTCTAATGGGGTGTGATTAATTTTTTCTAAAAAGTATTTTTCAAATATAATGATTATCTAAAATAATGGTCTTACATGGATCCTAAAATAATTTTCAATGTGAATCAAAATAAACTCTACTCAAACTGAAAATACTATTGTAACTCAGTTAACATTGAATCACTTTACAAACACTAAGAATTACTATAACTAGGTAAGCACTAAAATATTACTTCTTTAGATCTCTAATGTGATTAACCATAGTTAGCTTAGTTGTAGAATAGAAACAAAATAACATGAAAACATATGACACTAGGATTTAATGTGGAAACCCAATTTGGGAAAAACCACCAATTGCAACTAGTTACTATTTTGCACTCTTTTGAAGTGAGCCTTGTTAGGAGCCAACCCAATTAAAGGATACAAAACACACTATTAGGTGTAACCTTGTTAAAGGATTTAATCACCCTATTAGGAGTGGTCTTGTTAGAGGTCTTTAGACACTTCAATCTAGAAGTGCCACCTTGTTAGAGGATTTGAAAAATAGCTGTTAAGCTAACTCTATTAAGAGATTTGACACACTACTAAAATAGTTAGAGAGTAACAATAATATGACCTAATTGGTGATGCAAATATATTTCTGATTTTAGATCTCTATTCTAGCTTGAATACTTGATCCTCCTTGATCAGATAAAATTTTTTAGGTCGATCAACTCAAGATACTATGCTATCCTTCCAATTTGCTTCCTCGGTTTATCTTTTAAATCCCACACTTCTCTCTTTCAATCCCATAACTTGACCTTATATCTTTTTCATGGTCAAGTTGATTTGAATACACTTACAAATATTTAAAATTCATCCCTTAAGTTGGATAGACTTAATAAATGTTAGTAAATAGTTTTTCCCACATGTATTCATTTGTGAAAATAGAGAAAAAGCATGTAAACTAACAAATGAATTCCTATAGAAGAGATTGAGGTATTCTCTACTTGATATTTCTTCACTAAAAAAAGGCATAGCTACCTTTATTGCAATGAGATTTTTGATCTAATAACTCAACAAAAAGACCTTTTAGGAAAACAATCTACTAAAAATGTTGAATGAACTTATTTCATCTCATCAATACAAAATAAACTTTAATTGAAAAGAACCACTTGATTTCAATTATCAAGATGACCCACATATTTGAAAATTAAAACTACCGAGTAGGCAAATTGATAAAACTAATTTCTCATAGCATCCAAGTATGAATTGGAAATTTCAAATTGAGTAACAGAAATAGCTAAAAGCTTGAACAATATCTTCAGAAACACTAATTTAAATAGGCAGATAATAGTATCCACTTACAAAGCTTTTAACCATAAATCAAACTGTGGAGTTTCATTGTATCCGCAAAAATTTTGAAATGTTACTTCTAACTTGGAAAATCATAAACAAAAATAGCTTTATCTATCGATCTGCTAGAGAATTCTAACCCTTTCAACATACTAATTATTACATATATGTAGGCATGGGGCTGGACCATTTCCAAAATTACCCTGCTAGGAGTTAATTGTTTTTTGCCAAAGTAACTGATAATTGAAATGCAAGAAACAAGAAATTGAAAATAAAAAGTAACTAAGTGATTAAGTGTAAACGCCTATCTTGATCAAATAGCATTGTCCCCTATTGCCATGCCTTTCACTATCTTCCACATTTTGTAGGCAGTAGAAGAGGCCGAGATAATAGATTGATTTGGCAAATTGACATAGGCAAACCTTTGCTTCTAGATTTCTTTCATCTTCTCTAGTTCGGCAACCTTTTCCTCATGCATTTCCAAATGTTTTAGATTAATGATTAACATAGCCTCTATATGTGCCACATTGGAAAAGTCATGCCTAGCTAGTGCCCTTTTGGCTTGCCACTCCTGAAAATTATTCTAAACCTCTTTGATTATTTCATCTGATTGGGCAACCAAGTCATCTTCTTTTCCCATGAACTGTTCAACAAACCACTTAAGATCATTTTGGATGATCTGGTGTATGACCTTAAGCTCTTGCAACGCTTCTTTAATTTTAGTTACTCCTTGTGTGAGTGCCTCATTTCTCCATTCAATGCAATTTTTGTTGACATACATGGCCTTTTCATCTAGACTAGCTATAGGACATTCAGCCTAAAATTTTTGTAGGCCAAGCTCTTGCACATCTTCCAACCACATCACCACTTTTTCCTAGTTGTTCTTTTCTTTTCCATATCCTTCATTACTTGATTCCACCTTTTGGTAATGTTTGATATCTCCTTTGAGGCATGGTCCAAGTGATTTATGTGCTTTACGGTATCATGTAGTACATCTTGAACCCATTCACCTACTACTTTAGCTACTGCTTTGCACTTATGCAGATTCTCCAATGATTTCTGATTGGTCATAGAGGATACATCAATAATGGCTGACATCTTATGAATTGGCTTTGATTTAGGGTGCAGGATAGCATTAATTTACTACACCATATTTTTTTAATCATTTCCTTCATTTCTTGCTTATCTTGCCCATCTTTCCATACTCTGTGCGCGATCTTTTTATTAGAAACTTCAAAGAATTCCATATCTACTTTGCAGTTCCCTTTTCCCAAATCAACCTTTGTTATTTGGAAAACTTGAGGCACTATAGAATCACAAGAGCTTCCATCTAGTGGTGTAGCTATCTCTGCTGCCCATCGACCTAAACTTTTGTCAAAATTGATTCTTGCTTTGGTCCTTGCTTTTTTCACTTTAGGTGCCTTACCAAGGAACTTACTGACCAGATCGTCAATAGGCATAGATATTGGGACTATTCTCCTTTTCTTCTCCATTGATGTCTCTAACCATTTAGGCATAGCTTGATCTTTTATAGTAGCATGAGAAAATTTAACTAAGGAGAGATTACTTTCTTGGTTCTTGGTAGCCATTTGCAAATTCTGGGATTCAGGTACATTATCTGCCATAGGTAAGTCTTCTATTGTCTCCAAGTCCATGGTTATGGTGTTCTTGCTTTTGATGGCCGATGCCTTCTTTATGCTTGAGTGGGTTATTCTCCTTCCTTTTGGAATTTCTTCTTTAACTTGAAGTTGAAGTATTTCAGGAATTGCTTCAACTTCAACTTTAGGTAGACCTACAATAGAATCAGGAACACCTAAGTTTGTTTGCTTCCTAGTAGTCCTTTTATCTTTTCTTTCCAAAAATTTCCCAAAAATATCTAGAGTAGCCATGGCCTTTAACTTTATCCACTTGGTAGCTCTACCTATTATATCCTTGGTATGGGAATAAACATCATTTTCTTCCCTCTTTTCCCAATCAATTTTGGGAATGGGCATGCATTCAATCTAGTCGATGTAAAACTAATCAAGCACTTCTTCAGAATCATCATCTTTTATTCCATAAGTATCCAAATCCATATTAAACATAGTGATATGTTTAATGGTTAAGCAAGACCACAATTTTTTCCTTACCTCAAGTTCATTAATGTAGTTTGCCCAAAAATCCCCTAATTGTGGGGAGTGAACTAGGGATACTGCATTCTTAACATGGTTTTTGACAAAGCCGATGTAGTCAAAATCTAATCAAAAAATGAAAGGTTTGAAGCATAAGCGGGTTAACAATTTTTCTAACAATATGGCTTCTTTCAGACTAGGGCATCTATAGTGTCCAATCTCAATTGGGAAGAATGCCGAAGATGATCTTTTTGAAATCTAAAAAGACTCAAGAACTAAAACAAATTGCCTACACATCTCAGATAACACTATAGAATTTGAACAATAACGTGGCAGCTTTAAAGGTTCATTAGAAAAACCACCCACTTTGATATATGTAAATCTAGAAAATTGAATGTAATAACAACCATAGATTTGCACAACTTGCATAGCTTCTTTTTTCATCCTATCATTCTCCCGACCTTGAAGTTCAAATACCAATTTCCCTAGAAAGAAATCATTGACCCTCTTGAACTCTTTGCATACTATAGCTTCTTGAAGATCATCGTAATATTGCTAAATGGGTATGTCATTAACCCAAGGTGCATGTGGAAGATAGTCCCATTCTTTTGATGCAGCTAGAATGTAAATTAGATAAGAAGACAAGAAAAATGGGTCATAGTTGTTAACAACCATTAAACCCCTGTGTAGGTTTTATGCTATGAGATCAGACCAATCAATGAATTTAACCCCTTCAATGATCTTCTGTATGAAAAAGTACATCCAAGATTCCTAGTGGAATGCATGCTCATTTCCTTTGATCCTATTCAACAAAAGAACCATGTCTACAATTTCTTTTATAAAATGTTCAATAGTCAATGGCTGAGGTAGTCTAGAACCTCCCTCTGATGGTTTCAAAAGTCAAGACTGAGCTATCTTGTTATCATAGCTATTTTTATTTTTGGCATACAGGCACTTAGCTTCTTCAAATGTCCATGGCTCATAAGGTTCCTTGTGGGGAATTCTAAAGGCCGAATGGACATTGGTTCTATTGATTCTAACAATCACTTCCTCTAAGGCTTTTTTGACACATCCAGAAATAGGGTCATAATGGCTTGCACATTCAAGGGCAAGTTCTGGATATGTGATAGTAGTGAGAAAAGAGACAAATTCTAATAATCCACTATTGACTAACCTCTGATAAATGGGGCTTGACTGGGTATTCTTGGCTTGTTCAATTAATTTAGATAAACTTTTATTTACCATGAATGTGTCATGAATGTTAGGTAGGGAACTGAGCAAAGAAGGTTTCTCCAACTTAGGCAATTTTGGGCGAAAAAGCATCATGACTGCTAATAAAGATAGGCTTTACAATATATGGCTTGAAATACCTCAAAACAAAGCAAACATAATTTGAAATACAAAGGGGTATGAAGATGTACTTATAGTTTAACAGAGACAAAGCCTGCTACTTGCCCTTCTTACCCGATAATACTGGGAATTTCTTCGAAGAAAATGGAATGAGCAAAAAAGGGCTAAAATGAATGCATTTAAGGAATGATTTGTGTGGAAGATCACAGGAATAGATATGGCAACTAAGTGCACTAATTACCCACTCATGTGGCATAATTTTGAAAAGATGTCGCATGTGCTTTGTTTTAAATACTATATCAAATCCGCACGTATGCTACTGCATTAGGTGATAATGACATGACAATTTTATCCTTCAACCAAATCTTGCCATAACCAAACATTTACTGCCTTAAATCTTGAGGAAAGAGATCAAACTTGACACATGAAGACTAAGGTAGACCTGAACTTGAAGTTGAGGTAAACTAAAACTTCAAGTTCAACTTTGAGACAAGAATAACTTGGGACTAAAAAAATATTAGAGTGCAAGAGAAATTATAAGCACTAACAATTGGCTCCTATTGGGGAATGAGACTGAAAGGATCATGTATGAACCCAGGGTCTTAGGCTTTATAGATGGATTCAAAAGATGACAACACAAAATGAGAAACAGAACATGAAAGGAAAAATAGAAAAAGATGCTATTTACAATGAGACATGAAAATGGACCTAAAGATGGTACAACTTGAGGTCCTACTCATTGTAGGATAGGGGGAGTTCATCTCCATTAGGATACTACAGCTTGAAGGCATTTGAACCTAGTTCTTTAGATATTACAAATGGACCTTTCCATAGACTTTCAAACTTAGAATGAGCTCCTTTAGGTTCCTTTCTTTTATCCCATAATAGCACCTAGTCTCCTTTCATGAATTTATGTGGTCTCACTTTTTGATAAAAAATCCTTTTAGCTCTTGTCTAATGATTTTTAATGTGATTCAATAGCTCTCTTCTTTCTTCTTCTATTTTTTGGAGATATAGTATTCTCTTCTCAATGGAAGATTGGAATATTTCATCTTCAATTACTTTCTGTAAATTCAATGTGGCTAGTTCTAAAGGCAAGGACAATTGTGCCTCAACTCTGTACACCAATTCAAAAGGTGTCATACCTATGGCTCTTTTGGGAGGAGTCTTGTCAGCCCAAACTACTTCATATAACTTCTTGTGCCAATATTTTCCCTTTTTGTCCACCAATTTTTTCATTATGTTAACTAGGTTTTTGTTCATGGACTCAGCCTCTGCATTACCTTGAGGGAAGTAATTTGAAGAATGAGACAAATGGACACCATGATCATAACAATACAATTGAATTTCCCTGGATGAAAAATTCTGTGCATTATCTATCACTATTTTACTAGGAGTACCAAAACAAGTCAAAATATTTTCTGTCAAAAATTTGCACACCACCTACGAAGTTGTCACTTAAACAAGAATTGCCTCTACCCATTTAGTAAAATAGTCAATAGTAGTAAGGATGTGTGTATGTCTAGCACTTGAACTTGGATTAATAGGCCCTATAAAATCCAATCCCCACTGTTGAAATGGTTCTTCTATGATCACTGGTTTTAGGGGTAGAGCAGCCAATTGCGGTTTCTCAATAAATAGTTGACATTTTTCACCCTTCCTAACCCAATGGTAGGCAACTTTAAACATACTTTGCCAATAGTATCCACTTCTTAAGATTTTGAATGATGTTACTGTTGATGAAAAAGACCTCCATAGGCTCCATCATGAAAGGTTTCCAATAACTTACCTTGTTGGTCAGTATCGACACATCTTAAAAACATACCATCTAAACCACATTTATATAAGATATTATCAATTATAGCAAACTTAGCTGCTCTGAGTTGG
The DNA here is from genome assembly GCA_028749045.1 of Cupressus sempervirens. Classification (NCBI taxonomy): domain Eukaryota; kingdom Viridiplantae; phylum Streptophyta; class Pinopsida; order Cupressales; family Cupressaceae; genus Cupressus; species Cupressus sempervirens. The sequence goes on along the minus strand of CM053792.1, from coordinate 399,029,011 downwards.
AGAGTTTGCTAGTCCTTTCCTTTTAGGTGATCAGGATATCTTCCGTATGTCAAGAAATAAGCAATATCTGAATACCATCCATCTTGGAGACTTACAAACAAGCAAGTGGGATTTGACTCCTCTTTTTCACCTTCTATAATAAGTTTACACAAGCCCTATCCTTGAAACAATTTTTTTGGTCAGATATCCAAATCAAATTCTTAGACATTTTCTACCCATGTGGCCCTATTGTTGACTGCTACATCCTACTATGTGAGAATGCTCTTGACCGCAGTGGATGACACATACACTATGGAATGAGAATGCAGAATATAGTATCTAAAATATTTTACTACTTTTACAATAGCAAAAGCTTTCTTTTCAGATAGAGAGTAATTAAGCTCATGTTTCTTCAAAGGTATGCTCATAAAAGAGATAGGCATTTCTTCCCCTTTGTCATTCTTTTGGAGCAGCATGCCTGACATGGTATGCTCAGATGCATAACAATACATTATAAAATATTTTTTTAAATTAGGGTGAAAAAGTGTTGGGGCTTTAGCAATAGCTTCTTTTACCTCCTTGAATGCTTTTGACACTGGCTCATCCCATTTGAAACTCTACTTGTCACTGAGTAATTTGGCCATAGGTTTAACAGTTTTTGCAAAATTAGGTACAAATTTTCTCAAGAAATTGATTTGTCCAAAGAAGGATTTAACACCATTTTGATTGACAGGAAGACATAGCTGCTGGATAGCTTTCACCCTTTCTGGGTCAATTTTAATACCTTCTTTTAAGACCATGTGTCCAAGTAACTTTCCCTCTGTCATGGTAAAAATTGATTTCTTGGGATTCAATGATATTCTGTGATCTCTACACTTCTATATTACCTTTCTCAAATCTTTCAAGTTTTTCTTCTATCTTCAAGAAAACACTGTTAAGTCATCAAGGTGCACTGTGATACATCTATCCAATAAGTTATCGAAAGTTGAATTCATAGCTCATTGGAAGGTGGCACTAACATTTATTAAGCCAAAAGGCATTCTTTTGTAGGAAAAGGTCCCCCATGGTGTTGTAAATGTCATTTTGTGTTGATGATCTTCAACAACTTCTATTTGGTTATAACCAGAGAAACCATCTAGAAAAGACATCATTTCTGAACGAACAACTATTTGAAGGACTTGATCCCTTATCGGCAAAGTGAAATTGTCTTTCAAACTTGCTTGATTAAGGTTTCTAAAATCAACACAAATCCTTATCTCTCCTTTCTTTTTCCTCATTGGCACTATGTTTTCCACCCACGTGGAATGATGAATTGAAAAAATAATGTGAGCTTTTAACATCTTGTCTATTTCCCTAAAAACTACATCATAAACTTTTGGATTATATGTCCTCAACTTTTGCCTAAAAGGGGAAGTTCCTGGTTTCAGAGTAATGTGGTGTTTGAATTTACCATTTCTGAAAGTCTTCAAATCATCGTAAGACCAAGTAAAAACATCAACATATTATGATAGGAGCTTTGTGAATCTAATTCTCTCTCCTTCATCACAACAAGTTCCCAAATTGATAATTCTAGGATTATGTTTATCTCTCAGATTCACTTTTTCATAATTAGCATTCAGATTCTCTTTAGGTGTTACATCTTGAGCTAAGAAAGTATCTCGCCTATCAAAAAGTTTCTCAAGATCAACTAGGCCTTTAGGTATCACATTTCCTTTTAATTGTAATATATCATTCCCATCAGGCAAGTTAGGGCTAAATTCCCTACATTCCACATTTGAGCCTTCAAAGTAGTTCATGGAGAATTTCTCTACATTTTGCAAGAAAGCATTAATATGAGCATCATCTTTAAATACTTTCCAAGAATTATTATTATTAGGGACACTTAGTCTGTGGATGATTTCAACTTAATACTTCTTATTTATGAAATTAGGATGAGGAATTAACAAAGAAGTTGATACTACTAATGAGTCTGCCTTCTCATTTAGCTCTCGAGGGATTGCTTCAATTGCAAATGCATCAAAAACTTCTATTTCATCCCATACTCGATTCTTGTAATATTTTAGTCTCTAGTTTTTAACTGAAAACATACCTTTAACCTATTTCACTATTAATTCAACATCTCCTCTTGCTTTTAATAGCTTGATGTTCCTTCTTTTGGCTTCCTCAATGCCTAGAAGTAGGGCCTCATATTCAGCTGTATTGTTGGTATTTTCAAAATGCAAGCTTATAAGAAAAGGGGAATTTCTAATCATCAGGTGATATGAGAACTACTCCAACTCCAGATCCATTTGAACGACAACTCCCATCAAACTTGAGGGTCTATAGCAGATCATCTTCTATTGATTTCTCACCTATTTTCTCATCTTTAAATAGAATCAAATAATTAGCAAAATCAGTTTCTTGATAAAGAATTTGAGATTTAGGATCATCAGATGGAAATATTATGTACTTGGATTTTGTTTCAAGTAATAAAGTTACTTTCTCCTTCCCAATAGGTATCACAGCTTGAGACTAATCCATCTTAACTTCCCCTCCTAGATCTTGATAGAAAGTCCAACTAAGAAGCATGCCATCGCTTATGAGGATATCCACTACCAAGATGGTGAGCTTAATTCTTTTCTCAGGGTAAGCCGCTAGTGATACTTGGGCATCTTTTATCTGACCCACCAAGGGTACTTGTTTTGAATCCATGGAGTAACATTTGCCAAATGTTTTGGTTAAAGGAAGATCCAAAGATTTTTCTACTACTACTGGCATTATATTATCTGAAGCCCCTGAATCTATGATGTAGTTATTGAGGTTAAAGCCATGTAATAAGAGAGAGACATAGAATGGATCAGGCTTGTGATTATAAGAGAGTTCAGCATCGATTGGGTCTGGTTGAATTACCTCTTCCTAACTATGAGATTTTTGTGTTTCTGACTTCTTGCCCTTTGAAAATTCTTTCTTTTGATGATCAACTATTTCATTTCCATCTAAGACTTTGACCTCATTGATCTATTTGGCCACTTTTTTAGGAGGTGATTGATTAACATACTCAATCAACTTGTTAAGTTCACTAGGGTTCATCCTCAAATATTTTGCAGGAGAGATTTGTATCCTTAATGTCTTACAAAACTCAACAATGTCAAATGTGGAGTCAAAAGCAACTACTTTCTTTAAGATTTGAGGAGGAATTGTTGAAACAAGTGATGACTTACCTTCACTTTCTCCTTTCGGCCTTTGCTCCTTGGCCTGAGTGGGGGTTGATTTATTTTTATCATGAATATCAGCTGCTTCAGCTCTTTGCCCTCAGGTCAAGACCAAACATGAAGCCTCTTCTAAGGTCAACAAAATGTCATTACCTCTATCAGAATTAGATTCATATTCAAGGTAATAATTTATGGAGTCGCCAGGTTCCTTAGAAAATTCTTCTTCTATTATTACATTAGTGGAAGCCACTCTTTCTGCTTCAAGCTACTAATATCTAATATTTTCAGGACAAGAAGTTCCCTCATGATCATTTGTCAGATGAAAAACACACATGTTGTTTTTGCTAGCTGGAGCTTCAATTTGTAAACTTTGTTGACTTGAGGGTAAAGTCAGTTGTTTTCCCTGAAAACTACTTTGGCCCGAGAATTTCCTTGGGATATTTTGATAATGAGTGTTCATTTTAGGGAGTTGTTTCTTAGTAGTCATCACATCATTAATGAGTTTTTGAACCAATGGGTCTGATTTTTTGGATGAAGGTGATCGAGTTTTAGAATTCTGCATCTCTTTCTTCCATTTACCTATGGCTAAAAGGTCATCTTCTAGTTCAATTGCTAGTCTCTGGGCAGCTTCAACATCTACTACTCTGTTCCTTCTTAAGTGAAAACTGATGTCTGGGGGCATTGCATTAACAGAGAATCCTTTACGATTTTCATCATTAGGTCTCTTGGTAGCATGAATTTTATGAATTATTTTATTGAATTTTGCTACAAAATCTCTCATAGGTTCATGTACTTCTTTCTTCAACTGAGTTAACTAGAGTAGTAAGGTATGTTCATCTTCAGAGGATTTAAATCTATCTTCAAAGGCAACATGCATATGATTCCAATAAGTAATGGACCCTTGAGGAAGATGATGAAACTAGTTTACTGCATCATCAATCAAAGTTTACACAAACAACCTCACAGCTACATCTTCATGTGCGACAACAAGGACAACACATGCAATATTAAAGGCATTGAGGTGCTCATCAATTGACTTCTTTCCATTGCCATAGAATTTGGGAAACACTTCTCTAGCACCTTTAGGAAGTGGATTAAGATTACCTCCAAGAGCCAAAGGATCTACTTGTGCACCCCAAGGATTAGTAGCCATTCTAGGGAGGATGAAATTCAATAGTTGGATGTTTAAATGGGAAGGCATTAATGTCCTTGGTAATATTAAGGCTTAAAGGTTCATATCTATTGGGGTGGATTTTCTAGGGGAAGTTGGCCTACTTTTACTCTTGACTAGCTTCTTCCATTTCTAGGAGAGATTAGGGGCAAAATTAAGGTTTTTTACAAATTCATAAGACTCATCAATGAACCCCTTTCTTTCTTCACTCTGAGTGTACCTTCTACTAGTTAGTTTATCACTAAATAGACTGACATTAAACACTCAAAAAGGCCTTGGGATTAGTCTATCAACTATTGCTTCTTTGTTAGCAATAGGTATGCCCCTAATGAGTTTAGCTCTTTCTTCTTCTCTTTCAAGCACTTAGTTAACTTGTGTAAATTGTTCTAGGCTTGTTCTATGTTTCCATGCTTGTGCGCTTAAATCAGAAATGATATATTATTGTGTATTATCAAACCCTAAGCCTGGGTGAAGTACTGGGAACACTTTGTAATGAGGTAGAACCATTTTATTGTTCCCTAGCAGAGTCACCAAAAACTATTAGTAAACAATTTTGTCCTTCAAATAGAAATGCAAATAATGACTCAATATATTTCAAAAGAAGAACAAAATGCATTAACGATTGGATAGATTATCATTTTATTGATAATCTTCCTCAGAATTGAGAGGTACAACTCCCTCATAAAGGATATTCAATGAATGTGATATCTAGCTATGTCTTTAATCTGAAGACATAAAGGGTTTTTTCAGACATTCATCCATCAATATGGAATAAATGCGATCAATATATTGCTAAACTAGAAATGAATAAAAAACTAGTAAACAGCCACAGGACTATCTACTATGTGTCCATATTATAAAGAAAATTGAGAAAGCTGTAAACATCTTTATGCAAAAATGTGAACACATAACCACAAGACTACATATATCACATCAGACATAGTAATAAATAACTGCATCTAAAATAGAAATAAAAGGACTCCAAAATCCTTTCAGATCAGAAACACGAATGTATATGATTGTAGAATCTAACACACTTATGTCCCTCTTTATTTCAAAGACATGATAAAACAATAATAGTATTGTTCAATCCCTTATCACAGTCAATCTACATAAAATGAAACTGCTTCCTCTATTACAAAATAGAAATCTTCTCCCTAAAAATGAAGAACCCCTCTCTTATTATTCTATCTACTATTTATCTTCTCCTTCTATCGATTCTTTTTCAGTTTGAATAACTATTTCTTGAAACTGCTTGCAACCTTTCATATTCCACTATCCATTATTGAGGAAGTGTGATGTATCAAAAAGATAAACATAGTGTTTAATAAACATCATGATATTTCTTACATTCATCCAAATTCCTCTTATGGATGCCTGTCACTACAAAATTAAAATGAGTTGCATGTGCATGTTGGACAGGTGGCATATTCTGGTAACAAATTACTATCATGATCTTGTAACTGTGATAACCCTTGATCCGTTATGAGTTTTGCAAAATGGCTTGGAGAGGATTTAGATAGCTAGGTTTCCTCAAACATATCCAGAATTCAGCTGAATCCAATAGTTGGATTAAAATATGTGGGCCTTGCAACACGACTATTTTTCTGACTGTAGAATATCTATATTTTCTGGTGCATTGACAGACTTGCATTTAGTTCATCATAACTTTTGACTTTGGCCAAATTTTGAAGATCTCTTGGGTGAAGATTTAGAAAAATTGATTTTCTACAACATATCAAAAATTGAAGAAAATATGATAGTGGTATAAAAAGTTATGCTCACCACATTGTGACTATTTTAATGCTAACAAAAATCTGTAGCTACAGGCTATATTAAAATTTATAACAATATATACACTAGTACCTGCACATGAATCACATGTTGTTTTCCTAATATATATATCATTATCCACCACCACCTTCTAACCTTGGATCTTGGACTTCAAACCTTGAAATAGGATCTAAGCTTGATTTTAAGCTAAAGCCACAAATTCGAAATGATGAATCTAAGCCTTTGATCTGTGAACTACATACTTGAAACTATCCATGAGTTTTGCACTAAGAATGGTGGATTATTTTTAGGCTTCACCATTTCAAATGAAATTTTGAAACTCCCAATCTTGATTGAATCATAATTATTCTTGAACTTCTGATTGCTAAGGCTGAAACTAAAAATTTGAACTAACACTGCACTTTGCACCGACTCCAACATGAACTTGAAGTTAAAGTTGAACTAACACAAAACTTCAACTTCAACTTCAACCTACCCATATGTGAGTAGGAATGTTGAAAAATAGGAGAATGAATGGCTTGATTTTAACATTTTGTGCTAATGATAGAACTTGAAGTTGAACTTGAACTGGCTAGAAGATTCAACTTCGACTTTGACACTCGAAAGTATATTATGAAATCATCGAACTTGAAGTTGAACTGACTTGAAGGTTCAACTTCAACTTCAACTTGGGTATTCCCATGGCTTAAATGTTTGACGTTAAGGCTGAAGAAAAATATAAGTGTAATAATAAATAAATTCATTAAACTAAATATGTTGATTCAAGAAAATCCTTTGATAGCTAACCCATCTCGGTCAACACTAACTCAAAAAATACTTTCTTTTGACTTTGTTAATTGCCTAAACTTGGTTAACATTGCATCCTTAACTAAATTCCTTTGGTAACTGAGTGAGCTCAGTTAACACTAGTTCTATGCCAACTTCTCTTTGGTGCCTAAGTGAACTCGATAGACACTTTATTCCTACAAAATTTCTTTGGTGCTTGAGTGAAGCTCAACACATACTCTCTCTTAACTTGTTTTACTATGGAATGCTCAAAAAATAGTACAAATTTTCTGCATCACTCGAGTGACCTTAATAGACACTAATTGGTAAAGACTTGACATTCTATGTAACATCAAAGACAATATACAATTAAAAAATTGTTTTCAACATTTTTTTATCATTAAAAATATATATTATAGAAACCCTACATTTTTAGTAAAGCTTTTTGGGGAAATCTAAAAAATAAAATTTATTGCCTAATTCACAGGGCTACTAGGAATAGACCTGGAAGGGGCAATTTGGACTTGGGTGTAAAAACAATATGAAGTATGGTCATTGAGCTTGATATCTACATATATGAAGTTTTTTTAGACACTTAGAAGGATTGGGGTCAACATTTGGAGTTGGCATTAAACATTGGGTTAGTCAAGGGAGTCAAGAGTTAAGGCACGAGGAACCTTCAAAACCTTCCAAGTGATAAGGTTTTCCATAGTTCTAAGGTGATATTTTATACTAGACATTCTTGAGAATAAAGGCACATAATGGGCCAAGTATGGTTTTATCCCTTACAAAGGGATCCAAAGGCTATAGATAAGTTTAGGATATTGGAATACATTTGACTTGACTAGTTGAAAGTCAACAAACCTCTAACTTGAACACAATCCAACCTATCTTCCTTAACTAGGTCCTTAGTTTTATGTATCTGATGCCTATACATTTTAATTTTCAAAAATATTTTTTAAAGGAATCTCTAAATAAATTGCAAATTCCAATACATTTTTGGGAGCCTTACAACATATCAAAATTCTGGTGGTACTTATGTTGGACTAAGACTCTAAAAAATTGCCAATTCTGCCTAAAAGAAGCCTAATGAACCCAAATTTACAAAGCACTTAAGTACTCTTATTTTATATATATATATATATATATATAATGTTTGTGATGTACTAAGAAGATTCACTTAACAAATAAGTAGCTTAATTCCTGTATTCATAAATTACTAATATTAATAATAAGTACACATCTTTTAAGGAACCTATTTTTATTACTACTTTGATAACCTCAAGCTAGGAAATATATAACTTACATGCATCATTTTTCCAAAACTTATACCATAGTAAATATCTTGAATGTTTCAATAACTCCTTATGGGTCAACTATTTTTTTTTCATATGCATATTTCTTGTGCACTTCCTCTTGGTAGACCACAATATCATGTCACATAATGGAATAACTAATTATATTTTTAAAAATTCACGCCTTGAAATAATAGAGGCTGAAATAAAACATAATTTTCCCTTGCCTAAATTTATTTTAGTAATTTTGGCTTACTGATTATGATGTCATAGTTCTTATAAAAGGGGCACACAATTTGAAATATTTCAAAGAAGGATCATATGCAAGATAAACCTAAATAAATTTCATGGAAAATATCATAGTTGTCAAAAGAAGAAAACTCAAAAAGATAAGAGATCAAGTCTTGTAAAAAAACTATGTATGATTAGATGTCTTACCAAATTAAATTAACCTAATAAGAAATATCCCTCATCAAACTTCCACAAATAAGTTTCCAAATGATTAAAAGTAGGTGCTACTATAGAAATTGGAAAAGTAAATGATCAAATTATAAATCAAATTCATCATGAAGATTGAGCATTATACCAAGAAATTTATCTATCCAAAAGAAATATTCTCCTCACCAAGTGCTTCTGAAACCTCACATTGTGGATTCTTCAATGCTAAGAACCCTACTACTATAAAAGTGTCTTCATATTTTACTAGCTCATTTGCAACTTCCTTTTTCACTATAACCTAAAAAATTACAATTAATTCATGTCTTTTAATAATATTATTATTACAAGTTAAAGGAATAAATTATTTTCCAAGGAAGTAACACCAGAGGCCTACTCCTAGGACCTACCCTATCTCCTCATTACCCTGGGTTTTATTCCTAAGTTAAGTTAGTAGAAAGAACAATTCGTAGATGCAAAGTGATTTGGTTATACCAAACTTATAAAATAGAAACAAAATTATGAGTGCTATATATTTCAAGTATGTTAGATTGTCAAAATAACTAAATACCTTCATGGGTATTAGTAATGTGACCATCAATATCATTATCAATATTGCAACAAGAAATAATAGTAAAATAAATGACAAGATTAGAGGCATCATACACTGCGGGAAGTAGTTTAGGCCTCCAAAATTGGCTCCCACATATTCTGACAAGACCAAACTCTCCCTTTCTACATTTCCATCATGCTCAAGAGAAGGGAGCTATAAATAAAAAAATAAATTATTTGAATTTTTATTCCTATAAATGAGTTGCAGTTATAAATCAATAACAATAATTAGTTTATTAAATAATATACATTCAATAATTAATATCAACAACCAATTTAGACCACAGATCATGGCTCTAAAAATATATAGTTAAATGAATATACATAAGGTTATACAGATACAATGTAAAGAGTTACACATAAATGCTTAGGTTTCTAGGAGGGTAAACCTTTTTCTTATATACCATGTTGTTCTATGCTGCAAGTCTATTGGAACTATCTCAATATCACTAAGACCCTCAAATTTTATTTGGTTATTGTCAATGAGTATATAATTTTCATAACTATTGAAAACCTCAATCTCATATAAAATCATTCACATTTAAGCCAAGTAAAAGGTAATTAAGCCACCTTGTATTTTCTTGTAGCCCAAACACATTGAGAAAAGGGGTAGGTCAAACTAATGTATAGTTTGCAAAATCTTGTGCAAAATCCAATTTCACAAGAATGGTTTTAAAAGTTAACAAGAATGAAATCCTATATATCAAGATCAAAAGGTTTATACTCTTGTGGCTCTTTGTTAATTCAATAAAGGAAAGGAAAACAAAACATGTTCCCTATCCATAACTAATTGTAGAACATACCTTGTGGTTCCATCAAACAATGGGGGAGTCTCTGATTTGGAATTCAAAATAGGGAGATTGAATCTCTATAGTGCAATTTTGATCGTACATGTATTGAATGGTAATATACAAATGCAAATTTTGTACATATTATAATGAATGTTTTTATAAGCATGAAAGATCAATTATACTCAAGTTGCTTCCGATTATGTTCATAAATTGCTACTAAACAAAAATTCCTTGCATTCACTTCTAAATTTTCTTGCTTGAATGTAATGGCTTCTGGCTTCTTGTAGAGTACTTACATAGTACAAATTTGGTGGTGAAATAGAGAAAGTGAATGCACCAACATTGAACAAATTAAACATCACATAATAAGGCTTGTTTCCTAGCCCAAAAATGTTAAAATGTCAAAGTTGACTAGGTTTTTCCAAGTTTAACATTTTTTCTTAGATTTTCTTCTTCTCAATAGTGAGGATAGTGTATGAATACATGCAAGATTTATAAAAAAATTTGTTGAGAGATTGGTTTTCAAGTAAACAATGAAATAACCAAGTTCACAATGTTATAAACTAATCTTTGTTAGTTTAGGTGGGATGTTGAAAGGGTGGTTATAATGTTTTGGAGTCTATAGAGGTATATACATGATGTGAATGTTGAGGAAAAGAGATCTAGATGTTAGTGTGATAACCTTTTGAATCAATAGAGCTAATTGTTCCCGATATTTTAATATTGAGTTTCTATCATAGTTATATTTAAATGAAAATATATTACATTTAATAGTTTCTTTTGAAGCTTTATCATTTAGAAATAATATTAGGTTGAATCTAATGTAATTTAGATTTTAAATGATTCAATCTATTTCATTTTAGTGGAAGTTATCTCCATATTTTTCTGATTGATTCTAACTCTCTTATAATAAACATCAAACAATATAATGTATTTTCCTTGTAATTTACATTCTTAAATTAATCCTCTATTGGATAGGATTGGAGGAGGTTTTAAGTGCTAATTATCCAAAATGAGTGCAGGTTACCGTGTAAGGTATTTCATGTGGAAAAAAGTGTACAAGTGACTAGAGTGTCATAGGAAAGAGAGTTTCACTATTACAGTTAAAGTACTAGGTATTTTTCCAAAGTTTGATGCTAATATGGCCATGAAGGATTAAGGGGTGAATTAAGAAGACTCTAGTAAATATGGAATACAAGGGAGAAGTCAAAGTCCCTAAGGATAGGTAAAAATATTTGGACAAGGTAGAGATAGGGTTGACTATCCAATTAGAATAGTTATTTATAAGGTAGCTTTATATTTATTTTGTTAAAGTTGTGTTGAAGGGTTAAAAAGGGATTTTGTTTAGTTGATAGTTCCTTAGGAAGTAGTTACACATATCTCTGTGATTGGGTAAGGGACACAATATTGTGGGGTTTACTCAATGTAACTATTCTATAAGGTTGTAGATTAATTATCACAAGGAAGGTATTGAATATTGAATTTTTTGTGAGTAGTCATGGAGGTATGGTGTAATTATTTTGGTCATCCAAAATAATGTATGACTGTCCTCCATGATGGTAGAAATTGAAGGAGTCAAGTGCATTGTTGATTCAATCAAGGGTCTTGAGTTGGTATTGTTGGTGTTTTTACACTATTAAGAAACAAAATACTTAATACCAAGATGGTGAAGATCAAAATAACCTAAGGATTAGCTACTTCCCATAAATAGCTATACGTTCTTTAGATTTGAACCCAACTTCAACAAAATCATAAAAAAATTCTACTCTTTTGGCTTTGCAAAAACCAAGGCAGGTGCACCTAAGGGATAAAGAGATTCAAAACTTGATACTACTTTCACATTTCATTCATTCTTTGACATTATTATTATAATTCTCATCCCTTATTGTAGATTGGTCATAATTCTTCTTATATTTACAAATAATTCTAGTCAATAGTAGCTAACTAAGACCTAGATATCAAATGTAAACAAGTATTGACTAGCTTTGATATTCTCCATACATTTAAAGTAAAATTGATTTTGATTTTAATACTGAGCTTGATGTTTTTTCATGATTTCTTCATGTGAAAACTAAACTAATTGATTAGTGACTCATCCATTGGGATTAAGAATATATCCAATTTCTTGATCTAATTGACTACATTACAATCAAAAGTATCAACAATTCTCTCTAAAACTCATTTTTATACAAATCATTCTTACTTCCTAGAGAACTTATCATATTCACTAAAGAATTTACTTAATCCATTGGATCAAAAGAAACAATGAATTCACAAACAACTTATCCTAGTTGCATAAAATTGAAAAAGCTTTTCTCATACAATCTCATAGTAAACAACCAGTATAAATTGAGACAAGACTCAAAGAGAAAAGATATGGGGATAGTTCATCTTTTTATTAATTTTCTTTGAAAATTATGTAACATTGGATAATACTTAAAACAACTCAACATAAGACACAATGATCCTAGAGAATTAATGCATTATTAGATTTGCAGAGAAATACATTTTAAAACTTGCATCAAGTATTAGAACAAATAAAACATAGGAAAAGTAAAAGTTATACAATGAATCAAACCCCCTCTCAAGCCTTGTAATATCACTTTTATATTGTGAGATGCAACAAGCTCCAGGCTTAGAGAGTACTGATAGTTGTCCTTAAGACATAAAGATATTTACAATGATACTATCACAAAAGACAAAAAATAGTGCAATAGAAAGATTTCACATTATGAATATTCTCTTACGGGGACCACTTTTGATACACTTTTTGATGCTGAGGCTTTCATGATTGGCTTTGATGTTATTTTTGATCCTTAGAAGATGTAACTAATGGAGTTGCTTGTGATGTACCTGATTCTAATTTTTTTATTATCACTTCAACTCGAGGATCTCCACCCAAATCATCATGTACTATCAGAAAAATAGTTACATATGGTTCTCCTAATGCCACATCATTAGTTTGGACCATTGAGCCAATTACTAGAACTGATTGTTCTTCTTTGTCTTCTTCTTATCAAACTGATTATCAGTCGCTTGCATCTCATCCTAGTCCACCTAATCTTCTTCAATTTCTAACTATTTGGAATGTACAAAATCTTCCATCCATTTGTTGAAAATCATGTCATTAGGCCAATCATAACTCAAAACTTCTCATTTCTTTTTTATCACAAAACTCCCTAACTAAAAAATTCAAATGAAATCTTCTCTAATGGAGTTATAAAATGATTTCACTTTCACAATTTCTTTAGTAGTCATTTCCCATAGCACATGCTCTTTTCATTTATAACCCCATATATTCTTAGGCATAATAAATCATCTAATTCTTTGCCCCATTCCTCCTTTTCTTTTAATTTATCTATTTTCCTAAGTGCATCAGGGAAAAGAAGGTAGTTTGAAAGACAAATTATTGTCCTTTTTTGCACTACAACCCTCTTATCATCAAAATCAAATAAATCATTAGTCATATAAAAAGTCTTTTCTATCTACTCACATGATAGACTAATAAGTAAAACACACAAAAGGTTGACATCCTTATCCCTACTTTCCCATTTACTCATAATGGGCTTTAGAGCATCTTCACCATTCTTTATATCAGTCCACGTTACCATTATTTGTACCAGTTGTCCATAAAATGTTGGCCATTCAATCTTGTCTACTAGATACAAGATTGTTTTTCTAATTTTACCTTCATATAAATCATTTAATTATACATGCAAAGCCCATAGCTTACTCTTTTCTTCTTTGAATTCCTTAGTAGTATAAAATTCTAGTCTTTGTGGAGTATCAAGTAATTCTATCAAGGGAGTTGAGTTGAATGGCTCAACTGGAGGATGAGGGTAAGTAATATGGGGTCGGCTTGATTCTCCCACTTTTGTCTTTCCCAGTTACTTATACACTTGGGCTACCTAGGCCTCCAATTGTTGTATCATGCTTCCTCTCTCCTCATATGCTTTCAAAATTTCTTTAGATTTGGCATTGAGCTCTAGGAATTTATTTTTCTCCTTCTCAGCAACCACAACCCCAAATTCCATCATTTCCCTACTCATTTTGGATACTTTTGCATTCTCTACTTCATCCACTCTATACATCATGAGGCTACCTGTATGCTCAGCACTTGAAATTTCCTTTATTCTAGTTTTTTCCCTTTTTTCAATGGACCATATTAGCAATGCTTAGAGATCATTATTGTATTTCCATCCTATGTGTTCCTGCAAGACTTCTTCCTTAGTTGTAAACTAAGTATCCTTTTCTTTCCTAACAAGATCAAATATCATAGCATTTTCTATGTCCCACTTAGGTAGGATTAAAACTCATAAGTCCTTTAATAGTTGTCTTCCCCCTTCAGGGATTATTTGTGAAAATTCCTCCATGAAGTTGGCTTTAACTTCTTCTTTAATTTCAAACTCCATTTTAATTTTTTTCTCTACTTATATTAATTTACACTTATTCTCAAAATTACCAATATTTCTCCTCCATAAAAATTGGGCAAAAGCTCTAGATTTCATAAAACTTTCATCATCAATATTTTTTTTAGTATCTATGCTCTCATAGGGTTTATTTCCTTACCTCTATAACCTCCAACACTAAGATCAAATGATGGCATAGGGTGTTCTTCAGGTACTTCTTCAATATCTTCAGTCGTGACCAGGATATCCCTCTCCCCTCTAATTTGTTTTAGTTGTTATTTGAGAGATGCTTCATCACCTATTTTGAGTGGAGTCTAGGTAGATGAATATTGTTCAACATGAGAAAATGATCCTTGCTCTAATCTTTTCTTCTTGGGAGCTTGTGTATCAGGCGGGCTTTGTGATCTTTGTCTTTTATATGGAGGAACCTACTATACATTCCTGAACACTACATATCTGACTCTTTTCTGCAATGTATGCTACCTCAGGGTTACAATCATTCTTCTTGTGAGCCTCCTCTCCACCTCAATGGATTTTTCTAGGTATGCTTGTGTTGTAACTTCTTTCTTCTCATTCAATTTTTTCATGATCCTAGAAAAATTGTCCATAAGCATATCTACTTTCATATCTCAATACTTTCTATTTACTGAGGCATCATAATCAGGCTCAAAAGAATTTATAAATTTTAAGACCTTATTGTAAACTATCCATTTATCTTTCCTAAGCTCTTGTTCTTGTAATGAGAACTTATTTCTAATTATATACTCAACAAAATATACAATCTGTTTCTAAATCTAAGCCTTACTCCTTTCTCTATGGAGGTCATAAAATCCCTCTGAGTCTACAAAACAAGAATGGGACTAAGAAATTTGATATCTATCTAAGAATTTCCCCAATTTCCACCATCCTAAAATAGTTATGAATGATATGAAGCTATGGAAAGAAATTACTTTAGATTTACCAAGTGAATCCCTCTCCTTAGCTAATCCAATTTATCATAATAATTCAACAATCCCTACTTTCAAAGGTACTTGGTATGGTAACATGTGGTATTCCCAAAAAACCATACATTCTAAAAATAGTGGACATAGCATATGGAATAATATCTCCCTAGTTATGGCTCACCAATAACCCTTTAGCATGGTCTTTAGGTCATATGAATTCAAATAGGGACTGTGGTATCCTAGGGTTGTCCTCTACTAACAACATTTTGATCCTAGAGGCAAAATATCTATCAAATCTAACAAATGTGGTATCAATGACCTCCCATGTCATACCTACACTCCATAATTGTATAAGGAGCTTCTCTCCATCTCTTTCTAACTCCATTTTCATCTCCTTAGAGAAAAATGTAACTCCCTTGTATAAACATATACACATTAGCATGGAGTACTAGATGAAAGGTTATTAACCTTAGCCTTTACAATTCCTATTAGGCTATTATGAATCTCCTCTACCAAGTAAGTAGAAAAATAAAAAATTGAACTCATTCCATATTGACAAGTTTGAGCAATAATAAAAACAAGGGAGCCTAGAATGTGATCTTTCTCATTCATGCCAAAGATCTTGCAAGAGAAAAGTACAAGGCCTATGCCCTAGGGTTAAAGTATTTTTTCAATAAAGGATTAGGTGTGTTTTGTGTGACCAAGGGTAATGATCCAATTTTTACAAAATGTTCTTGCAATGGTCCTCCCCTCAGATATATCCTTTATGCATCATATCTACCCTAGAGGTCTTCCATGTCTATTTTTTAATGAATGACATGGTTAGGGTTTAGTTCAAAAAATTCTCTAATTAATGCTAGTGAAACCCGAAAGAGATTATCACCCACATGGTTTATTACAATCCTTGTAATTCAATCATACTTTTTCACCATTTCTACCAGTAGATCCTCATCAAAAAACACTCTTGAAAAAATAAATTTTCCTATATGGAATTCCTAGATATTGTTTATTGGAGTATCTAAATTTCACTTCGCAAACCATTTTTGAAAAATTCCTAACCCTTCAACAAATCTCTTAACTAGTTTGCGTTGTCATATAAACCCTCACTAACCAACAATCTAGGGCTTTTTGTTATAAGCTCCCTTCCCCTAGCTAATTCATTCATGGACTATGGCATTTGTTCCAGGAAATCATTATGAATTGTCCTCTTTAGGTAATCATTTTTTCCCAAAAAATCCTTTCATGGAGGCATTTTTTGAAATTTACCATAATGCACATACAAATTTCTCAATTTTCCAAAAGTTCAAATGACTTAGCCACTTTTTCTTGCCTTGTCAAGAAGTTTCTCAACAATGTGTTGAAACCTTTGAATTTTTTTTCCCTTAGCTCTAGAAATCATTTCACTATGAGAATTCTCTAGTCTTTTTACTCAATAATGGAGAATTGGGAATTTTGTTACAATATTAAGCTTACATGAAACAACATTGATAAAATCTAATGCTTCAATAGTCAAATTCACCATTGCGCCATGAAGTTTGAATTTCAATTGTTGATCATGAAGAATCAAATGGCTTGGTTTGAACTCAAAATGGCTGCATTAAGCTTTTCTAGGAATTGCGACATGTCAACAGAGCACCTTCCCACATTTCATAATATTCAATTACTTTCATGAATTGGTGAAGCATCGATCATTGATCTTCCAAAAATTGATAGTTATGAAAATCCTTCTATATTTATAATTCCAACTTCAAAATCATAGGCCCACTAGTACAATCACTTTCCAACTTAGTGAACACATAAACTATTTCACCAATCATCATGTATGATGTCAATATACTTTCCACCTTGGCATGACTAAGCAACCTTCTAAATAATTATCCCCACTTGTCCACATGGAAAGTAGGAACTTCCCCACATTAGTTAAATTTAGTCATTTTCATATTGTGGTGAAGAAAATTCTATTGATCTTTCAAAGATTAATGGTGTCATACATATTACCTTTTTACAATCTAGTCAACAAGGTCAACCAATGAAATGCATTGCTCTTTTCCAACATGTCCTGACAATCATCAACTAATCCAGCACCCTTCTAAACTAAGAGGCATGACATCACTGAGTACATGTGGCAAGCAAGTGCTTCCCCACATTAGTTAAACTTTTCACATCTTTATCTGGCGGTAATATGCCTACCATAGATCTTTCAAAGATTGATAGTGCAATGTCATGATAAAAAAGGGTAACTCCTTCATTCAACTCAACCAATGAGATAGCTCAAAATTCCAACATGCTTTGACAACCCTTGAAAACTTTTTAACAACTCTGACATCTTCCATTTTTTGTAGCACATTAAAGAGCTTAGCATGAGGAAGTGCTACGTGGCAAGTAGGTTCTTGCTCACACTTGCTAAAGGTTGAGAAAGTTCTTAATGTAGCTATGCACTCATCGTTGATCTTCCAACGATCAATGGTTGACAAAAGTAAACCATAGTAGTTAAAGTATTTTGGGAAAATGTTAAAGAAATTAACGAAGGTAGGACCATGGTTACAGCAAGGGTTTTATAACAAAGGATTTTTTTATTACAAAATGGTAATTTAGAAATTAACATGGGAAAATGTAAGAGTAAAACCTTAGGATAACAAACTTCCCATGTAAAAAATAAAAAAGGCTACCTTCCAAGATTTTGATAAGACCAGGGGCACATAACAAGGGTTTTATGGAATTTTTAGAATTTCATTTGGGGTTTTAACACATTTCAAAAATTTTTAACATAGGAATATTGGTTTTGTACTATGTGTAGCAAAATTATACAAGGTGAAAAACTAGGCCAATAGGTATATTGAAATTGTGTTGGAATGTTGTGAATTGAAGGTAGAAACATCAATGAGGTAAGTGATTAGAGAAAGTGGTCAAGAATGGAGAGACAAGTAATAGGGTGATGTGATATTGTGACATTAGAGTTCAACATTGAGTTTATATTATTAAGTGAACCTTTTACAAGGTAAAGTATTGATGAATTTGATATATTAAGGGATTTAGTTGACAAATGTTGACCCTAGTCCTTCTAAAAGTCTCAACATACTTCAAATATCTTGATATCAAGCTCTATGGCCTTATTTGACATAATTTTAACACCCAATTCCAAACTTCTCCTTCTAGGATTGTTCCTAGTGGCCATATGAATCATGAAATCAAAAAATTTCTTCAAATTTCACCAAATAGATTTACAAACAAGATAGGGTTTGAAATACCCTTTCAAGGATAAAAAACATCCTTTAAGTTGTTGGATACAATCATTTAATTGTATGTTGTCTTTGATGTTATAGAAATGTCAAGTATATACCGAGCAATCTATGTATGCTAAGATCACTTGGGAGTCAAAAAAGTTGCAATATATGATAAGAATCTCAAGGTTAACCAAGTTCAAATCCAATGTTAATTGAGCTCACTCTACTACCAAAGGGAGTTTTTAGGAAGATGATATCTATCAAGCTCATTCAGTTAGCAAAGAAAAATTGGTCACATTGCTACAGGGTGTCCAAATAGAGAAGGAAAAGAAGAAAAGAAGCATGACAAGTACAAAGGTAAGAAGGATTTAAAAAGCCATAAGGACAAAGGTAAGAAATCTTGTTACATTGAAAATTTTTTTGATAGTAGTAAAGAAGATGAAATGATTTACATTTTTTTTAAAGATAGATTAGTTGATGATAATGATAAGATGGCCCTAATTTCTCATGTTAGTAAGAATGATACATGGATTATTGATAGTGGTTGTTCTCACTACATGAATGGTGATAAATCTAAATTTGAGCTCTTAAAACACTATGATGATGGGAGTGTCAAATTTGAAAATGATGAACCTTGTTATGTGAAGGAAAAAGGTTGTATTGCACTAACCAATGATCTTAGATGTGACAATGCTTAATGGGTTGAAGGACTGAACCATAATCTTCTTAGTGTGACACAATTGAATAATATTGGTTCAAGGTAGAATTCATGAATAAAAAATCCATTTTACTGGATGTAGATGGAAATCTAGTTGGGACTAATAATCAAACAAGAGGTAATCTATTCCACCTAGATCTAGTTGTGAATTCATGTTTCATAGTTCAAAAAGAAAAAAGTTGGTTATGACATAAAAGGTTGTGTCATGTGAATTTTGATAACCTGGTCAACATAAGAAAGAACAAAAGGGTTAGAGGGATTCAGAGCTTGAAGAAACATGATATGGGCATGTGCAAGAAATATCAAATTGGAAAGATAGGAATGACAAGTTTTAAGAGGAAAAGCTATCATTCAAAAGAAGTCTTAAAGTTGGTTCATATAGACCTTTGTGGACCTATTGGCACACAAAGCTACAACGAAAATATGTAATTTATTTTTTTTCATGATTATTCTAGGATAATGACAATTATGAATTTAAAGGAAAAATTAGAAGCTTTTCAAAAGTTCAAATGGTATCTGGCATGAGTTCAAAAAGAAATGTGAAAGAAACTGAAATTTTTAAGATTAGATAGAGGAGGTGAATTAATCTCTAATGAATTTAGTGAATTCTACAATGAAGGAGGAATTAAAAGATAGGGATCTACACTTGCTACACCTCAACAAAATGGCATAGCTAAGAGAAGGAATAGATCAATCATGGATTATGAAAGGACACTAATGATAGAGAATAATGTTTCTATCAAATACTAAAGGAAGCAATCAACATTATAGTTCATACCTTGATTCAAGTCCAATTTAAGAAGGAATCAAATCAAACACCTTTTGAATTATGGTATGGCTCTAAAACTAATGTGTGTTATTTCAAAGTATTTGGAAGCAAATGTTAGATTCTAAAGGAGTCAAGAAAAGGAAAATTTGACGTGAAAACTAATGAAGGCATATTCTTGGGATATTCCAACAATAGTAAAGCATACAAATGTTTGAATTGATCTACTCACAAAGTTATAGAAAGTGCACATGTAAAGATTGATGAGTTTGTAGAAGAGTATGAGGAAAAAAGTAGGAAAGAACTTGAAGACTATAGAAACTTTGTTTACTATGAGCCTAATACTTTACCTAAAGTTCAAGTAAATGGAAGTTACTAGTCTTCACCACTTGAGTCCATAAAAACTCCAGTTCAAACTGGGTTATAGCTAATGCAAATTGAGTCATAGTCTAAAAGACTTGAGTCATAGTCAAGAAGACCTAAGTTTTAGCAAAGGAAAAGTGAGTCATCTAATGGACCCAAGTCATAGATTTTGGGACCCGAGCATGATTCAGAAAATCATGGTGAATCAAGTGGATTCAGAAAGAAGGAGCCCTGACTTGTTGGATATGTCAAAAGACATTAAGAACTTTTCGAGAAAATTGTTGGAGATTAGTCAAATAGTATAATGACAAGGAAAAAATTAAAAGGTACATGTTTTCTTACTAAATTTGAGCCTAGAACTGTTGGAAATATTCAAGATATGACAAGTTACTGAGAGGGGAGGGGTGAATCAGTAACTTTTAAATTTCAAACAATAAAACTGCATACTGATATATTCACCATTCATCCAAGTAACCTACTGTAAGCATGAAACAAAATCATTTGCAACACTTGAACACACAGATTTGGTGACCTAGAAACCTTCCAAATAGAAAGTAAAACTGGGGTGGGGATGAAACCCACAAAGCTTCGTTACTGCAGTATGAAGTTGGCTGGTGAAGGCTTACAATGACCACTTCTGGTGATCTGCCCTATTAGGAGCACAAAGGATTGCTAGATCCACCTTGTTAGAGGATTTACAAACATACAATAAAGTATGCACTCTATTAGGAGATTTACAAAAGATTGTTATGTCTACCTTGTTAAAGGATTTACAAAAATTGATTCACCTGTTAGAATGAAACAGTGGATCTGATTACAACTGATTTCTAATAAGATCCGCTATGCTCTGATTCACCTTGATGTGATAGATAAAAATTTTCTGCTCCAAAACTTGATCTTGCTGAATACCTTCACAACTCAGCACACATACTTTTGCACGCATGTATTTCTTTCGCACTTTTCATTCATTTCCATTACCATTACCATTGCATTTGAATGATACAATACATTGCATATATATACCATCCAAATAAACAATACATGCAAGGTCGGCCAAAACAACAAGTGCAAATCTCTATACAAAGTCGGCCCAAGGTAAAAACTCGGGTTCACTGAACTGACTCGGTGTCCTTCTGATACTCGGCATCCACTGCGTTACTCAGCATCGTCATGCACTCGGTAGAAGTGAAGGCATGGTCCATACTAAACACTTCAAGTAGTTCTGAACTCGGTAACCACTGGAGACTCGGTAGAAGAGATGTCACTCGGTGAACACTTCTATCTGAACTGTAGCTCGGTGATCAAAGGAAACACTCGATAGAACCTTGTGACTCGGTGATAGTTAGTTTCCTTGATAACCGTCTGAGCTCGATAAAATTAATTTCCTTGATAACCTCAGGAGCTCGGTTATCATGAAGTTCTCGGTCAATACTAAGTACATCTTCACTTAGTCAAAACTGATTCCTTTATTTACCTCGAACACTCAGTAAACACTGGCTACTTTGTTCACCTTGATCACTCGGTAAACACTGACTTCTTTTTTCATCTCGATCACTCGGTAAACACTGGCTTCTTTGTTCACCTTGATCACTCGGTAAACACTGACTTCTTTGTTCACCTCGATCACTCGGTAAACACTGAGAACTAGGTAAAGCTTGGCTTATAAAGAAATGTCCCGTGAGAGCTCGGTAAGCATTCAGAATCCAATAAGTGTTGTAACTAATGACAAAAATGTATCATAATGCCAACAATCTCCCCCTTTGCCATTAGTGACAAAAACACTTATGAGACAAAATTTATCTGACATGTTGATGACTGATTCTGAATATACATAGCTTCGTTATATACAACTCCCCCATAGAATGTACATACAGTATTTACATGAGCTGTATATCTCTTCCTTTGTACAATTTTTCCAAAAACACTTATTCACCCATAGTATACATATCCAACAATAATCTCCCCCTTTTTGACAATAATGCTAAATAAAAGAATATATATACTTATATAGAAACACCAAAATGAGAGATGAACTCTGAATGTACCTAAAGAATAAGCTGGAGAGTCTTATCCCAATTCTCTTGCAAAATTTTGCAGGTGGAAAGAGCTACTCGAACTTCAGCCAAAAGTTCAATCACATGGTCTGCAATGGAGAAGTTATTATCATGGATTAATGTCTTTGAATGTGCAATGTGCGTCTACATTGAATCCATGATGGGAAGGATCATGTTTTGGATATCTATCAATGTAGATCGGATCCTTGCCTCTTCTCTCAACAGTTCTGCCTACTTCTCTGACAAAAATTTGATCCTGAGGTGATGAGATGAGCTTGAACTGGGGTCAAGCTTCAAGTTCTGTGCGCTCACCTTCAGATCCTCATCAATTTTATTTAGTTTCTCTCTTATTCCCTTAGTGTACTCGGTAACATCACAAAGCTTAGCAAAAAGAGATGTTACATTATTAAAAGAATTTTCCATATCTGCCAAAACTGAGGTTAATGCAACCTGATTTATTGCAATGTTCTGGGCAATGTGCCCCAACATCTTATTATCAAATTTCTTTGCTGCACGCTCAATCAACTTTTCTTGTCCAGAGGCATCTTCATTGAATTTATTAACTATCTCTTCCAATTGAATCAAAATGTGTTGAGAAGTATCAATATCAACACCTATAGCCTCAGTAATTATGTTTCGGGCATCCTCAATTATCCTGTATTCCTTATCCCTTTCTGATCTTAACTACATCTGAGTAGCCTTTTTCTCAATAAGTTGACTAGCATACCTCATTTCTTCAATGGTAGCATTATCAAAGTCAATCTTTGGAATTACTATCTCTATGTCCAAGTCAATGTCTTCAAGAAAATCCTTTCCAGTGATCATAAGTCTTAATGGTTGCTTTTGTTTGACTTCTGGGATGACTGGTTTGATCTTTGGAATAGACACAACAGTAGAGACAGAAGGACTAGCAGTAAAAACTGGGATGCTTGAGGGTTGAGTGCCAATAGGAGTATGTACAGGGTCAAAAATTTGAGTACTGGCCAAAAATGGTGATACACTCAGTAATATAGTATCTAAGCTCACTGTGCCTGAAGTAGATGGCGACAAAATTGTAGAACAAGTTGGAGTAGTCAAAATTGGAGAACTCACAACAATACCAACTGATGATGATGGAGTCGAGGAGGCCAACTTGGTAGATGAAGAGGGGTGCAGCTTGGTAGACGAAGAGGGATGCAGCTCAGTAGATGAAGTGGTAGTCACTTCCACTGATGATACCTGGAGCTGAGATATGGTAGGTGTAGATGGTAAATCTGGTGTAGATGAACCTGCTAAACCTAACTCCAACCTTGATGATGTCACAGATTTAGCTGGGGAGTGAGGAAGGGATGCAATAACTGCTGCTGCAATTTTTACCGGATCATCCTCCTTATCTTCCTTTTCAGCTTCTTCCTCTTTGTCTTCTTCCTCTTTCTCTTCCATCATTGCATGCAAATCTCCTGGTGTAATTGTGATGGATGGAGTGCTATTTGATTCATCACTGTTGCTGCTGCTGTCATCATCCTTTATTTCTACTGGGTCTACACTGGGCTTATGTAGATGATAGATATTTTTCCACATGTTTGTAGCATCATTTACAACATGCTCTATATCTTTGATCAAAATCAAACAAGTGTGGAATCTGATCATCATTTTACCTTCATGTGTTTTCAATTCAGATTTTACCTCTGCTCCAGTGAGACTAGGTCGAAGATTCTTCAGGGATTGCTCATATATATCTTGGTTGTACTCTCTCCAGTAGTTCTTTAGAGATATGAGGAGCAATCTAGTCCGGGGAGTATTTCCATTTTCCCATTTTTTTAAGTACCAGTTCCTCAATTTGCATTTTCTCTGCATCAGTCCTTGTCTCAAATTTCAATGCCTTGAAATTTGTGATGCCAGCTCCTTCTTCCAATGATTTGAGCCTTTGCTTGAATGTAGGTGTAGGTTTGACCAATACAAGTTCTTGAATACCTCTTCTTGTCCTCTGAGTAAATACTGCAGTAGGCTGGTTCTTGGGCTTGGTAATGATTACCTTGCCTTTCTTCTTTGCCGGTTGCTCTTCTTCTGATTCTTCTTCTCCTTCTTTTTCTTTTTCACTTTCTTTATCTTCACCTTTTCCCTCGGTGAGCATAAGAGGACCCATTGCAGTTTTCAGTTTGGCCACTTTCCTCTTACCTTTGCTGATGGCCTGTGGAATTTTGATTTCCAGTTTAATTTTAGCCTTTGCTTCATCATAAGTACCAAAAATCTATTTCCTTGGGTCTACTAGCTCATTTACCAGTGCTTCAATGATATCCCTTATTTCATCAATATTTACCTCATATGGAAGAGGTTTCACCCATGCAACTAGGGGTCTAACTGCCTGTATGTACACCTTGTCACAGTCAACCATAAAACATACATCATCTTTATATTTTTCAACAAGCCTAGGAGGAATTCTGAATCAGTTATTCATCCTCTCCTTAAAGTCTTCAAAATAGTTATCCATGATACTATCAAAATTTTCTCCCATCTCTGCTATAAACTCTTTAATCTGATACAAAATTGGGATATCTTTTCTCCATTCTACGGTTCCCTTTGATGGAAAGAATTTTTGTACATAAAATAGTAAACATATTAACAAAGATCCAAATTTACAGAGGTTATTCTTCGATGTCCTTATACTGTCCATGTTCTTGTTTAACTGCTTCAACATTACTTCTGATAGATCAACCTCAAGATTCTTCTTTACAATTTTCAGGGCCAAATCCACAGCTTCACATGGTACACTATTTAACCTGCTGGAACTATATAACTTATATGCAATAATATGTATGCCAAATCTTAGTTCCGGATCTGTTACAGTGTTAACCATCAAACCTCTACCATCCCACTCGGCTAGGGTTTGCCTCTATAACTCATCCCATCCTAGGGTTTTGGTGGTTTTGGCTTTGCTGAGCATCGGGAGACCCGTGATTTTGTGAATCATCTTCTTGGTTATCAAAACGGGTTGTTCCAACCACAACTGACCATTATGCACTCGACTCAAGATATACCTAATCCATTTGGTTTGGAAGTTTCTAGGCATATGCGCGATGTGAGTCAAACCTTTAGTTTCTAAATGTTTGTGCTCGATTTTGAGAGAACCATTTACACATAACTCCGCTAGGGCATTATCCATGTCCAATGTCCCTATTTCTTGAATAGCACACTTAAAATGAGTGCGAATGTTGTTCACGAGGAGTACCTTGGGTGGAATTTGTGATTGAGCTCCATTGGGATCGAGCGATTCAGCGATGGCAGGAACGAGCTTGAACGTAGGTGCCTTCCATTCCGTTCCCTTCACAAGCATTTCGAAACCCTTCTTCGCCTTGCTGCTGCTGGTGCTTGCGGATGCCATTGCTGCTCAGTGAGTGAAAAGGTTTCGTAAGAATACTTCGCTAGAAAATCTCTTCAAATCGCTTGAACTCGCTTGAAAGCCCTTTTTTGTGTAAATCTCGAATTCGCCGTGAAAAATGAGGTCAAAATCTGCCCTTTTGATGAAAAATTTGCCATTAATGTTCAGTACGGAGGTAGCTGCGATCGACAGACTGTCATCCACTAGCTCAGCTTAAACTTTGCAACTCGGTGACCAAAATAAAATAGGTTAAACCAACCTTAACTCGGTAAGAGAAGAACCAACCATGCTCGGTAAGTGCAACTTGGTGAAAGAAGCCTTATTGCACCTGACTGAGCTCTGTAAGGTCATGTACCGACCATGATCCTGATGTATCTGAAATACTGATTTGATCATATTTTCATTCTAGGACTGCTTAGGATATTGCTTTGTAGATATAGTCCTGGTCTTATCCTGATGAGTCTTAATTGGAAATGGTAGAGTCACTCACTTCTTGAGTGACCATTCCATCACTTGAATTATCTGGCTCGGTAGACTTAGGAATCCATTGCTGCTTCATTTGCTTCCGAATATTGTCTACTTTGATTTTCTTCTCATCCTCGACTTTCTTTATGTTCATGCAATTTTTAGATATATGACCAAGTTCTGTACATGTATAACATCTTACAGTGGTATCCCTTTTCCTTAGGTGATGCCTTGCACAGTTTATGCCAGTATGACCATATTCTCCACAATAATGACATCTACACCAAGTGTTGTAGTCCCAACCAAATATTGCTTTGACAAGTTGTTTTGTTGGATTAAATGATTTGGATTTTCATTGTGATGCCTTATGACCTTGCTTTTGGCATTTGTGACATTTACCTTCAAATTTTGGTTTCTCTTTGCATTCATTGGCTTTGTGTCCATGCTGATTGCAATTGTAGCACTTTCTATTAAATTTGCCTTTTCCATTGCTCCAACATCTGTTAGATGTATGACCTAACTTACCACAGTGGCTGCAAGTAGGTCTTTGATTCTTTTGAGTACCCTGTTTGGAGGATTCACCTTTTTCCTTGTATCCAAGGCCTACTTTACCATTTTGTTTATGAAAGTTTTCTTCATTTTGTAGATTCAATTGATCCATGTCCTTTTGGGATTTTACCATTCTCTCATTGACTTGTTTTTCAGAGATTAGATCACTTTGTAAGCTTGCATTGATTTGCCTTTCAGTAATTAAGTCATTTCTCAAATTCTCATTCTCAGATCTTAGATTCATAATTTCTTCATTTGCATTAGATAATTGAGTTACAAGATTTTCAAGCTGAGAGGATTGATTATTCCTTACCTCTAAGTCTGTAACTACCTTGTTCCTTTGCTCCAAGATTTCGCATAGCCTGATGGACTGGATTTCTTGTTCCCTTTTGAGCTTTCTTAATTCTTCCTATAGAGATCCATTCTTTTCTAAAAGTTCTTTGATTGCTTTGTCAGCTTCATCTGAACTACTTGATGGTGAGAGATCTTCAATATTTTCTTCAACATACTGATGGTCATTCATTTGCCTTGCAAGTTCTTTTCTTCTTTTCAAGGATTGTGAAAGATGCTCATTTGCTTCATTGAGTTGAGCCATGGCCATTTCCAGATCTAGCTTTTCATTCTCAATAGTTTTGTCAAGTCTGAATATCTCCATTGTCCTTGATCTTTGCTCAAGCTGTGAAACTTTTATCTTGAGAACCTTATTGCTCTGATACCAATTGTTGGAAATATTCAAGATATGACAAGTTACTGAGAGGGGAGGGGTGAATCAGTAACTTTTAAATTTCAAACAATAAAACTGCATACTGATATATTCACCATTCATCCAAGTAACCTACTGTAAGCATGAAACAAAATCATTTGCAACACTTGAACACACAGATTTGGTGATCCAAAAACCTTCCAAATAGAAAGTAAAACTGGGGTGGGGATGAAACCCACAAAGCTTCGTTATTGTAGTATGAAGTTGGCCGGTTAAGGCTTACAATGACCACTTCTGGTGATCTGCCCTGTTAGGAGCACAAAGGATTGCTAGATCCACCTTGTTAGAGGATTTACAAACATACAATAAAGTATGCACTCTGTTAGGAGATTTACAAAAGACTGTTAAGTCTACCTTGTTAAAGGATTTACAAAAACTGATTCACCTGTTAGAATGAAACAGTGGATCTGATTACAACTGATTGCTGATAAGATCCGCTATGCTCTGATTCACCTTGATGTGATAGATAAAACTTTTCTGCTCCAAAACTTGACCTTGCTGAATACCTTCACAACTCAGCACACATACTTTCGCACGCATGTATTTCTTTCGCACTTTTCATTCATTTCCATTACCATTACCATTACCATTACCATTACCATTACCATTGCATTTGAATGATACAATACATTGCATATATATACCATCCAAATAAAAAATACATGCAAGGTCGGCCAAAACAACAAGTGCAAATCTCTATACAAAGTTGGCCCAAGGTAAAAACTCGGGTTCCATGAACTGACTCGGTGTCCTTCTGATACTCGGCGTCCACTGCGTTACTCGGCATCGTCATGCACTCGGTAGAAGTGAAGGCACGGTCCATACTAAACACTTCGAGTAGTTTTGAACTCGGTAACCACTGGAGACTCGGTAGAAGAGATGTCACTCGGTGAACACTTCTATCTGAACTGTAGCTCAGTGATCAAAGGAAACACTCGATAGAACCTTGTGACTCGGTGACAGTTAGTTTCCTTGATAACCATATGAGCTCGGTAAAATTAATTTCCTTGATAACCTCAGGAGCTCGGTTATCACAAAGTTCTTGGTCAATACTAAGTACATCTTCACTCGGTCAAAATTGATTCCTTTCTTTACCTCGAACACTCGGTAAACATTGGCTGCTTTGTTCACCTCGATCACTCGATAAACACTGACTTCTTTGTTCACCTCGATCACTCGGTAAACACTGGCTGCTTTGTTCACCTCGATCACTCGGTAAACACTGACTTCTTTGTTCACCTCGATCACTCGGTAAACACTGAGAACTAGGTAAAGCTTGGCTTATAAAGGAATGTCCAGTGAGAGCTTGGTAAGCATTTAGAATCCAATAAGTGTTGTAACTAATGACAAAAATGTATCATAATGCCAACAAGAACTGTCAAAGATGCATTAGAAAATGAAAGCTAGATAGTAAAAATGACTAAAGAGATTGATCAAATTAAAAGGAATAAAACTTCAACACTTGTTCCTAGACCTAAGGACAAGATTGTAATTGGCACAAAATGGATATTTAGAAATAATTTCAATGATAATGGAGATGTTTCTAGAAACAAGGCAATATTAGTTTGCAAGGTTTATGCTTAAGAAGAAGGTATTGACTATGGAGGAGTTTTTTCTCCTATTGCTAGACTAGAAGGTGTTAGAACACTCCTTGCATACACATAACACAAAGGATTCAAAGTATATGAGATGGATGTGGAATCAACATTCTTGAATGGAATCTTAGAAGATTAAGTCTACATTGAGCAAGAAAAAAGTTTCATTAATCCTAGCAAAAGGGACATGGTTTGGAGATTGCACAGAGCTTTGTATGGTCTCAAAAAATTTCTCCAGAGCATGGTATGAAAGGTTACATAATTATCTCATAAAGATTGGTTTTCAAAGAACTAATGATAACATCCTATACATCAAAGAAGGACTAGACAAGAAGATTGTGTTTGCATAAATCTTTGTGGATGACACATTATTTACTAGAAATGATGATTCGTGAAAATCCTTTTATGTGGAATGAGTAAGAAATTTGAAATGCCAATGTTTGGAGTGATCAAATACAGTTTTGGCTTGCAAATTCAATAGATGAAGGATGGTATCTATATTACTCAATCAAAATACATCAAAGAGATAATGAAGAAATTTGAAATGTAGAATTTTAGGCTAGTTGGAATACTTATGTCTACTAGACATAAGCTTTCCAAAAATGATGATTCCAAGGTGGTAGATCATACTACATCCAAATGAATGATTGGAAAACTTAAATATTTAGTGCATATAAGACTTGATATAGAATTAATAGTTGGTATGGTGGCTAGATTCTCTATTAATCCTAATAAAAATCATATGATGGAAATCAAAAGAATCATGAGGTATCTGAAAGGTATTGAAGAATATGGTTTGTGGTATAAGAAATCATAAAACTTTACTTTGAAGGCATTCACTAATGTAGATTTAGTAGGAAGTATTGATGATAGGAACACTTGTGTTGGAGCATTTTTTCTTGGAAAAGGGCTAGTATCTTAGACAAAGAAGAAGAAGAATTGTACCTCACAATCTACGACAAAAGAAAAATATGTTGTTTTAACAATTAAGTGTTCTGGAACATTGTCTAGTTCAAGTGACTATTGTTAGTATGAAGGAGGAGATCAAGACCTAGTTGTTATCTTCTATGATAACACAAGTGCAATCAACATATCTAAGAACCCAGTGATGCATACCAAGATGAAACACATTGCAATAAAATATTGTTTCCTAAGAGACTTGGTTCAAGACAAAGAGGTGATATTGGAATATGTGAATAAAAAGGAACATATTGTAGACATATTCACCAAGCCACTTCCTAAGGATGAATTTTTGTATCTAAGAGGTAAGCTAGGGGTCATTCCCCTATTTGAAGCTCACTAATTAGATCTTAGTGATGCATCAACCAAGCATGTTGAAGATTTGACAAGTTGATGCAATATTGTGGAAGTAGATTGTATATGAATCTATATATCAAGGTACATGGAAACTACATTGATTTTTGTGTTTGGAATAAGATTTCAAAGAGGGAGATTTTTCTATCATATATCTAGAGAAATTTTTATGAATTTTAGAGATGTCAAACAGAGAGAATGAATTTTGGTTGATATAAAAAAGGGAGAGATTGATATTGCAGTCATTGCAGTAAGAGATAGATGACAAAGTGAGTTCACATTAATAGAGGGAATTCTCATGGTGAATAATTAGAATGAAATTAAGGATATTATCCTTACTTCTATTTTTCTCTAAAATTTATATGTATCATGACATGTTGTGTTGCCATGAATGCCAAAGAGGGAGATTGTTGGATACAATCATTTAGTTGTATGTTGTCTTTTATGTTACACAAATATCAAGTATATACTGAGTAATCAGTGTATGTTGAGCTTACTTGGGACTCAAAGGAAGTTGTAGTGTATGAAGAGCATCTTATCCTTAACCAAGTTTAAAGCCAATGTTAACTAAGTTTAGTTGGATATCATAGGGAGTTTGTATGAAGACATTGTCTATTGAGCTCACTTGGTTACCAAAGAAAAGTTGGCATGGAATGAGTGTTAACTGATTTCACTCAGTTACCATAGGAATTCTAAAGGAAAATCATTTCTGAGTCAGTGTTGACCAAGTTGGGTTAGCTAACAAAGGGTTTTCCTATATCAGTTTTGAAGCTTAGTTCTAGCTGACTCATGGAATGAATTTCATTTATTTAAAATTGTATTCAAGCCGACTTGACATGATAAATCATATAGGTATAAGGTCAAGTTGAGGATTGAATTGAGGATTAGAAGAAGCATGCGATTAAAAAGATAAATCAGATAAGTGAATTAGGAGTTGACCAAGTTATAAAGATCATTCTAATCAAGAAGGATCAAGTATTTAAGCCAAAATAGAGATTTGTAATTAGAAAATATAGTTTGCATTAGCAATCCGGTCATATCATTGTTACTCTCTAATAATTATAGTAGTAAATCAAATATCTTAATAGATTTAGCTTAACAACTATTTTCCAAATACTCTAACAAGGTGGAATTTCTAGATTAAATGTCTAAAGACCTCTAACAAGGCCACTCCTAATAGTAGGTTCTTTTGCCTTCTACAAATCCTAATAGAGTTGACACAACTCCTAATAGGGTTGGAATCTCCTCAAAGAGTTTCAAAGTCTCCTAACATTGACTAATATGTACTAAATGTATTTCATTGGCTCCTAACAAAGTCCATCTTCTTACAAGGAACTTTTATAGTAGTACATCATTTTGTGGGTATCATCCGCATTAGGGTTTTCCCTCTGATTAAGGGTTTCCCTAGTGAACATATCTAGTGTTATTTTGTAAGAGTATCTTCTTATGGTTATTGATATATTGGTCACATGGTTAAGGATTATTAAGGTTATACGTTTTAATAGTTACCTAACTTATTCAACCCCCCCACCCCCCCCCCCCCCCCTAGTTATCTTGGTGGACTTTACCTTCTGATAAGTCTTTATGCAGAGGAGGTTGAACAATAAGAATTGGAGGCACTATTTGAAAATATAATAGTTAGAGGAAAAATGTAGAATAAAGGTAAGATTCCTTTCAAATTCTTCAACTACACAAAGCTAGGACACTATGCAACTAAATGTCTTGAGATAGTCAGAAAGGAAACCAATGACTAGAGAGGAAATAATAAGTAGAAAGGTTTGAATAAGAACTAGTCGAAGGAAAAAAGGAAAGGAGAAGTGCTACATTGTTGGATATGTGTAGGATCATGGTCAACCAAACTATGCTCTTAAGTGGCAATAAAAAATCAACAAATCAAGGTTACGTCAAATGTATGTGCAATTTTCTACTTGTTATAAATTTTATATCAAAAATTTGAGAGAAAATAATCTCTAGGAAATTAAATTTAGTTTCTAAAATAATAGGACTTATATGAAAAAACAAAAAATTGATTGTTCAAAATTTTTAATTTTAATGCAATAGTACAAAAATTCTAGGACAAAAATAAGAAGCAAACGTATGTCTGACCACCTTAATCAAAATCAAATGATAATATTTTTTTAATAATATTATAGATATAAGAAGTAGGCTCATACTTGGATGTGACACATATTTTTTGAGTATTTTTATTACAATAAAAATTAATTATGAAATTTCTACTATAGTATTTTTAGAATAAAAAAAACTCTTGTGTCTGACCACCTTAACTAATTCAACACTCTAAATCATTTTTTTTTGCCCCCTTATAGTAGAAGAATCATAGAATGTGATGCATCATTTGGATTTTAAAAATATTATACCATTTGAAAGTTATAGTTGTCTTTCGAGCAGTGTGTCAATTGGCACTTTATACATAACTCCATTAGAAAATAAGTAATAATTACTTATTGAACTCATAATTTGACAAAACTTACATTTATGGAAAGATAAGAACATTATTAAGAAACCCTTTTTATTTATTCAAATTTTGGTTGAAAAAAGTTGTTAGGTGCATGTTTGAAGTAAAAAAAACACACAAGAACATGCTAGAAATAGATTTTTGGGACATTTTAAAGGTTGACCATATAGGGTTGGTATAGAAAGATATAGTAGGCCTTATAAAGGTATTAATTGT
Source organism: Cupressus sempervirens (assembly GCA_028749045.1). NCBI lineage: Eukaryota > Viridiplantae > Streptophyta > Pinopsida > Cupressales > Cupressaceae > Cupressus > Cupressus sempervirens. The sequence continues at coordinate 398,995,764 of CM053792.1, read as the reverse complement.
TTTCATTTAGTATTAAGATAGGTGGGAAAAAAGTTGAAATGGATTTTGAAATGCTTTGAGGCATTTCATAACTACATATTTTTTAGATCACCACTTTTTGGCACACCATGATCCTATGCATACACTACTAAAAAAGGTGAAACTAATGAAGAGTGAACCAATGATTAGGATTAGGATGAGGATGAAGTATCTTTTGTTTCCATCATAAAATAAAGGGTGGAGGGAGCCTTGATAATAAGTACCATTATTCACAAGAACTAGATGATAGAGAGTAGTTTCTCACACCATATATCAAGTGATAGGAGAAAGTTTCATGAAGTTGAAGCCTACAATGGAGTTATGGTGAAGTTCAACAATAAATCATCATGCACCATAATAGGAAAAGGTATTATATCTTTGAACATGACTACTACCTATGAGGATGTGTATTTAGTGGATAAACTAAAATAAAAATTGTTGATCATGGCTCAACTTATGGACAAAGGCTACAAGTTTGAGTTCAATAGAGGGTCTTGCAAAATATTTGACAAGATAGGAAAGCTATTGGCCATAGGAGAGAAGAGAAGAGGTAATCATTTTTACCTCAATATTTTTGGTAATGTATGTATGGTAGATAGTAGTGATTATAACTAGTTATGGCATAGGAGGTTGTGTCATATTAACTTTGAAATTATTGTCAAAGTAGGAAGGAATAATTGTGTGAGGGGTTTACACCCAATCACCAAAATTGACAATGTGATGTGTAAGGATTGTCAACTAGAAAATTTGGTAAGTTCAAGCTTCTCAAACAAGTCATTTACATCAGAACATGTACTAGATCTAGTGTATACATACATTTGTGGTCTTATGAGGACACAAAGTGGAATTGGAGACAAATACTTTTATGGCTTTCATTGACGATTTTTCTAGAATGATAAAAATTGTTTATCTCAAAAAAATGTTAGAAGCCTTTCACATGTTTAATCTATACAAGGAAAAGGTAAAAAGGGATATGGGTAGAGCATTAAAATGCTGGAGGTCTTCTTGGGGAGATGAGTTCACCTCAAAAGAATTTGAAAGTTATTATGAGGAGAAAGGAAACAAAAGGAAAATGACATCTCCAAGAACACCACAATAAAATAGTGTTACTGAAAGAAGAAATAGAAAAATCATATGTTGCGCTAGGATATTAATGATGCAAAATAATGTTGCACAATTCTACTAGAGAGAAGATATAAGCACCACCATGTACACCTTAAATCAGGTACAAATAAAGAATGGGAAAAATAAGACTCCCTATGAATTGTGCTCTGGGAACACACTATCTATTAGCTACTTCAAGGTATTTGGAAGTAGGTTCTATTTCAAGAGGGACAAATACCAAGGAAAGTTTGAGCCTAAGAGAAATGAAGGTATCCTTTTTGGATACTCTAGCAAGAACATAGCTTACTAGTGTCTGAATCTTTGGAAAAAAATGTTGCGGAATCTACCAATGTTAAGGTTGATGAATTCTCATAGAAAAATGAAAAAGATAGTTGAAGTGAACCAAAAGATTACAAATAATTTGTGTACATCCCACTGAATGAGACAATGGAGAGAGTTCTAGGTGAGGCAAAACAAGTACAAGAAGTTGTACTAGCTCAAATAAAAGAAGCCAATCCTAAGGAAAAAAGAATAGATACACTAATAGGTGAATTGATGATTGAAAAAATATAAGAAGAAGACACTAAGAAGATGAGATCATTGGAGACAAGGATGTTGGAGTGTTCACTAGGAGAAAGACAAAGGAGATAGTATGTCTACTCTTACATATGGAACCAAAGGCTACAAAAGAGGCCCTAAAGGATGAAGATTGGAGGAAGGCCATGGAAGAAGAGACTGATCAAATAGTGAAAAATAACACATGAATCTTTGTAGCCTGATTAGGTGAAAGGAACATCAGCAAAACAAAGTGTGTGTTTTGAAACAAAATGAACGAAGATGTTGATGTGGTCAAAAATAAGGCGTAACTTGTATACAAGGGATATTCACAAGAAGAAGGCACAAATTATGGAGAAACCTTTACATTAGTGGTTATACTGGAAGGATTTAGGATACTCCTAGCATTTTTAGAACACAAAAAAAATTAAGGTATAATAAATGAATGTAAAGTCTACACTCCTAAATGGAGATTTGGAAGAGGAGGTATACATTGAGAAACCTATGGGACTCAAGAATGTCAAAGGAAAGAATCATGCATGTGGGCTAATGAAATCCTTGTATGGAGTGAAATAGGCACCACGACCATGGTATAATTGACTACACTTATACTTCATAAATATTGGGCTTTCAAGAACAAGTGATGATAATAATATAGACATAAAGAAAGAAATAGACACAAGCCCACTAATTAAATGAATATGGAGATGGTTTTCTTCATGGTGTGTGGAGATGGTTTCATCTTGAAGACTCATGGTGTTCTTGATAAAGATGTTTTTTATGCTTTCATTTGACATTTATCCCTGGTATTAGGATGGTTTCATTATTATGTTATGGTATACTCTTGATATGTGTTTATATTTTTTACATGTTATGATATGTTCATATGGATTATATTATCTCTTTTGGGTTGAGATGGTTTAGATCATGTTGTCATGTTTATGTTCCTGAGGCCATGGTTAGAACTTTGACATTGATCTTGGTTTAGTTTCTTGGTATTTAGTACATTAATTTCATATGTTGGATACTTAATGATATTTCTATGTTGCATTTGGAGTTGACATGGATTGATTGGTTACAAGTGCTCATGAATACTTAGAGACAATGGTGATGTTGATTTCTCTTGGATTATAGAATTATTTGTTGGGAAATTTTTTTGGTGTTAGCAGGAAATTTGAGGGGTGTTCACCTGATATGACTTTAGAGAAGATTATTCTGAGATCATTCTTGGTTGGAGACTTGAATAAATTGATAAGCATTCTCATTCCCCACTCTTGGTCTACTTGATGATTTACTACTTGAGAGGTATGGCCCATTGTTTCTCTTAAGTGCATTATATTTATGCATGTATTTCATTGATATGGATCTTGAGATATGGTACATTAGTTAATTCTAGAGGGTTCATTTTAGAGATGGTTTATAATTGGTTATCTCTATGTGCATATGTCACTATTATGTTGGTTGACTTTGGAGGATGGTTCTATATTGGGCATATTCCTTGGATTAGGAATGGTTGTTCCTTGGATTAGGAATGATTTATGAGTTTGATCTTCTTGTGAGAGGCTTACATTGATGATTAGTTATATGATATGTTTTTGGTGTTGTGGCTTCTTGGTTGGGATTTTATGGAGGAGATCATACTTGCACAATTTATATCTAAAGGTGTGTGAAGAAGGACATAATATATGTTATGATTTTCATGGTTTCTAGTTGGTCTTGGTTATCTTCTCAGATGTTCAATTTCACCTAAATTGTATTTGAGATTGGTTGGAGATTATGATCATTGATTTGTGTTCATGTGTTCCATGTGAGAAATAAAATGGTTATTTATTTATCTCTTTCCTTTTTTGGTTGTGGATAACTTGGGAGAGTGTTGGAGAATTTTTATGAGAGTTGTTCTAGCAAGTTATTGGTTTATGTGTAGTGGATGTCCTTAATACTACATGAATTCACTTCTTTGACATGTTGTGCATGAATTGGTTATAGATTTGATATTATATTTTGCAGTGGAAGTTTCTTGGTATATATGTGGTAGGTATTTCTCTTGAGGCTCATGATTGCATGATACAAATTGGATATGTTGATGGTGTGAGATTCACTCAGTATACCTTTGGAGATATGGATAGTTGGATGGGTTTGGTGTTTGTTGTGGGTGCTATTTCAGATATGTATTTTTTGATAATTACAAATAAATTTGATTACCTTTGGATTAGGTGTTTTTGCTTGACATTTTATTTGGTATAGGATTTTATGACTCTTATGTGATAGGTTGGGTGGCTTTCTCTTTGGATGGCTTCTATGTATTACCAATGATAGTGACATAATGGGAGGTGGGATCATTCATGTTTGAGATGTTGGATACTTTGATTTTGTTTTGATTACTGGGATGGAGCACATGGTGTTCTTTGATCCATGATGGTGGATGTGCTAGGAGCGGTTGTTCCTTTGTTCATTTAGTGGCTATGAATTGACCCTATGTAATGTATACAACAAGTGGGAGATTGTTGAGGTAATGGGTGTTGTACACATTGCATCATACTTTTTTATATTGTATTATTTTATTTTATCATGTAATGTTGTACCTAGGAGCACCTAGAAGGACATGCAACATGGAGAGATTTCCATGGAATATTCTTGATGAGTTATATTGTAACATTGTGACAATATTTGATGTAATTATTTAAAATGGGTAAATATACAATATTAAATATGGAGTCAATGGGTTAGGTAGCACATGGTTAAATATAAATGCCCTAGTTCATTTTGACTCATTTTTTATGCAAATTGGTCAAATTTTTTACTCATGTTGGTCAAATTATTGATCAATAATTTTTTTGATATTTTTGTCATCTAAATTTTGACCAAATCATGTAGGTGTCAGAATTACAATGATGGATTTGGTCAAAATTATCCTCTCTTGACAGTAAGATGATTGGTCAAAATTTAAATCAAGTTTGGTCAAAATGTAAACTAAATCATCGACCATGATTGATACATTAGTTGAAATGTCAAAAAATCTTTGGTGGAAAATTCAATGAAGATTGGATGAAATTTATACCAATATAGGTAAATATTGGTGGAAATTTCTACCAACATGTTTTATTTCAAAAAAATTAAATATGGCTATAATATATAGCTATTGGATTCACACTATGTAGAGAAGACTCATTATTGATATGGTGATGAGTGATGGAATTAAATTATTGCTATAAGTTATAGTGATATATCTCATTGGTGAGTGGAGGATATATCTCACTTGATGAAACTCATCTGACACTTGAGACTTCTTACCACCATAGCAATAGCAATAAGCATAATCAACCATCACTCTCATTTTCTTCCTTCACTATCCATCAATGAGTGCTATACCCTATAGTGATAAGCCCTAGCATCACCCATCATTATATCATTTTGTCTTTCATGTCCACCAATGATCATTGTACCCTATAGTGATAAGCACATCAGCCATTGCTATATTATTTTCTACCTTCGTCATCCACTAATGATCACTATATCCTATAACGATAAGTATATTTCCCATTGCTATATCATTTTCCACTTTTTCTATCCACCAATGATCACTATACATCATATCAGAGTGGTGAGAGCATAGAAAGGTCACTAATAATTGCTTTAGAAGAATTACTAGATAACTAACTGCTTTGAATGATGCAAGGATGTGAAGTAGTCATGATAATAAATCAATGCAACTTTAAGTTATTAAGGTTAAATGCCAAGTTTAAGTTGTGAAGAGGTGATAAGTTGTTAATCACAGCGTCATAGGCAGTATCATGCTTAAGGCAATTTGAGTTATGAAGAAGTGATTAAAAATCACACAGTTAGAATTTGAATCATTGCATGATTGAAAGTAGTTAGATTTAAGAGGCAACTTAATGTTCATATTTTCAAAGGAGTTGTCTTGTTGATAACAACATATAAGTTTAAATAGCTATGACTCCATCAAAAGAAATCAAGTAAACCCTAAAATCTAAGTTGTGAAGGTACAAAAGATGACAACAACAATTAAGTTTTAAGGATATCAAATCATCTTAAATGGTTAGGAGTAACCTAGGGTTATGGTTGTGAAGTAGCAAAATGCTACAATCATGGCTTTGCAGGGTTAAAAGATGAGTTGATATTTCAAGTTGTGAGGTTGTGATGGAAAGAAAAAGTTAACTTCAAATAGTTATCGAAATGATGTGTGTTACAAAGAATTAAATAATTTTCAAGTTACGAAGCAATTATAAAGAGACAAAGCCAAAAAAGTCAATACGTCACAACATCACAAGGGGTTAAGGCTAATCTCTAGTTAAAGTGGTGAGGAAGAAAAATGCATAAAATTGCATCTTTATGGAGTCAAAGCTATGGTTAAAATTGAAGGATGTGAGATTATGAAATAAAGAAAAGGCTAAAGTTGAAGTGGTCATCGCATCATCGCATGGTTACAATAGGAGTTAAGATTTATGGTTACAAAGTTGTGGAGCAAGGTGACAATCAATTAAAATAGTTCATTACAACATCACATAGTTAAAGAGAGCATTGTGTCCAGTACTTGTGAAGGGAAAAAAAGTTAAAGATAAAGTCATCACTACATTGCAAGTAAAAGAAGTATTGAATCATGAACTGTAGAAAAGATGTGAAGTAGTAAGTTTCATGGTCATTGTTGCGTCACACCGGTTGGTAAATTGGAATGTTGAACAGTTGTGAAGGAGTGATAAAGAGTAAAATGAAGTAATCATAGTTTCATAAGCCCTTGCAATCAATGAAGAAACAAAGTTGTGAAGTATAATAAAATGAGTACACTCATTATTTAGCATAGTAATATAGGATATAATTTTTCATAAAACTCTTGCCATTATATAATAATCAAGTAGTAGAGAAAGGTCAAATTAGCTAATGAATTGATGAATAATAATTCAAAAAGGATACAAATATTAGATATTGTAACATCCAGTAGGATACAATTAATATTGATAAACATCTTACCTAGGATATTGAGTTATGTAGTGCTACCCAAACAATGAATCCATAGTCTCAACTTGTAGAAGGCTATGTTGGTGTGTATATCTAATTATTATGTCATCTAGGAACTCACAGCTTTTATTCTCTCCTTGTAATCAATCTTCGTAAAATTCCTATTTCAAAAGTCTCAAATTCATAATTATGCCCTCAAAACAAGTACATAAATCATGAGCAATAAGAAAAATAACAAAATTTATTTGATGTAGGTTATTAATTCCTCTAAAGTATCTCACATGTGTATGAAAATGTACAATTTTTGGTGCCAAGATGGTAACAAGTGTTCATGATATCCTCTGCAAGCTTCAATTTTTATATGTCCTCAATATTCATTAAACCTTCTTCCATTCCCCTATGTTTTGTTAGGCCTCTAGTTGCCCTAAGTGAAAGGGTGGTAGGTAGGAAACATACCTTCAAATATAATTATAGGAAAAATTGTTGGGTTCTAATAGAAACAATTGATTAATGTAACATGAAACATGAGATGACAACTCATTTACCTAATTCTTAAGATCTTAACAATGATGATGAAAGCATGACTTTAGTTCAATTGGGAATTAAGAAAAAAAACTGTAATCAACCCTTCCATTAGTTAAATTAGATCATATAAATAATTAAAACATCAAATGGGACAAGAATATAAATTATTCAAGCATTAAACAACATATCACCCGTTGCTATATAGTTTTCCACCTTTTTCATCTATCGATGATTGTTGTACCCTATAGTCATAAGCCATGGCATCACCCATTTATATACCATTTTATTCTTTCATCATCTGCCAATGATTGCTATACTCTATAGAGATAAGAACATGCCCATCGCTATGTCATTTTCCACCTTTGCCATCCATTAATGATTTTTATACCCTATAGTGATAAGAACATTGTCGATTTCTATATCATTTTTTTCCTTTGCCATCCACCAATGATCGCTATACCCTATAACAACAAACACATTGCCCATTGCTATATTATTTTCCACCTTTGTCATCCACCAATGATCAGTGAGAGCATAAAAAGGATATACAAATTAGTAATGAAACTTGAAAATTTCTTTAAATTATAGTGATGAATGGTTATATCATTAAAAGGGCATTGTTGTGAGTTAAGGAGATAAGTTGAATGTGATTGTTGATCGCATTTTGTGTTATGGAGATATAGCGATCATCGATGAGCTATGGGATATTGCTATATGTTATACTGATATTTCAAGTGACTACTCCTATTTGTGGCTTCACAACTTAAATCTTTACTAAGAACATAGCCTTGTGAACCCACCACCTTTTCATTCATGCCTTATCATTGCTTCATAGCCTAAAATCTCCTTAGCTCACTAACCATTGTGACCATGCGATGAACACCAAACTGACCTTCTCACACCCTTACAAATGCTAGGACCAAACATTTTCTTAGCCATGGGATTCTATAATTTCTACCTTGGATGGCTAATATCATCATTTAGTGGCATTGCAATTGAAAACCTTAACTATAGATGAAACCTTGCAATGTTGCACTAGCCACTAACTTAATATTCTCTTTGTTCATAGTCTACCAGCTTTAACTCTTAATCACAACATTAACCCAGCAGAGATGTGACCAAAGCATTCACTACTTTGCATCCTTATCCTTAGGTTAACCTGAACCATGTGTGATGATGCAAAGACCTTAAACTTGACTAATGCTACTACGTTTCACAACTTGAAACCTAAAGCTTCATAGGAAACATGTCATTTTGTCACTTTCTTACTTTAGCATGAAAACACAACATGATTTTGGCCCAGTGCACCATCACAACACAAAAATACACTATGGTACATGGCATCAAATGAGCAAAGGAGTGCTCATTTGATGTTGTCACACTCAATGAAACTCATATGATGCTCAAAATTACTTATCACTATGACAATAGCAATAAGCTCATCACCCATCATTGTATCCATTTTTTTGTGATTGTCATTTGTCGATGATCACTATACCCTATAATGATATGGCCTAAGATTCTGATCTTTATATCACTTTCTTCCCTTTGCATGTAGTGATAACCAAGGTCATTGTATCCTATAGCGATAGAGCAATTTCTTGCTTGTTCTACAAGTCTATCTAGAAAGATTTTACAGGAACAAAAGTACACTATGTTTTCATGTTGAAGGGAGACTCATGTGTTTACATACATACATACATACATACATACATATATATATACATATATACATATATGTGTGTATATATATATATAGATATATCTATATCTATATATACATATACATATATATATACATATATATGTATATATATATATAGATATATATATGTATATATAGATATATATATTTATAATTTATTTTAATTTTAACTTTTAAAGGTTTGTTATGAGAAATAGCTAATTGGCTTCAAGTATGCTAACTATCTTGAAGATGTGTATGCAAAATAGTCTTAATCCATAATAAAAAAAATTGGTGTTATAACAATTGGCCCTATATGGCTCCTCCATGGTCATTGAGAAATAAAAAGACCAATATGTTGTATCACTACCCTTAGACAACTTCCACAACAAAGGAAGATGATCTTGTAAATTTTATGGAGACAAGTGAACTTTATTAATGGTGTGTCAAGTTACCTACCTAGTTTCTCTACAAGACCATATATGACTTCATCATGCATCATGTACATACTACTGTAAACTTTAATAAATAGATAACATTTAGGAACTTACTACATTGGATATTTTTTCTTTCTTTTAGCCTCTACCACCATTCACTAGCTTGCAATCTTTTACATTATTATTCTCATTAGCCCCCACTCTTCTATTAAATGTGGAAGCTCATCTAGCCTCATCCTCCCCTCCCCCTAACATCAATCTAAATTCCCAATTATCATCTAATTACTTAAAACAACATTCTTCCATTATAAAACAAAGTTTATAAAACAATGTTTATCAAAGAGCATTTTTTTAAAATCATTTCTTCTTTTTGTTTTTTTTAGCTTTCTTAAGGTAAAGGCAAATAGGAGCATCAATATATTCCTCATTCTCCTCCTCTTGTGGCACATGTAATTCCAAATTATGATGCCTCATATTTTGAGGAGTATGAGGCTGATGCACTAAAGGGGCTCTGTTGCAATAATAAGTAAATTGGTTAAATTGGCACTCTTTTCCATTTTTAATTGTTACAATTATTTCATTAACTAGTAGAACATAAAATGCATTTTTATTACCTAAAAATGCCACATCATGTATAATAACATTTTGATCTACTGCCACCTCAACATGTTGAACACTTAGAACATACTCCACTCCTTCACCATGATGTTCAACATGATCTAAAATATTCAAAAAAGGGTTACACGTCAAATTATAATTGATGATATTAAATTGTATTCATAATTGTGTAATTAATTTCCAATAGAAAATTAATACCTCCACCACTATGATGCACATCATGGCCTTCATCACATGTAGGTTCTATGATAAGATTTGAAGGCTATAATGAAATATTATGCACATTGTTATGTAGTCAATCTATTTTGGAAACTAACACCAAAAAGTAATTTTCTCAACTATTAAATTTGATTTACTTTTCATTTGACCAATTTAACTATGTCTCATTTGGTGCACCAAATTCTTCGATATGGCTTTGAGATTCTTGGCATAGGCATGCAACCATGACTTTGTAGCCTTCCTTCAAGGAAATATTTTTATCTTCATATGTGGGCTCTACATTGAATTTTGTGCCCTATATTTTTTTCTTAATATCATTAATTGTGTGTATGATTTGACTAAAAATAAATTGCAACATTATATATAAAAAATTATATGAAATTCCATTGTTGCTACTTATATGTCAAGATTGAAGATTCATATAGCCACTATAGCCAAGTTTGTGTTGGTCAATCTTTCGTAATCTTATTTTTTAGCCTTTGATGTGTCCTTTAGTTTATGAAAAGTTTGAAATATCTTAGATTATATATTTACAAAGATTTCTAATTAGTGCATGATTACATTGTACTTAATACTATCATGACATGCCTTATTTTTCCTTTTTCTAGTTCATTTCCTTTACCACATAGCCTTTTCTCTTTTGCATCTTCTATTGTTTCATTACACCCCATCATTGGAATCATAGGAGGATGGTTGTACTTTGGGTTATCCTATGGACCCCTTCTATATTGGCCCCTCATAGTCTTTATATTTTTGGATTCTCTTTCGAGAAGTAGGGCAATGTCAAATTTTTTTTTTCACAAAATGTCCTCAAAAGATGTAATGAAATAATTTTTTAATTCTAGACCCTATTCTGATGCAAGGAAGAGATGAATAGCTAGGGCCAAGGGCTCATCTATCCATCCAAACTACCCTACAAGAGTTAACACAAAATAAGCAAACACAAAGAAAAAAAACCAAAGAAGGAAGAAGAGTGAAAATACTTTTATTGATTCATAAAAATATCTTCATACATGCCCAGCTTTAAGGCCTTTTAGGTTATGGCCAAATACAAATACATTCACATTCAAAGATCGAACAACAAATTCACACTCTCCAGTTCTACTTTGCAATCCCTTCCCAAAGACTTGCCTAACTCTAAGCCTAAGCACTTTATATATACTTGCCAAAATGGCTTATAGATCATTTTAGAATATTACATAATAGGAAGGCCGACCCAACAATGGTTTGGACACATCCCAAGAAAAGATCTTAACATAAATGTCATGATCAAAATAAATCATACTAGTCAACATGCAAAAATCATGTCCAAATGTTGACACTTAGCATAAATAGGAAAACCCAACACATGAAGGGTCACTCGGCATAAATTGGGTAACTTGGCACATGAAAAGTCACTCGGCATCCACTAAGTGCTACAGTAACTTGGCATCAAGTGCTCCAATAATTTGACACACACTAAGTGCTATAGTAACTTAGCAGCAACTAAGTGCTACAGTAACTCGACACCAACCAAGTGCTATAGTAACTTGGCACCAATTGAGTGCTACAGTAACTCAACACCAACAATGTGCTATAGTAACTTGGCACCAACTAAGTGCTATAGTAACTTGACACCAACTGAGTGCTATAGTAACTTGGCACCAACATGCAAAATGAACAAAAATGAGCAAGATAACAAGGCAACCTAGGATGCTCCTACATCATGTTCATTCCACCTTAAAAAATAAATGAGCAGGATAACAAGGCAACCTAGGATTCTCTTGCATCATGTTCATTCCACCTTAAAAAATAAAATAAAATTGTTAGATCAATAACTTTAAAATAGTACAATAAATAGAAGAAAACAAAAATATTGTAGAAATGATATGAAACTATGTACCTTTTACATATGGTGGGTCCAAATAGCTTATTGATGTCATTTCAAAAATAGGTCAAAGAAAACATCATTTCCTACAAAAACATCATGGGATTATTAGCCCAAAACGAGTTATGTATAAGTAAACTACAATTAAAATATAAATAATAACAACTTTAAAGCACCTAGAAGCTTTCATAATTTTAAAGGGAACATGGTTTTCTTGTTCAACAAAAATGTCCCTACAAATCAACCTATACTAGTCACATGGGCTACTCTAGGAAATGGTTTAGCTTTAGTAGTACTAGTCACTATGGTTTATCAATTGAAGGTCTATATATTAGTGCACAAAATAGTTCCATGAGTATAAAATCCACTCAAGAAAAAAATTAATGCATGATTAGGACATTACAAAATATAGAAAAATAAGGTTTTACTAGTTGTACTTGGCATAGTGGAAGATGTTTGCAAGCTCCTTATTCTAGACAATGCACTCAGCAATATTGGAGTGGCAACTGAAGGAGGTGTCCACACTTCATAATGAGCTGACAAATACATTTTTAACAAAGACATTTGTAATGGATAAAGATCAAATAGGATTCTAGCTAGAAGCATCTAAAAATAAAAGGTAAGTGTTATAATATTGATAAAAACAAATAATGTTTCACTAGAAGGGCCACAATGTTCTACTATTGCTCATATTGTTTCACATGTAGCCAAAGAACTTCATGTACTAATTCTTTCATTTGGAGAAATAGATCCAACTCTCTCATCATAATAGTATGGAATGATTGGTTTCTATGGGAGAAATGGATAGCTTCTTAGTGTGGTTGCATATACAGATGATATGTATGGAATGATGTTAGTTGTAGCTATGATTGCTTTATATGGTTGGAAAGATATAATTCTTACATTACATTTTTTGGTGCATTAGAGCTAATCTGCATATGCATACTAGGGTTATCTTTGTATAACTACAAGAATGCAAAAATTTGATACAGGAATGTTGTGTACAACTACTACATTATTTATTCTCATAGGAGTTTTCTAATAGACTTTGGAGCATAAATCAAACCATCATTTTCAAGGACATCCAAGGGAGAAAGCCACATTGTTTATTTTTCATTTTTAATGGATAAAGATAAAAGTTAAGTGTTATAATGGTGTAAAGATAAATTTTTAATTACATGAAGGTTGTGCAAGTTACAACCCTCACCATATTGACCTCACAGTCTCACAGGTGTCACAAAATCATTATAGAAGAACACATTATATTTTAGATCATGATCCAAAAGATACTATAATATGTAAACATCAATTGAATTTTTATTATGGTGTAAGATTAATTACCGCTACGCTTCAAAGAATTTACTCTAAGTATCAATTCTTTTTTTCGTGCCTTTTTCTCCTTGGTTATGTTTCCATCAAGGACAAGGTTAAGAATTTTATCACTAAATTTTTTAATGAGTTTATGGGCCATGAATATAGGGTCAACACTACACGCGATGTCATCTACAAATAACACCTTTGTTTTAGATTGCATTTGATTTGCTATCATTTTCACTTTTCCTTATCAATAAGTATCAAGTTGTGACATCAATATCAGTAAAATTACATCAAAATTACTCTAAAGGAATAAAGAAAGAACATAATAATATGAAATTATTTCTATGTAATTTGTACAATTACACTAATTAATGTTTACCCTTGCTGAAGAAGGTGTGTGAGCTAGTACATCCCCACCTATGTTATATTGTCTTTCATGTTTGCAATCTGTACCTTGTTATATTTTGATTTGAGAGATATTGTATTCATGTTATGTTCTACATTTGAGATGACCTGAGGGTCAAATGTTATACCTTGATTTCAATATCATAGATGCTATACTATTATGTTGTTCAATTTATCATATTTACATGATGATATCATTTTGAGATGACAGTATGTTTTATGATGATACATGGTTATTGGGTATTTGGACATATCTCTAATTAGGTCTATGTGGTGGATTTAATACTATTACTATTAACTTTATTTTGGTTTCTTTATGCTTTATGAAAACATGAGTGATGTAAATGGATTAGTTTAGTATAATTGAATAAATGGTTAAATTAGATGATTTAATGTATTTATTGCTTCAACTATGTTATTAAATACAATTACACTTGATCATGTGTTTTAGTGTGTAGGATTTATATCCCTAGCAGTGGCACATGGAGTTAGTGAGTCAACTATACATATTTTCCAATATCATCCCTATATGGTTGATGTATCCTTATTTAGTTTTTTTAATTAAACCTTTTAGTGATTATTCAATCCAAACTTATTTGCATTATGTGACTAGACTTGTGAGTTTGTCTATGCATTTGGAGGTTTGCATTTGCTATAAAATATGTTAAGAAATTTCTATGATTTTGGGTTTTTGAGCTTTATTTAATTGATTTTTTATTTCTCATAACTTATCCATAGATGAAATCCTATTACTAGGAATAGCCTATTTCCATTTGGATCGATTTAGAGTCTAGCTAGTCTAAGTGGCTATTTTTCCTAATCAATTATTCACTTGAAAAGTGAATAAGTATTGAAAGAGGAATTTAGTTCCTCACTTCTCTCTTTTGCAAATTAAAAAATTGAAAGCTTTTTTGAGAATCCTCTTCTGGAGGATTATGTTTCTATTCATTGTGAGAGCAATGGGCATGGGATCTTCATGAGGTCAATCTCATTAGATCCAATTTGGGGAGATCTTGTTGTGTCATGATTTCCTGTAGCTACTGTAGGTTATTTATTTTATTGTGTTTTTTCCTATTTCAACCCCTTTTGCTGTTAGGTAGGGCTCTCCCATTTTCATGATTCAACTCAATTTTAGGTTATGTTTTAGGTAGTTGTATGTTAAGAGGCTGAGAACTAGTGTCCCCCTTTTTTTTTGTTTGTTGGTTCTACTTCCTTGGTCAGGTAGAACCATTTTCCCTATTTTTGAGATGAGGGTTGGGAGTTTCACACCATTAAGCTAGTCATTTTTGCATTGGTTGTTTGAACCAAATTTTTATTGGATTTTCATGGCTTTTATGCCCTAAGACCAAATGGTTTTATTTTCAAAGTTTTCCAATTTTGGAGTTTTTACCTCATTTTGTGTGATGCCCTATTTTCTCAGGTTTTCTTGGCATGATGTTCATTATGGAGCTAGATAATCTATTGGGATGTTGGCTAGATCATTGTTGCACATTTGTGTCACATTAGGATGAGTGTCACATTCGTTCTCTTGAGCTATTTAGGTTGAGTATTTTATTGCTTTTGTTCTCATCCAACCCTTGCATTTTTATATTTGTGATGGTGGTGCACCCACTCATGGGCACATGTGTATGTGTCTATTAGGTGACCTACAAGGCCTGAACTCATGATGGTAATGCTATTGAGTTATATCTTTGGGGGTGGTTTGGTAATATGCATGCCTCCAGGTGCTCATCATTAGATGAGTATGGGTAGGGTAGGGTAGCTTCATGGAGGGGCTTCTATCGGATCCTTGGTGACCATTCCTAGGTTGAAAGATAGAAGGCTTAATTAAATGATAACTAAATAAAATATTGGGTGGTAATAAACTTAAGATAATAAAATGTGTTAGCACTTGGCTAAGTTTTAGGACACAGTGCACGACCCTTCTATTGGGAAGTTGTTTCTGCACCATGCTAGCTTGGGCTACTTGATGCCATGCTATTTTTCCTCGAGGTGAGTCCCTACATAGTAACCCATTGAGTGTTTGACCAAGACCTATTGTACTTACATCATCTCATGCTCTTGGTTGCAATCCTCTTACTATTTGGCATGAGTGCTAGCCATGGATGTTTGTTTTATGTGAGTGTGGTTGGATCATTATCTCCATTAGCATGATATTAGTGGACCTATAGGTTTCACATGGTTGGGAGGCATAGCTACCTTCACCACTACTGAGGACCTATTTACAAAGATGGTCTATTGTTCTAGTGCATCTATTGTTTGATGTTTTCACTTGACACTTCAAGTTCCTAAGTATGCTTTCTTGTGATTTATGCTTTCATTGGAATGCTTGGATATCATGTTTAGATCAGGATACTTAGTTTTCTCATTCCCTTATTATGATGTTTGGCATATGATTTAGCAAATGTGATTTGTTTGGTTGGAATATCTAATGCTTTAACTTTTTAGCATGTTAGATTTCCTTATTCTTATAATGTAGTAAAATTAAGTAGTGACGTCCTCATAAGACAACGCTAACAATCTAGTTGGTAGTTTGGGATATTAGCCACAAGGGATGGCTATGACCTTTGAGGTCTTATGATGCAATTATGATTGGGAGGAACCACACATGAGTTTTGTTATTCTTGTACATTACAATTTTTGTTCTGTACATTGCAATATTGCTTTCAATACCTTCCTTACTATTATGTTTTAGATGGTTAGATCTAGTTTTCATCTTGTAGTTATAGTGTTTGAGTGTCCATGCCTGAATTTATGGATTTGGCACTCCCCAGTGTGGAGGAACTTCATTTCTTAGCTTCTTACCTTAATGTTTTTTGTCTTGCTATTTTGGATCCTTGCACAAAATATCATTTTCTTGTGCAAGAGAGCAAAAGTTCACATGGCATGTTGGGTTTTCTTGTGCAACTCTTGGTACTTCCTTGTTTGAAACCCCACACCAGTGATGGGTTTTTTAGATGCTAGGCCAAGTACTTCCTTGTGCTATTTGCTGCATGTCCTCGTACAAAAGGAAATTTCTCACATGGCATGATGTACCTCGTCACATGAGATTTTTGTCTATTGTTGTCCTCGTGCGAGAAAAAAGGAGCATCTCCACTAGTTTTCAAGGAAAACTTTTTGGTGTTTTAAGTACCCTTTGAGTTTTCTTAAATTTCCATGCTTTAAAAAATTGTAGATTCTTCGTTTTGTTGTCATCTTTGGTTTTTATTTCTTTTTTTATATGTTTCAGTTTTGTAGGTGGTGTTTGGAGATTCGTTGGTTGTTGGGATTGTGGTGAAGTCTTTCATTGTTATCTCTATGATTCTTGTATGTTGAGGATCATGTACATCCCATACTTGTTTAATTTTTTTTTAATCTTGGCATGTATTGACTCCTTGTTCAAAGGATCTCTAGGTAGGGCATTAGATCTAGTATCAGAGCCCATGTTGCAACATTGGGACTTCTATGTTGCGCTTCCACTATGTCATTTTTTTAGTGCGTATTATATCTTATCTTTATTATTGTGATATCTTGTTGTGGTTCATTCTTGTGACTCTTATGCTATTGACATGTGATTCTGACCGTATCTTGTTGCTCCATAGTGATGCCTCCTACAGGTAGACCTAGTGGTTGGGGTGGTAATTGATGAGTTTTTAATGAAGAAGAACACCAAGAGGAAGAATGCCAATTTATGGGGGAGAATAGGGTAATACCAATCAAGGTGGCATTGAGGTATTCATTTTCATGCTACAAGATATTCTTACTTGATTGGAACCTCGTATAGGGGAATTCCAACAAGACAGTGGTAAAGTAGAGGGATCTCATCATGGAGATTCCCACATATCTAAGCATTGAGAGAAGGAGCATGAAGGGGATTATTTTGGTACACCGCTAGGTGGCCAAAGGAACAATTGGGGAAGTAAGAATTATGATGATGAAGATTCCATCCATTTGGATATTATGAAGACCCTTTAGCAATCTAAACCACCATACTATGATGGCGAGGGAGGTGGCCTCAAGGTAAAGAGTTAATTATTGGACATATAACATTTCTTTACCATATATCCTTATGCAACAAATCTGAAGGCCCATTGTGTAGTTATGATGTTTAGAGACCACGCATCCCTTTGGTGGAATATAAAGGGACAAAAGCTCCAGATCAACATCATAGATCTCACCTAGGAGATCTTTGAGGAGAGGTTCCAAGAGAGATTTTTATCTCCATAGTTTAGAGAGGCTCATGTTAATGAGTTCTATGAGATCAAGCATGATGAGGTATTTCTAACTCAACATTTTATTTGAGGCCTAAAGGATTCCCTTATTGGAGAGGTTCATATGCATTAACCTAGGACTCTTATTCTTGCTATAGAGAAGGCATGAATTGTTGAAACTAATCTAGTTAGAGGGTTTAGTGATAAATGTAGTTCTTAGAACCACAATGCACAAAATTTAGGATACAATGCACATGGTAGCTAGTCCTCTAAAAAGGGTCAGACTCAGTCAACACCCTCACAAGGGGACCAAGGGCACTAGAAGTGATAGGCCTTCATTAGTGGGATACAAGTGGATAGAGTTTTAGTGTTTTAGGGAAGAAGGGAGATGACCAAAATTGTGGTCAAAAGCCTCAATGCAATCACCCTTCTTAGATTAACCAAAAAATTCTAGCAAGGGTAGTATACTTTATTTTGGTACTACCCAGGGTTGTCGTGAGAATAGGTCCAAATTTCTTGGAGAATGTTTCTCTTGTAGCTAGCCTAGTCATAAGGCATATAAATGTTTGATTAAAATAGCTAAAGGACCTAGCAAAGGTACAACCAGATTTGAGACTATAGTGGGAGATGCTGGTAGGAATCATTGAGTATTTGTAGCAGTTGATAACCATCAAGCTAAGAACCAAGGTACAATAGTTGAGGCTACAAGTACGTTCCTTGATATTTCATCTTCAATGTTATTTGACTTAGGTGCTTTAGATTATTTTATGTCATCATCTCTTGTTAAAAAATGTGGGTTAAGAGTAGTATGACAGGTTGATAGGTGGAAATTTCAGTTAGCCACTAGATCTAAAGTGTCTATAGACTTCTTAGTCAAGGGTTGTCTTTTGAAATTGGGTACCTTCACAACCATAGTGGATATTCGTATCCTACCTCTTGGATTGTATGACATTATGCTAGGTATGGATTGGTTAGCCACTCATCAGGAAAATATAGATTACTATCATAGGTTGGTGTAGTGTTAAGATGACACAGGTGGACAAGTGGAAATTTAGGGGTCTATAGACCAGTCTCACTTTGGACAATCTCATCTAATCAGTTGAATCAGAGTATGCAGAAGGGATGAAAGTTATTCATTGTATTTATTAGTGATCTTGAGGAAGTTAAGAACCATATTGTGATAGTTGATAATCACTCACTCCTTCATGAGTATGAAAATGTGTTTTGTAAGGAGATACCCAATATGCAATTGTAGCATGACATTGATTTTTGGATTAATCTTGTACTAGGAGTGCAGTTGATTTCACAAGCTCCTTAGTGTATGAATTCTCAAGAGCTTAGTGAAATTAGAATGAAACTCAAGGAATTTTTGGCCAAGGGCCATATTCATCCTAATGTATCTCCATGGGGTGTATTAGTCATCTTTGTGAAGAAGAAAGATGAATCATTTCATTTATGTATTGACCACCAACACCTGAATAAGCTAATAGTGAAGAACTGGTATCCTTTGTCAAGTATAGGTGACTTGTTTGATTAGATGAAGGGAGTGAGATTGTTCTTGAAGATTAATCTTAAGTTGGGATACCATTAGCTTCGCATTTAGCATACTAACATTCATCAGACAACTTTTTGTACATAGTATGTGGATTATGATTTCATAGTTGTACCCTTTGGGTTAACCAATGTGCCATTGGTGTTCATGAGTTTTATGAATGGAGTATTTCACACATACCTCAATCAATGTCATTGTGTTCTTGGATGACTTATTGATCTATTCAAAGAATTTTGAGGAACATGAGGTTGATTTATGCCAAGTACTGTATTGCTTGAGAAACCATTAGTTGTATGGAAAATTGGGTAAATTTGGATTCTTCCAGGTAGAGGTGAAGTATTTAGGGCATATCATCATAGGTGATGGTATTGTGGTGGATTTAAAGAAAATTTGACTATCATGGATGGGTTTATTGTTTAGTATGGAGCCTGATTAGTCCCCAAGTGGGAGATTGTTAAATTGTGGTGACCGATCAGGAAAGTATTGTACATACTTCCTAAAAAAAAAATTTGGTACTATTTTCCATTCATTTTGGTGCTATTCTCCATTCATAGATTTTCCACTAAAGTTATGGCTAATTATGGCTGACATGTTATAACCCTAAAGGGGTTTAATACTTGTATAAAATGGTTTAGCATTGGGTATTTTTCATTATGTTATGATGCAAAATTTCTTCTTGTGACAGTATTGAGCTGTAAGGGATTATGGATTCTAATGAGGTTGTCATCACTAGACTATAATAAGATTAGACTTGTTGTTTGGTGGACGTAGCCCAGGGATTGGGCAAACCGCATTAAATCTTGTGCCTTATGTTCATTTCTGTGTGATCTATTATTTTTTGTTATTGGTTATATTTGCATGTAGATTTTTATTTCTGTCTATAGTTTATCCTAACAGGGTTAGTACCCACTAATTTCTCAAAGGTTTGTAGTTTCATGGGATTGGTGGGTTATTATCATTGTTTTATGAAAGATTTTTACAAGTTTATCATGCCATTACTTCTCTTTAGCACAAAGGGAAGAAGTATGTTTGGTTAGTCTAGTGTAAGGCATCATTTAATGCTCTCAAGGAGTGTTTTATTAGTTCACCAGACCTTGTAGTGATCAATCTCATTGGTGATTTAATGGTTTGCACAAATACTTCGTTGGAAGCTGTGGGTATAGTGTCGATGCAGGATGTTCATGTGATTACATATGAGTGTAGAAAACTCAAGGACCATGAGCTTAACTAACCCATTCATGATTTGGAACTTGAGGCCATAGTGCAAACTCTCATTCATTGGAGACATTTCCTTTTGGGATACAAGTTTGAGTTGCATAGAAATCATGGGATCTTGTAGTATGTCTTTACTCAGCCAAACCTAAATGCATGACATCACCACTATATGGAGTTGCTATGTGAATATGACTTTGATATTTACTACATTAAATAGAAGGATAATTATGTCATGGATGCCTTGAGTAGGAGGTGACATGAGATATCAGTGTTGTAATTGGGGGTGGTTTTGCAAGGCCATATCTTGAAGTCTTTTCCTAGTGACACTTGGTATCAGGAGGTGAGGGCAAAGATCAAGTTTGGACATAGCCTTGAGGGGAGGTTCTCAAGTTATTTTCTTAAGTCTAATTAACTATTGTGAGACTTGGGGCTCATTTATGTAGTCATGTTAGGTGATCTTCATACCTTATTTTTCTCAAAAGCACATCATGCACTATATTCTGCACATCCCAGTGTCAAGAAGATGCATGCCAATCTTAAGTAGCTATATTTTTGGGTAGGGATGAGGTGAAATGTTGTTGATTATGTTGCTCAATATCTTGAATGTTAGAGAGTGAACACATAGCATTAGCATTTGATGGCTATTTTGTAACCACATACCATTCTAGAGTGGAAGTTGGATACAATATCTATTGATTTTATAATAGGATTACCTATGTCATTATGCCAACGTGATTGTATTATGGTGACAATGGAAAAGTTTTCCAAGGTAACACATTTTTCACCCACAAGAACATCCTACATGGATTTTTTCATAGCTCATAGTTTCTTGGAGGATATTGTCCATTTGCATGGGATTCCTTGTATGATCATTTTGGATAGAGATCTAGTGTTTACTTTAGCACTATGGATGTATCTCTAGCAAGGTTTGGGTGTGCAACTTAATTTTAGTTTAACTAATGGTTAGACTAAGAGAGTGAACTAGGTTCTAGAAGACACACTTTTCATGTATGTTATGGATTGATAGGTGAAGTTGTAAGATTATTTATACATTGTCAAGTTTACATACAACAATAGGTATCATAGTTCTCTTGGCATGTCACCTTTGTAGGCCTTGTACAATAAACCGTACTATACCCCTTTGAGTTGGGATTGATTGGAGGACCTAGTATTTTTAGGTCTAGAGATTCTTTAGGATATGGAGCAATAGGTTATTTGTATTAAAAATAATTTGGTTAATTCTTAGGATAGGCAAAAGAAGTATGCATATGCCCATAGGTTGGATCATCAATTTTCTATAGGTGACATGGTGATTTTGTGAGTGTCTTTGAGGAAGAACTTCATCTTCTATGGGAAAGGCTCTAAGTTGGTTCCACATTTTTTTGGACCATTTGAGATCCTAAAGGGGATTGGTCCTATTTCATATTGACTACCATTTCCACCAAGCCTATCATGCATCCATGATGTTTTTAGTGTTTCTATTTTGAGATATTATATTCTTGATGTGACCCATGTTCTTGATTGGGATGATTTACTTGGTGGTGGAAGGGTAGCTTTCTTATGATCCCACTCATATCCTTTAGCATTAGGGGCTAACCCTAAGAGTTCAAGACATTGAGTAGGTAAGGGTCTAGTGGGACCCAAGTGATGAGAATTCTATGACTTGGGAAGACGTTACACAAATGAGAGGATTGTACGCCTATCTTTTTGCTAACTTCCAAGAGTAAGCCTATGCTAGAGGGAGAGGATGTAGTGCCTCTCATGCTTGCATTTTGTACCTTAGTATATTTTGATTCAAGAGATATTGTACTCATGTTATGCTTTACATTTGAGATGACCTAAGGGTTGGATGTATAACTTGATTTTATTATCATAGATGTTATACTACTATGTTGTTTAGTTTATCATATTTGCATGATAATGCCATTTTGAGATGATAGTTTATTTTATGATGATACATGGTTATTTTGTATTTGGACATATCTTTGATTTTTGTCTATGTGGTGGATTCAATACTTTGGCTATTTAATTCACTATGACTTATTTATGCTTTATGTGAACATGAGTGATGTAAATAGATTAGTTCAATATAATTGAATAAATTGTTAAATTAGGTGATTTAATACATTTATTGCTTTGGCTATGTTATTATATGTAATTGCACTTGATCACATGTTTTAGTGCATAGGATTTATATCTCTGGAAGTGGCACATAGAGTTAGTGATTCAACTATTCATATTTGCCAATATTGTCCCTATATGGTTGATGTATCCTTATTTAATTGTTTAAACTAAACCTTTTAGTGATCATTAAATGTGAACTCATTTGCATTATGTGACTAGACCTATGAGCATGTCTATGCATTTAGAGATTCACATTTGTTGCAAAAAATGTTAAGGAAATTCTATGATTTTGGGTTTCTAAGCTTTATTTAATTGATTTTTAATTTCTGGCAGCTTTCCCATAGAAAATCTCCTATTACTAGGATTAACTTGGTTTCATTTGCATCAATTCAAAGTCTAACTAGTCTAACTAGCTATTTTCCCTAATCAATTATTCATTCAAAAAGTGAATACATATTGAAAGAGGAATTTGATTCCTCACTTATCACTTTTGCAAATTACAAAATTGAGATTTTTTTGAGAATCCTCTTCTTGAGGATCTCATTTCTATTAATTGTGAGAGTTGCAGGCATGGGATCTTTGTGAGGTGAGTCTTGTTAGATCTAGCTTTGGGAGACCTTGTTGTTCCATAATTTTTGGTAACTACTATAGGGTATTTATTTTATTGTGCTACTTCCTATTCCAACCCCTTTTTCTTTTAGGTAGGGCTCTCTTGTTTTCACATTTTAGCTCAGTTTCTATTGGAAGCATAAGAGCAGTAATTGAGAGGGGAGGGGTGTATTAGTTACTACTAAAATAAATCCCAAATCACTTAGATGTTAGTATAAAATAATGTCTAAAAAGTAAATACTACTGATGCTCACTGAACGCACAAAATGTTGTAACTCAATAATTACTGACTATGAAAATCATTAAATGTTATCTGTGATTACCCTCACTTTAACTTATTTGCAAAAACATAAAATAAAATGAACACATTTGACACCAAGATTTAACATGGAAACCCAATTTGGAAAAAACCACCAATTCCAATTAGTTACTATTTTTAATCATTTGAAGTGAGCCCTATTAGGAGCCAACCTTGCTAAAGGTTACAACACACACTATTAGGTGTGACCTTGTTAAAAGAATAAATCACCATGTTAGGAGTGACCTTGTTAGAGATCTTAAAAAAATTCAATAGAACTACCACCTTGTTAGAGGATTTACAAATAGCCATTAAGCCAACTCTATTAAGAGATTTATATCACTACTACAATGGTTAAAAAGTAACAATGAGATGACCTAATTTGAATGCAACTAAATTCTGATTATAGATCTCTATTTTGGCTCAAGTACTTGATACTTCTTGATCAAATATATCTTTTCTAGTCCACAAAGATATTCTACTTATTCTTCAAATTCGCTTCCTCTCTTCATCATTACATCTTCAATACATTTTTCTCAACTTTTCTTTCTTAATTTGAATTCAAAACTTGACCTTATACTTATATCATTGATATTGTCAAGTCAGCTCATATACAACTTAAAATAACTAATATTCATCATCACAATTTGCTAGAAGTAATAGACAAATTGATTAAGCTTAATATGCCAAAATAGGAAAATCCTTCATTAGCTGATCCAGCTTGGTAAATACTAACTTAGAAATGATTTCTTGTGTTAACCAATACAAGCTCACTTAACATTGAAAACTTGCAAAGATCCTTTGGGAACCAGGTGAGCATGGTTAACATGGGTTCCATCTAACTTTTATTTATTAACCAAGTGAGCTTGGCTAACACTCATCTTCTATAGACTTTTATTTGACACCTGAGTGAACATGGTAAACATTGACTTCTAAACTAGGCAACCACAAGAATTCTTAGTAGACATAGAAAACTATCTTCACTACCTAAGTGAGCTTGGCATACATTGATATATAATGATATGACATTTATATCCAACAATCTCCCTCTTTGGAATTGATGGCAACACAACATGTCATAACATAATTGAATTTTAAAATAGGAATAAAGTAAGGAACATGTCCTTATTTTTATTCATGAGGACTCCCTCTTTTAGTTTGAGCTCTTCCTTTCACTAGTTTCTCCCTTTATCTACAACAATGTCTACCAAGTTTATTAACAAAACTTTCTCCCTCTTACATCAAATTTCTCCTTCTTTGGAATGACAAAAAAAAATTCTTAGTTATATGATAGTAAACTTCTCCCTCTTTGACAACATATGCCAAAGACAATAATTCTATTAATATCAGTGTACCTTAAGTACTAATTAATTTGAATTATGCCCTTGTCAATACTACACCAATTGATTAATCTTCAACTTGCTCTTGTTGATGCATCACTACACATTGTTTAGTGAGCTTCAAATAGGGGAATGACCTCTAGATTACTTCTTAGATATAGAAATTCATCCTTAGGTAATGGCTTGGTGAATATATCTATAATCTATTCTTTTTTATTTACATATTCCAATCTGACTTCTTTATCTTGCACCAAATCTTTTAAGAAGTGATATTTTATAGAAATGTGTTTTGTTTTGGTATGCATCACTAGATTTTTGGGTATATTGAATGCATTAGTGTTATCATAGTATATGACTATTGGATTCTTGATCTCTATCTTCATTCCTTCCAATAATTTTTTGAACCCTACAATGTGAGAGCAATTAACTGTTGCAGCCACATATTCTATATCTACTATGGATTAAGAGATGCAATTTTATTTCTTTCTTTTCCAAGACACTAGTATTTTCCAAGAAAGAATACTCCACCACTAGTGCTTTTTATGACATCAAGACTTCATGCCCAATCAACATCAGTAAACACCTTCAAGTCTAAATTGCTTCTAATTTTGTACCATAAGCCATATTCTTTAGCACCTTTTAGATATCTCATGATTCTTTTGATTGACATCGTGTGATTTTCTCTAAGCTTTGTTGAAAATATTGCCACCATTCCAACTGCTAGTGCAATATTAGGCCTTGTATGTACTACATACTACAATTTTCCAATCATTGATTTGTATGTGGTCTAATTTACTTCTTAGGAATCATCATTCTTAGAAAGCTTATGTCCAGTAGAGATAGGGGTTCCAACTAGTCTTGAATCTTCCATTCCAAATTTCTTATCTCCTTGATATACTTAGATTGAGTGATGTAGATACCATTTTTGTTCTTCTATATCTACAACCCAAAAAAGAATTTTATCTCACCAAACATGGATATTTCAAATTCTTTACTCATTTCTTCTAAAAAAGCTTTACACAAGTCATCATTTCTTGTGAATAAAGTATCATCAACAAATATTTCTGCCAACACAATCTTCTTTTCTAGTCCTTCTTTGATATAAAAACTAGTATTATCATTTATTTTTTGAAAGACAATTTGTACCAATTAATTATGAAGTCTTTCATACCAAGCTTTGGGAGCTTGCTTGAGACCATATAATGCTCTATGTAACTTGCAAACCATGTCTCTTTTGCTAGGATCTACAAAACCTTCTAGTTGTTCAATGTAGACTTCCTCATCAAGAATTCCATTCAAGAATGAAGATTTAACATCCATTTGGTATACTTTAAATCCTCTACGTGCTACATATGCTAGTAAAGTTCTAACATCTTCTAATCTTGCAATAGGAGAAAAATTCTCACCATAATCAATACCTTCTTCTTGAGAATAACCTTTTTACACCAATCTTGTCTTGTTTCTTGAAACTTTTCCATCTTCATTCAACTTATTTCTAAACACCCACATTGTGCTAATTATATTTTAATCCTTGGGTCTAGGAATAAGAGTCTAGGTTTTGTTCTTTTTTATCTATTCTATCTCGTCATCAATTCCTTCAATCCATCTTTCATTTTCCAAAGCATCTTTAACATTTCTAGGTGCAAATTCAGCAAGTAAACATGTACTTTTAAATTTTCTTCTTGTCATTGTTCCATCAAATTTGTCTTCAATGATCTAATCAGGTGCATGATACCTTCTAACATATCTTTCTAACACAAGTTCTTTGGGTTTTGAATGAGTTTCACTATCTTCATCATGAACTTCAATATCAATCTTGATTCCTTCTATTTGTGACTCAAGTCCATCAAACTCAATTTGAACTAGCTTGGCACCCTCTGACTGTGACTTAGGTCCTTCATACTATGACTTGGGTTGCACTCTCTCCAACTCAGTAACTATTGGAGATTTTGGGGACTCAAAAGATGAAGCCTCCTTTCTCTTAAATAGGTTTAATAGGATATTAGGTTCATAGTAAACAAATCTTCTGTAATCCTTTGGCTCCTTGTTGCTTTCTTCTTCACTCTTTCTACAAACTCATCAATTCTAACATGTGCACCTTATATTATTTTATGAGTTGATAAATTCAAAAATTTGTATGCTTTACTTCCACATGAGTATCTTAGAAATATGCCTTCATCACCTTTTACATCAAATTTTCCTTTTTTAGATTCTTTTAGGGTATAACATTTGCTACCAAATACTTTTAAGTAACTTACATTAGGTTTGTAGCCATACCATAATTAATAAGGAGTTTTGTTTGAATCTTTCTTCAACTATACTTTATTCAAGGTATGAATTGTAGTGTTGATAGCTTCCTTCTAGCATTTGATATCAATATTATTTTCAATCATTAGGGTTCTTGCACAATCTATGATAGATCTATTTCTTCTTTCAGCTACACCATTTTGTTGTGGTGTACTAGGGGCCAATACTTGTCTTTTAATTCCTCTTTCAATATAGAAATTATTGAATTCATTGGAGATAAATTGACCATCTCTATCTGATCTTAAAAATTTCAACCTCTTTCTAGTTTCTTTTTCTACTCTTGCCAGATACCACTTGAATTTTTGAAGGGCTTCTAATTTTTCTTTTAGATAGATTATAGTCATCATTCTAGCATAGTCATCAACAAAAAGAAAAAAAAGACTTTTTTCCATTGTAACTCTTTATTCCAATAGGCCCACATAAGTTTTTATGAACAATTTCTAAGATTTCTTTTGACTAATTGTTTTTACTTTTGAAACTAATCTTTCCCATCTTACCAATTTGGCAATTCTTGGATAAACCCATATCAGGTTTCTTCAAACTGGGAATACCTCTTACGCTTCTATGTTTTCTTATCTTCACTATATTGTCAAAGTTTAGATGACATGATCTTTTGTGCTATAACCAGCTTTCTTATACCTGAGCAATACAGCATGAACATTCATTAAGATCAAGATAAAATACATTTCCTTTTGTTTGCTTGCTAGATCCAACCAGATTTCCTTTTCCATCTAGTAGTTTGGCTTGTCCACTCATGAATTTTACCTTGAATCCTATTGGTGTTTAAAACTATTGAACCACAAAATTCCCAACACCAAATTGATAATACTCACACAATATAAGGAATAACCACTTCCTATCAACAATTCTATGTGTAAACCATTTGGACCAACTTCAACAAAACCAAAATGGCTTCCTACTCTTTAGGCTATGCAAGACCAAGGTGCGTTTACCTAGGGGATTCTTTAGATAACCACTAATACATGATAATTATATTAGTTTCATTCTAATTTTCATCTTAGATTCCTAACACATGCATAGTTTATCCAATTTATGATACTTTTCGACTAATATGCATCCCTTACAAGTAGATTTGGTCCTAATCCTCCTTAAGTTTACAATTACTTTTGGGAATAGTAGCTACCTAATATCCAAAAGTAAAATATAAATGAGTGCTGACCAACATTATAACCCTGAACAAAATGGAACAAGAATGATTTTAAATTTGAAATGTTTGGATATGTAGTAGTAGAATTTACTCTCTAACACCTCTAATTTATATGACCAGTGCTTCATCCATAGGGGCAAAGAGTCAACTATTAGCAAGAGATCTTGTTCAATTAACTTGTAATTAAATTTATCAATTGTAATCACCTATTTCCATTCTTATGAAATATCCTTTTCATAAACTCATGAATTCTACTAACCTACTAAAGCATTTACATAATCCCTTGAATTAAAAGCAACAATAAACCAATATAAAACCCATCCAGATTGCATTCAACCAAATGAACCTTATTCAAATGATCTCAAAATTAATAAACTCATGAAATGGAGACAAAAAATAGTGACACAGATCTAGTGTAAATACCTTTTGTATTATCCTTATGTTAATTAATACAAGAACTAATAGAGACTCAATAAAGAACCCATGAATTCATGTTGATACTGTCATTTTTATTTGACATCAGAGAAGTACATAATTGGAAGTAAACTCAAAAATTGCTACACATGATTGGACCAACTGTACTATTTCTTGACATTCCCAAAAAATACATCAAAATTTGGACAATCACATTACCTTGAAAACTCATTTATATAGGCATGAGTTGCAACAAGCAAAGGGAAATGTGATTGACAGATGTCCTTCCAAACTAGAAAAAATATAGATAACAAAAGAAAAAATAATATGTAATAGAATACTAAGAGCATCAAAATATTCATTGGTAGGTGCACTTATGTTACATTGTTACAAAATATCAGCTCCTTGGTTTGCCACCACTATTCTGGATATTCAGAATATGTAGCTACAAAACTAGTCAATGATGAGTCATCTTGTGGTGCTTCTAAATCAATTTTTACCCTTGGATTTTCACTATTTTCAACTTAGATGGACAGCATTACTTTTACCCTTGATTGTTCCTCTATCACATCCACATCTTGGGCTTCCATACCTACAACTAGAGCTAACTGGTGACCTTCACCTTCTTCATTTTTTAGATCTGGTGCTAATGTGTCAATAATTTGCACCTCTTCATCATGTATCTCATCTTCATCTATTCCAACTTCCTCAAATTTCTCATTAGAAGAAATATCTTCCATCCATGTGTCAAACATTATATCATCTGGCCAGTTGAATTGCAAAATATCATTCTATCTTTTGAGCACATACTCAACCTCATTATCAATAGTAAAAAAATCCTATTTCAAATAATCAAAGAATAACTAAACCTTTACCAAATCTTCAGTTGAAGTGACCCACCAAGCATGTCCTTTTTCATTTATGATTTTATTCATCCTTAAATAGACAAATCATCTAATTTTTTGGTCCACTCATCTTTACTTTTTGATTTATTCCTTTTGTATATAACATGCAAAAACAAATCAAATTTTTGGCTCTTTTACTTACTCAAGTAGCCCACTATTTTTCTTTGCAAGTAAACCCTCCTATTATCAAAACATAGCAGATTAGTGACAATGTCATAAATCCTTTCAATTTGGTCATGGGATGATCTTATGACTGAATAGCACAAAAATGTCACCTCTTTTCTTCTTTTTTTACCCCACTCATTCATAATAGACTTTAAAGCCTCATCTTTCATTTTCAATTCTTCCCAAATGTTTACTACCCTTGCTAACTTATCATAAAACAATGGCCACTCCATTTTGTCTGCAAGGTAGATGAGAGATTTTCTTAATTTATCTTCATATTGTATATTTAGCTCCACATGTAAGGCCCACATCTTGCTTTTTTCTTCTTCATAATCTTTAGCTATATAATATTCTGGCCGTTGCGGCGTGTTTGGTATTTCTACAAGGGGGTGGATTTGAAAGGTTCCATTGGATGTTGAGGGTATGTTATTCTTGACCTTGTGGACCTCCCCATTAGCTTGTTCTAAAGTTCAATTCTCTTTCGTATCTCCTTATTGTAGACCTCAAGAATTGTTTCATATTTACTTTTTAGTACAAACATGGTCTATTCTTCCTTCTTAGCAATAGCCAAAACAAATTGGGATGAATCCACATTCCAATGTGTTGCCTACACATGTGATGTGTCAGCAACTCTCCTTACAATTATACTTCTCATCAATCCAGACTCATCTGGTTCTGATGATGTGGCTTAGATCCTCTTCTTAATGACAAAATGACCAATGCAGTTTGATCTTCACTAAATGCAGTGCCCTGGAAGTCTTTTTTCCTTTGATCTTGAAAATTCAATTTATTTAAAATAGAATTGAAAACTAAGGCATCAACAATGTCCTAATTTGGTAACAATAAAATGTTCCATGCCTTCACCATTTTTCTTCCCTCCTTAGGGCTTATATTATGAAATTATTTTCTCATTTCTTCTTTTATTTGGTTCTAGGTGGAGGCTTCATCCATTTCTAGATGCTTTGTTTTCAACCTTTTGCATCTTTCTTCAAAATTATTCATATTTTCCATCCATGCAAATGATAGAAAGCCTTAGACTTTACAAAGTTTTCATCAGCCAAAAATTGATGACTTGCCTGTTCTAACATAGGGTCCAGTTCTGTACCTCTATAGTTAGCTATTATTAAATCCAAACTTGGTGGAGGAGGTTCTTGAGGGTTACCCTCATCTAACTCTACTTGGGTAGTAAAAATACCTCCCTATGATCCCATCTACTTAATTTTCTCAACAATGAGTTATTCTTCTCCAATCCTAAAGGGGATTGAGTGGGTGAATATTCCTCAACTTGAGGACTCTTTTCCTTCATTACCTTCTACCTATTGGGAGAAGGTTCATCAGGTCTCTGCTCTTGTACTACACTGGTGGATCCTATTATTTGCTTGCCCTTATCCATAGTCACCTTTTTATTTTGAATCACAGTATAGCCTAGTCTCTTTTGAACAATTATTTGACTAACTCCTACATTAGGAGTGAAAGCCAACCTCCTCATGACCTCCTTGGCCTTATCTGGTTATGAGTCAATAAAAAAAAATTTCTTCTCATTCAAAGCTTCCATTATTTCAGGGAAGGTATTCATGAGTTTATTTACTTTATCAGCCTCT
This sequence comes from Cupressus sempervirens, assembly GCA_028749045.1. Taxonomy (NCBI): domain Eukaryota; kingdom Viridiplantae; phylum Streptophyta; class Pinopsida; order Cupressales; family Cupressaceae; genus Cupressus; species Cupressus sempervirens. The sequence continues at coordinate 398,964,153 of CM053792.1, read as the reverse complement.
ATATTAGCATTATCTAGAGGACTATATTTATGATCAAAACAATGAATGAATTCTAAAACCTGGGAATAAACTCTCCACTTTTCCTTTTTGGTTTCTTGTTCCTACAATGAGAACTCATTCTTTATAATGTCCTCTGGATAGTATGAGTCATGTTTGACCTATCCCAATTTAATTCTATATCTCAAGGTCTGATTAAAAAATCTGTCAGTATCACAAAAATGAGGATGGGAGATAGCCATTTTATACTGATCCAAAATTTTATGCGAAAAGAGCCAACCCCCTTTAGTAATCACAAATTGGTTTCCCATAGTGCAAGTAGGAAAAATTGACCCCAATGACCTTTTCAATAGAGACATCTCCTCTACTCCTCCTAACTGCCACAAAACTTTAGCCATTCCTATCTTTAAAGGTACTCGGTAGGGAAACACATGAGGGCTCCCCTTAAAACCATAAACTCTGAAAATAGTAGAAACAAAGTAAGGAATAATATCTCGCTAATTGTGTGAAACTTTCAAAATCATTAGGGTTATCCATAGGCCTAATAAGATTCATAGTGCCTTGGGGATTCTAGGATTGTCACTCAATATGAGGCATGTCAACTTAGAGGCAAAATACCTATCAAATCTGACAAAACTAGCATTATTAGCATCCTAGGTCATATCTACACTCCACAACTACACTAGCAATACTTCCTATCCTCCTCTCTACTCAACTCCATCTTTTTACCAAAATATATCACTCCCTTAAATAAGAACATATGCATCGATAGAGAATAATGGCCAAAAGTTTTCTCTACTGTCCCTTTTGGAATTCCAACCAAACCAATATTAATTTCTTCAGCCAAATAGGAAGCAAAATAAAAAATAACATCTACACCAAAGGAAGCAATTTGAACCATCATATACATAAGACCAATGGGCATGAAATCTTGCTCATCTTCACCAAAAAAATGACATAGGGTCCTGTATATCTCCACAGCCTATGAAGTGAAAAGACTCTTTTAAAAAGGTTCCCTAGAGGCTGGAGTGATTATTGGAAAATTTTTTATATTTCCAATATGTGGCCTTAGTGCACCTCCCCTAATCACATCCTTCTTTGCCTTGTATTCATTTTCTAGTTTTGGCAGATTAATTGGCACATGATAATCTATCAATGGCTCTAGCCAAAAAAACTATCTAATTTCCTTAGGACTAATTTAGATTAGAGGCACACCATTAGTTCTTCTCACCACCCTAATAGCTTGTTCATAATTCTTTCAAATGGCTTAAATCAAATCATAATCCATGAAAACACATGGAACTACTAGTTTTTCCAAATCCAAATTCCAAATGTTAGCATGCGGGGCAAACAAATTTCTCTCTAAAAACCATTTTTTGAACAAAACAAGACTAGTTTGCAAAGTTGTTGCATTCCTAACCTAGTTCCCTTTGTCATATAGGCCATCAACAATCTTAAGCCTAGGGTTTAAGGAAATTAACTTCTTAACTTGTGTAGTTTCAATGGTGGACTCTAGGAGTATTTCTAGAAAATCATCATGAACATTCCTATCCATATAATTTACTTGCCTAGAAAATGCTTTCTTAGGAGGCATCTTGATTTTAATTCATAGGAACTAGAATACTATAGAGGTTGTAATATGAGTACATACTTGATTTTCCAAACTTGTTCTTCCTTGAACCTCTACAATAGCTCACAAACAGGTGGGGGATTGCTTCACATCTTTATTAGGGTTAACACAATATCATGAGTAGGCTCTTGTGCTTAGAAAATGTGAAATCTTTATTTGCATGAGACTAGAAATGATTAAATCTCCTATATTATACTCTTTCTTTCTCACATGTAAAGCTTTAATTCCTCATAAATGCACAAAATAGAAAAACATAGCGGCATCACATTTCCTTTTAAATTTGTGCTATTGATCTTTGAAAAATCTTATGATCCAGGGATGAAAACTAGGCTAACTAACCTTTCTTCTTAACATGCTCGTAGTCAAGCCAATGAAATGCTTCCATTTGTACCTTTCCTTCGATGCTAGCATTTTAGTCTAGGCCCACTGATGACTAGGGACACGTGTCATCAAGTTGCTACCTTAATATACATAACTTTCAAGCATCTTGCTATAGTGAGATAGTAATAACCATTGATTCTGATTTGATCATGTGGAAGACATTTGATACAACTCTTAAGAGAAATGTGGTGGGTCCCTTATTCGCTACCTCACTATACATAAACTTCGTGCAAATCTTCATAGTGAGATAACAACAGCCATATATTTGAAGTTGATCTAAGGGCATGGAAACTACATGAATCTTTGAAGATGTGGTAGGTCCCTTATTCACTACCTTTCTATATGTAAAAAGTGCACATCTTTCCATAGTGAGATAGTGAGAATCATTGATCCAAGCTTGATTTGACAATTAGAATCCCTTATATGTTTTATGCATGGGGCATGGGTCTAGGTTATTGATGATGCTGAGCTAGCTCAACATGCTAGCATATATATATATATATATATATAAAATCCCTAGTGACATCACACCTCCTTGACTTTTCCATGTTAATTTTTTTTAGGCTAGTCGCTACCTTAGTACTAGCGAAAGTCATTCAATTTTCGATAGCGATATAGCGATCTCCAGTGGTTTAGCAATTAGCATATAATTTCTTAGTAGGATGCCACTATGTCTTTTGATTTGTATAGCTCATTTTTGACAAGAAACTCATAAGGAGCCCACCTTTTTGAAACTATCATTATATCATAACATTCTAACTAGTCACTACCTTACTACTGTCAAAATTCATTAACTTTTTGGTAGCGACATAGTGACTTTTGATGACCCATCAAAATTTAGCACAAGGAAAAATACACAAATAAACAATAAATGACATGACTGTCATAGAAATAAAGGCACACTTTGCAAAATATCTTCCTTGGGATCCCTAAAATCATCACACATATTAAAAGAATGCCATCTTTTGTAATATCTGGGCAATCACTATGTCTCTACTAGTGAAACACAATGATTTCTTGATCATGACATAGCAACCTCTTGTGAGAATTGATTTCTAGTGACAGAAAAATATAGCACATTAATTGAATTTTTACCAATCAATACTGCTATCAGAAACAATGGTTGTGCATATTTATGATACTGCACAGGAATTTTGTGATCATCATCAACTTTAAAAGGTTTCCACTTTCTTTGTATTCCAAGCATTCACTATGTCACTATCAACAAAAGTCATTAACTTTCTGGTGGCAACATAGCAACTCACTAGAAAAACTTGAATTCTTGTGACACCATTTATAAATTGATCCATGTGTGTCTTTTCTACAACTGACAACCTTGGGATAGAGCACGTGACGATAACATTTTCAAATTGATACACTTCTCTAGTACTGGACCTCATTTTTCAGTACCATAATAGAATTTTTTGACGATCACTACATTGCTATAATATATAGCCTCGCAACCTTTTATAACGAGCATGCGACATCCGTAGATGCAAATAAGATCCAATCGTGGGACAAGACTTTCCAGAAAAGACTCAACAATGACTTCAAAGTAGGCAGGAGAAGAATATTTCGTCTTTTTAAAAGATTTCATGCTAGGATAAATTTAAAAGGCCAAGACCTAGGGTTTCACATAGATTTTAAAAGGTATAAAAAATACAAGACCAAAACCTGAAACCCTAGGATCAAATAAAAGAACTCACATCTAATTTTTTATAACATGATTTTAAGAAAATTTATTATGCAAAAAATTAGACCAACAAATCCAATGTTATTCAACTCTGCGATGCTCAGTAGATTATTCTTTAGTCCTTCAACATAATAAGCATTGTCACACATAAGTTCTTTAGTCAATGAAATACATCCTTTTCCTTCTATGTTACATCATTCATTATTTCCAAATCTCACACTACCTCCATTATAATATTCCATGTGCTCAATTTTTTTTTATCTCTAGTCATATGGTGTGAACAACCACTACCAATAATCCATATATCATTTTTACTAACATTAGACATAAGTGCCATCTTATCTCCTTCATCATCATATTCATCTTTTACAACGATATATACCATTTCATATTTATTGTTATCAGGATCTTTAGCTATAAAACAAGATTTTTTACCTTTGTCCTTGTAGTTCTTGTAGTTCCTGAAATTATTTTTTCCTTTGTGCTTATTTCTTTTCTTTTCATCTTTGATTTCTTTGTTTGGATACCTTGTAGCAATGTGACCAACTTCTTCATAGGAAAATTAGATCATAGGAACTCCACCTTTGTATGTTCCTCTGCCCTTTGAATACTTTCTTGCAAGTAGGGCTTCAAAAAATTCAAGATCACTATTTGAACTTTCTTCTTATTCTTCCTCTTCACTTCTTGATTGACTGAACTTTGATTTCTTAGCCTTTTCTTTGAGTGAGAGTTTGGCTCTAAAAGTAGGCTTTATAACCTTTGAACTAGGAATATAGTTATCAAAGTTATCTAACTCAAAAGCTATCAATCTTCCAACTAGAGCATCCAAAGATATTTTATTATTTGGATCACAACTAATCTCTTGAATAGAAAACACTCTAATTGCATAAATAGGAAGAAGAGTTCTAGATACCTTGCCTACAACTATTTTCTCTTCAATCTCTCCTCCAGATGATTTGATTGCACTTACACTTTCTTTGATTCTTTCTATATATTTTGCAATGTTCTCATCTTCTCTAATTTTTATCTAATGAAAATGACCTCTAAGACTTTTAGCCTTAGCTCCTCTTACATTGTCATCTCCTCCATATATGTCTTTTAGTTTGGTCCACATCTCATGTGATATTTTGTAGTCTTTGACTTGATAAAATTTAACATAACTAAGAGTAGATACAATATCAATCATCATAATGTTATGATTGTTCTTTTCAACAATATCTTCAATAGATAATGTTAATTTGGAGTCTTGTATTAATTATCAAGATATTTGCACCTTGAATCATTGATAGTAGCAAAATATAACCTCATAAGTCATTGTCATTCTACAAAATTGTTTCTATTTAGCTTGGGGATCTCTCTTCTATAAGACATCCTGATCTTTAGCTTAGGTCCTTGAAACCTTCTCTAAAAGCATGATCAAAAGATCTTATACCAATTGTTGGAAATATAAGAGGAGTAACTAAGAGTAGAGGGATGAATCAATTACTACTAAAATAAATCCCTAATCCCTTAGAAGTCATTACAAAATAAAGTTTGAAAACTAAATACTGTTGATGCTTGATAAACACACATAAAATGTTGTAACTTGGTAATTACTAATTACACAAATCTTTAAATGTTGTCTATGATTACTCTTACTTTAACTTAGTTGCAAATACATAAAAGAAAATGAACACATTTGACACTAGGATTTAACATGGAAACCCAATTTGGAAAAAACCACCAATTGTAACTAGTTACTATTTTCACTCTTTTGAAGTGAGCCCTGTTAGGAGCGAACCCTGTTAAAGGTTACAAAACACACTATTAGGTGTGACCTTGTTAATGGATTTAATCACCCTATTAGGAGTGGCCTTGTTGGAAGTCTTAAGACAATTTAATAGAACTACCACCTTGTTAGAGGATTTACAAATAGCTATTAAGCCAACTTTGTTAAGAGATTTAGATAATTGCTACAATGGCTAGTGGAGTAACAATGAGATGACCTAATTTGAACACAACTGAATCACTAATCATAGATATTTGTTTTGGCTTGTACTTGATCCTTCTTAATTTAATATATATTTTTTATTTCACAAGGATATTCTACTTATCCTTCAAATTTGCTTCCTCTCTTCATCATTAAATATTCAATACATTTTTTACAAATTTTTTTTTCTTAATTTGAATTTGCAACTTGACCTTATACTTATATCATTCATATTATCAAGTTGGATCATATACAACTTAGAATAACTACTATTTATCATCATAGTTAGCTAGAATGGACAGACAAATCAAGTAAGCTTAATATGCCAAAACAAGAAAATCCTTCGTTTCTCAATCTAGCTTAGGAGACACTAACTTAGAAAAAATTTCCTATGTTAACCAATAGAAGCTCAGTTAACACTACAAACTTGTAAAGATCCTTTCAAAATTGAGTGAGCTCAGTTAATACTGGTTCCACTAAACTTTTCTTTATTAACTAAGTGAGCTTAGTTAACACTCATCCTCTACAGACTTTCCTTGGATGCCCAAGTGAACTTGGTAGGCACTACCTTTTGAACTAGGCAACCACAGGAATGCTTGGTAGACACAAAAAATTGTCTTCACTATTTGAGTGAGCTTGGCATATCTTGACTAATAATGATATGACATTTGTGTAACATTAAAGACAATATATAATTAATCAATTGTATCCAACATTTTTAATTTATGTTTCTAGTAGCTGTATGTTAGGAGGCTGAGAAAAAGTGTTTCCCTCTATTTCTATTTGTTGGTTCTACCCAGTTGATCAAGTATGAATATTTTCCCTATTTTTGGGATGAAGGTTTGGGGTTTCACACTCTTATGTTGGCCATTTTTTCATATAGTGTCTGAACCTAATTTTTATTGGATTTGCATTGCTTTTATGCCCTAAGACCAAATGGGTTTTATTTTTGATGTTTTTAGTCTTGGGGTTTTTACCTCATTTTGTGTATTGCCCTATTTTCTCATATTTTCTTGGCATGATATTGATTATGGACATGGATCATTAGTTGGGATGCCAATTAGATAAATGTTTCACTTTTATGTTTCATTGGGATATGTATCACACCCATTCTCCTAAGTTCTTTTGGTTGAGTAATTTATTGCTTTTGTTCTCATCTAGCTCTTATTTTTTGATATTCATGATAGTGGTTTGCCCACTCATGAGCACATGTGCATGCATCTATCAGGTGGCTTACGAGGCCCAAACCCCAAGTGGTAATGTGGTTGAGTTATATCTTTGGAGTTGGCTTTGGAATATGCATGCCTATAGGTGCTCATCATTGGATGAGTATGGATAGGGTAGGGTAGCTTCATGGAGGGGCTTCTATCATATCCCTAGTGATCATGCCAAGATTGTCAAATAGAAGGCTTAATTAAGTGATAACTAAATAAAATATTGGTTGATAATAAACTTAAGATAATAAAATGTGTGAGCACTCAATTAAGTTTGAGCACATAGTCTGTGACCCTTCCATTGGGAAGTTGACTTCACACTATGCTAGCTTTGGCTACTTGATGCCATACTATTTCCCCTCTAGGTGAGTCCCTACATAGTAACCCATTGAGTGTCTAACCAGGGCCTATTGTACTTGCATTGTCTCATGCTCTTGGTTGCAGTTGTCTTACTATTTGGCATGAGTGTTAGCCATGGATGTTATTTTTATTTGAGTGTGGTTGGATCATTATCTCCATCAGCATAGTGAGAGTGGACCTATAGGTTTCACATGGTTGGGAAGCATAGCTACCTTCACCACTACTAGGGACTAGTGTATAGAGACAATCTATTATTCTAGTGTGACCATTGCTTGATATTTTCACTTAATACTTCAGGTTCCAAAGTATGCTTTCTTGTGATTTATGCTTTCATTAGAATGCTTCGATATCATGTTTAGCTATGGTTAGTTAGTTATCACATTCCCTTATTATGATTTTTAGCATATGATTTAGTTGATGGGATTTTTTTGGTTGGAATATCTAATGCTTTACTTTTTAGCATTTTATATTTCCTTATGCTTATGATGTAGTACATTTTAGTAGTGATGTTCTCATAAGAAAGCTATGACAATCTGGTTAGTATTTTTGGATGTTATGTGTGGGAGATAGCTAGGACCTGCAAGGTCTCATGATGTTATTATGGTTGGGAGGAATCGTGCATGAGTTTTGGTATTATTGTACATTATGATATTACTTTTGTACACTATGATGTTTCTTTCATTACCTTCCTTACTACTTTGCTTTAGATGGTTAGATGTAGTTTTTGTCTTGCAATTATAGAGTTTGAGTGTTCATGCCTTGATTTGTGGATTCAATACTCCCCACTATTGAAGAACTTTATTTCTGAGTTTTTTACCTTAATATTTTCTAACTTACTATTTTGTATCCTTGCGCAAAATTTTACTTTTTTCGCATGAGAGTGCAAAAGTTCATGTAGTGTGCTAGGTTTTCTCATCCAACACTTGGTACTTCCTTGCATGAAATCCCACACTAGTTATGGGTGTTTTGGCTACATGGCCAAGTACTTCATCATGCCATTTAGTTCATTTCCTCATGCAAAAGGACATTTCTTGCATGGGGTGTTGTACTTCCTTGTGTGAGATTTTTGTCTGTTATTGTCCTTGCATGAAAAATAGGGGGCATCTTCATTGGTTTTTGGGGAACACTTTTTGGTGTTTTAAGTTCCCTTTGTGTTTTATTAAAATTCCATGATTTGACACATCTTATATTCTTCATTTTGTGGTCATATTTGGATTTTATTTCTCTATTTGTGTGTTTCAGTTTGGTAGTGGTGTTTAGAGATTTGTTGGGATTGTGGTTAATATCTCTATTGTGATCTTTGTGATCCTTGTATGTTGAGTGACACGTAGATGCATAGTTTTATTATTATTATTATTATTATTATTATCTAGGCTTGTATTAAATCCTTGTTCTAAGGATCTCTAGGTGAGGCATTACATGTGCCTTGTGTTGTATCCATGTCACCTTGTGAAAAAGATTAGTAATTTTTAGCAATTAGAAGTGAAATGAAAGGAATAGACTTACAAAAAAAAATTATAAATAAAATAGTATATTGTATATATTGAAGTTAATATTAATTGGAGGCAATTGGTTTAAATGTTATACTCACCTATTTGGTGATATGTACAATCCATAAATAAGAAACATAGTAGGACTAAAGTTGATGTTGATTGTCAAAGGTGTTAAACATCTACATAATTTATCTTAAGTTAGCTAAAAATTGTATGAAATATATGCTTTACTAAATCCATCTCAAAAGTTCCTAAGTCCATAGCCTTACCCTTGGTTTAGAGGAAAACTGCTAGCACAAACCTAGTTTGCAAGAAGGCTAAAAGCCACAAAATTGTAGTTTGTGCATTCAAACTTAATAAGGTATTTTGATTGTTGATATTTAGGATGAATACATCATTTGAACAAGTCTAGAGTTCCCTAGTACTTGAATCATCACCTTGTGATTTGTTGTGCCTCTAAAGGAAGGTAGACCTTAAGAGTAAGGAGTAAACCTAGGAAAGGAAGAGTGAAAGATTGAATCAGGATTGAACAACATATTAGTGCATGTTGGAAGATTTACCAAGGTCACCCAAGTTTTTTTTTGTGCACCCTACATCATAGTGAAACTATAAAACCTAAGAATATTATTCTAAAGAAGTGAATGGAATTATGTTTTGAAATTTTCCCCTTTTAGAAATATCCTCCAGCAAGGTCATAAAGTCTTTGTTCAATTCTTTTGAGTTTAACAATCATACAAATTTTGACTTTCTCTTCCACTCATTACTATGAATTTTGGTTATATTTTTTATTAGATGTAGTGTAAGTTTCTTCTTTAAGCACAAAAGACAACCAAATGACCAAGTGCCTTAATATGACTAGAATATAAGTTATGCTTTGGAATTAAACCTTGCATGATTATCAACTTCCATTAGATTTGTATTCATTTGCATCTTCCAGAATGTACTGGAGAAATAATTTCATAGAAATCTAATGTTATAATGCATATTTTTTTACCTATTTGTATGCCTAGAGTGGAACCACAATCTAAACATGACTTTACAATATTAAAGTGACATAACACTTAAAACGAAGCCAAACAAATCTACACACTCTACCTTTTTTCATATTGGTTTATCATGATGCAGGTTTTCTTTATTGTCTTCATAATCTAGGTTCACTTTGTCAATGAACCTTTTTAGCTAGGGTTTAGGAATTTCATACCCCTACCTACTAGCCAAAAGTGACACCTATTTGTGATATTTATGACATCTTCCTATGATGTTATATTCCCATAAATTGACATTTTCTGATGATGATAAAACACAGATAAAAACATGGTATTCTAGGTATAAAATTTTAACAGTGTGGGGAGAGAAATAAAGTCTTGACTAGAGAAAGTTCTCAATTACAAGAATTACTTGAAAAAAAATTGAATCCATTTTATGAGATTTCTAATGTTATAGAAAGAACAAGATTAAAACTATATCTACTTGAATAGACAAGAATACTAAATAAATGTGCAAAAAATGTGTAAAGGAAAAAATCTTCAAACTCACTTCACTCAAAGACCTTGCTATAAATTGCACTTTCACATCTTCTCCATATTTGAATCTCACACTTGCAAATCTCAAAAGAGCACATTCACATCTTCTCCTTCGGGATCAATTAACACAACTGAGTCTCACACTCTCTTATATATGAACAATAATGCGGATCTAGAAACTCTACCCCTAGAATAAAAAACTCTCCCCTATCTCCAAGTTTAGCTCCCTGAAATGCAAACCTCCAATGCATGCAAACCTTCAAATCAACTCCTGCCTAAAATGCTCAAATTGTGAAATAAATCTTGCAGGCTCCCTTTTCTTTTTCTTTTTGGTTTATGAGCTTGATTTGGTCAAAATTTTGACCAAATCAGGCTCATAAACAAAAAAACAAAGCCCGATTTAGTTGAAATTTTGACCAAATTGGGCTCATAAAAAAAAAAACCAAATTGAAAAAGCCAAAAAAGGCCTTTGTCAAAATTAAACATTGAAAATTGACCTCAAATGTAGTAGTGATGGTTTATGTAATACCACTTGGTGGTTTTGTGGGACTTGCTACTATATAAGAAATCACAAGGGTAGTTGTAGAGACAAGACAAATAAACAAAAGGGAAAAAGGAAAAAAGGGAAGTTGAGTAAGACAAGGCTTGACAAGTCAGCCAAAGGGAGCATTTGTAAAGGTTAGAAATATGGAATGGGACATGTGGATTCATGCTTGTTCACATAGATTGCTTGGTTTTGGCTATGGTTTTGAAGGCTTCTATGGTTGCATTGCGGTAATTTTTTTTGCTAATTAATACATGGTGATGGATACTTTTTGAGGCTAAGTTTTTTTTCCCTTAGCAAGAGTTTTCTAGGGTATATCTTGTGTCACATTTTTGTGGGTATATTGTTTATTCTCTTTCATGTAAATTTTAATTCCATATTTGTTATAGATCTATTATGGGTTATGTGGAAATAGTTATATTTTTGTTACAAATTTCCTTACAATAATAACATTTGAAACTAAGAAAAAGATGAGAGGTCAAGTGGACACTCCCAAGTAGATTGAGTCAGAAAAGAAGGAAGAGGAACAATTAGAGATTGTGAGAAAAAGAAGAAAGCTTTGAAAGCCTAAAATTGAGGAAGTGAAGCACACTATCATTGATGAAGCTAATTTTGTGTAGTTAAAAACAAATATTATCACTTATACTTAGGTATTGATAGATTAGAGATGGGGAATTTGGTTATTAGACATATGATCCTATCTAATAAGAAATTCAAAGATATTAAAGATCAAATCCTTGAAGACCTTTATGATCGATTTATTAATAGAAAGAGGAGAGTTACTAATAAAGATAAGAAAATTAGAGAAAATATCATACAACAATTATGTGAAGTGAAGAATGATGAACATATTGAAATTATAGTGAAGGGTATTGAACTCCTATTAAGAAACAAAAGAAGAGAAATCTTGATAATTTGAGGAAATTATGAGGAAGTCAATGAGGAAATGGAGAAAGCAATTGTAAAATTCATGACTTCCACACCCAACCAAGAATAGTGAAGCAAAGGTATAGTGAGAGAAACCCCTATGAGTGCAAAAATAACATAGAAGAAGGATAAAGTTCCTTCAATTAAGGCATGAACAATAGTAGAAACATTGTTAGAGACACAATCTGAAACTTCATAACTAACTATTTGTAGTCATACCATGCAAGTGTATAGTAAAAAAATCATCTTAGATATAGTAGAGGATTCATTCAAGGATTTTGATCCATCCATTATTGACAATTTGGTCAGCTACATAAGTTCTAAAAATGAGGAAGAGAAAAAGAGCAAGGAAGAAGAGAAAGAGAGAAAGAAAGAAGCTAAGAAAAAGAAGAAATTAGAAGGAAATGAGAGGAAATTAGAAGAGAAGAGAAAGATAGAAGAGGAGAAAAGAAAGAGAAAGAATTAGAAAGGAAGAAAAGAGAAGAAGGGGAAAATAAAAAGGAGGAAGAAGAAAAGAAGAAAATGGAGGAAGAAGAAAAGAAGACAAGTGTACCTAGTTCTTCTAGGACACCCCTTACACTAGAAGCGTTGACTTGATTAGATAATGATGATCAAAAAAATTTGATCTCATAACTTAGAAAGATTATAGAAAAGAATAAGAAGGCGAAGAGTCTTAAGAGTTCACTAATGGAGGTAACATAAAGACTTTAGAGCACAATATTAGAAAGGATGATAGAATTTGATCCACAAGATAGAGAAAAATCTATAATTTAAGCTTTTGACACAAAGTTCACTAACTTATCTAATAGATGTGAAGGCATAGACATTTCTTGATGTAAAGGTATTTAGAAATTCCTATAACAACAAAAAAGGTAATTTGAAGAATCTTGATGAGAAGATCAAGGAATTAAGACAATTTCTAGTAGAAGAGAAGACTGTGTATGCAAAGTGTGTTGGAGCACATACATTTTTCAGAGATATTTTAGATGAGAAGATCACTAAAATCACAAAGTTAGAGGCACTTATAAATGAAGTGCATAATCCATTAGTTTAGATTGTTGATTTGGAAAGGAGCCTTAGTAAAATCAATAATAAAAGTAGCCTTTTGGAACAATAAAAGGAGATGATGGTATATATATTTTCATTATTAATGGAGTACCTTACTTTGAGCATTTATCTTGTAAAAAGATAGTTAGATGAATGCATGTCACTTAAATATCATATGACAAGTTCTCCTATATAGATTTGGAAATAATAGATATTGCTTCTTATGCTCTATGTGATATACTAAACCTTGCAGATGCAGTAAAGGAAAAATCAAAGATAGAATTTTCCATCTTGATAAAGAACTTTGATGATTGCATCTCATGGATTACTACTAAGTAGCAACCTTAAAGGTAAAGACAACAACTTTTGACTTGTACATAATTTTTGACACCTTTCTCATTGATGTCAAAGAGAGAGAGAGAGAAGGAAGCTTGTGTATGTATATATAAGTAAGGTGGAGTTATAATCTAATTAGGATATATAAGGAAAAGAGGGTGAATATAATGATCCACATAGTTTTTGAAATTTTGTAAAGACTAAGTTTTGTAAAGTGTTGAAGTTTTGTTTTGGGACTTAGCCAATTTTCCCATATGTTTCCATCAATGCAAAAGGAGGAGGTTTTTGGAAATTTGGCTATGTTAGAAATTTTGATGTTGTCATTTATGGAAAGATATTAGTCCTATGAAGTGGGAAAAACATGAAGATGAAGATATGTTAGTTGTACTTAGAAAATTGTTGAAGAGTTGAATGTAGTTTATCAAGAAAAACATATAGAGTATTGATTTGCGAGTCTCACAGGAAAATTATGGACATGTGCAAATTTAGGTAAATATACCTAAGATTATTATGATGATATATGAAAGTGCACGAGATAGTACACATTGTCTAGATAGAATTATTACAAGTTTTCAAGTTTCAGTAGTATATAGATAGAACAAAGCATGATGAGGAAATAGATATTTTGGGTTATGGAATTATTTTATTTACAAAATAATTAATTAAGTTTTTCTAACTTCTTCTTCCTAAGTTAATGAATTAACTTTTCTAACTTCTTCTTAATAATGAATTAAATATTTCTAACTTCTTCTTCATGCCTTAATTAATAAGTTAGAAAAAGTAAATTCATTTTGGTAAAATGTATAAAGGCATGAAGGCCAACTGGGTAGATATTTTCAATTAGCAAGGTTTAAAGAAAAAATTGCAAATGTGAAGTTATGTGAATGATTATGTGAAGTAATGTGATCTTGATGTAATCTTTTATGATGCAAATTCTGATGTATGATCATAGAAATACAAATTTTGTGATGAACAACAAAGGAAAGATCCAATGTTGAAAGTATCAACAACAATTTAAAGAGGTTTTTGCATCTATCTCTTCATATTGAAGAACTACATTGTATATTGCATGTTTGGGAAGTGGGCGCATCTTGCATATATTTAGTAATTGTATATAACAAATTTTAATAGGGTTGAGGCTTCTAATAAGGCCTAAATCCTCTAACAATGACTGAGACACTATACAGATGTAATAGACTCCTAATAAGGTCAATATCTTTCACAAGATACTTTTGATTAGCGCATCATTATTTGGGTACATCCTCACTGAGGTTTTCCCTTGGCTAGGGTTTCCCTAATTAACAAAATATGTTGTTGTGAGTTCTCTTATTGTATGGTTATGTTGGAAATATAGATGAAGTAACTGAGAGGGGAGGGGTGAATTAGTTACCACAAAAATTAATTACAAAATAAATTCCTTAGATGTCTTTACATACTGTTGATAGTGCAGGAAAACTGTAACTCGGTAGATTAATTAATTACTGTTTATCTAGCATTCATAGTCACTAATATGCTTGCAAAGATTAAAATAAATAAACACAAGAGACACCAAATTTAATGTGAAAACCCAATATGGGAAAAACCACCAAGTAACTAGTCACCAATTTTCACTCTTCTAAAGTAAGCCCTGTTAGGAGCCAACTTTGTTAAAGGTTACAAAACACACTATTAGGTGTGACCTTGTTAGAGGATTTAATCACCTTATTAAGAGTGGCCTAGTTAGAGGTCTTGAGAATAATTCAACTAAACTGTCACCTTGTTAGAGGATTTATAAAATGGCTGTTAAATCAACTCTATTAAGAGATTCTAGATTCACTGTTACAATGGTTAGAAAGCAACAATGAGGTGACCTGAATGATATGCAACTTATCTTTTTGCTGATTACAGATCTCTGTTCTACTTTTACTAGATCCTAGTTGATCGAATACAACTTTGCATCTCCTCCAGGATATCTAATCCTTCATCAGAATTTTCTCAATTCACTTATTCCATCCTTATCCATATACTCATATTCACTCTCACACACTAATTCACAACTTGAACATCTATATATACCTTTCAGATTATCAAGTTGGCTTAAATATAGGTTCCAATAACTAAAACAAATCATTACATTAGTCGATCGCATGAAGCAATTAAACTTAATATCAAAATAGTAAAATCCTTTGCTAACCGACCAAGCTCGATAACCACTGCTCCTTTGGAGACTAAGTGAGCTCGACTAGCGCTGACCTTCCTTTGTTGACCATGTGAGCTCAGTAGACATTGACTTTCCTTTGTTAACCTTGGGAGCTCAGTAGACATTAACTTTCCTTTGTTAACCTTGCGAGCTCGGTAAATACTAACTTTTGCTACAAAATCCTTTGATGCCCAAGTTAGCTCAGTAAACATTAACTTTTCTTTGTTAACCTTGGGAGCTCGGTTAATACTAACTTTTGCTACAAAATCCTTTGATGCTCGAGTGAGCTCGGTAAATATTAACTTTTCTTTTTTAACTTTGGGAGCTCGATTAATACTAATTTTTTCTACAAAATCTTTTGATGCCTGAGTGAGCTCGGTAAACATTAACTTTTATTTGTTAACCTTGGGAGCTCGGTTAATACTAACTTTTGCTACAAAATCCATTGATGCCTGAGTGAGCTCGGTCAACATTAACATTTCTTTGTTAAGTACAAGAACATTCGGTAGACACTATAAATTGCTTTGCAGATCACTTGAGCTCGGTAGACTCTGTTTGATGACTGATATGACATTTGTGTAACATCAAAGATAATACACAATTAACAATTGTATCCAACAATCTCCCTCTTTGGCATTGATGGCAACACAACATGTCATAGTAGAATGAAATTTGAAAACAAGTCTAACAAGCCTTTTTCTGTTCGAACAACTTTCTCTATTAGATGGAAAATTCTCCCTCTTTTAGTAATCTCCTTCTGTGAGGGAATATCATAGAAAACTTCTTCCTTTCAAACAAATTTCAGAAAGATATGATAGTAAAAACTCTCCCTCTTTGACAACACATGCCAAAGACAACACAACTTAAATGATTTTAATGTACGTTTAGTACTAGTTCATATGCAATATTTCTTGATTATGTTGCATCAACTGATAGATTTTCATCTTGGTATGCGTTGATGCATCACTAAAATTTTATTTTAGTGACCTTCAGATAGGGGAGTGAGCCCAAACTTACTTATTAGATACAAGAATGCATCCTTAAGTAATGGCTTTATGAATATGTCAGTAATTTGTTCCTTTGTATGAACATATTTGAAACTGATCTCCTTGTCTTGCACCAATTCACTGACAAAATGATATTTTATTGCAATGTGCTTAGTTTTGGAATGCATTACTGGATTCTTAGATATGTTTATTCAACTTGTTGTGATGCCTCGCCCCGACCCATCGTAGCATAGTGATACATTACTCTTATTTTTGTTATCTGCGACTCGAGATGTCGAGACATTATCTGATGCTTAGAACATATTTTATTATTTCATGTTGTGTGATGTTATTTCCAGATATATTTGATGATTGTCATTTAATGTTCATATATATGTATTATTGACGAAATCAGTAAAATTGAGATTTGATTTAAGATATTTCAAATGGTTAAGAATTATGTAGGATGAAGAAACTCTTATTGATGTATGTTCTAATTTATGTAAATTTTGGATACGTAGATATGTACATGTGATTTTTGGGACTACTGATGTGTGCAATGAGTGTGTAGATATTTTAGTCAAGGAAACTGACGAAGGAAAAAAACTGATCTATATGTGCTAATTTTGGAAACCTTGTTGTTCGTAATTCATGTATTGTGTTGTGAGATGTATGTATATATATTTTTGTGTTCGGTGAGGGATAATGTTTGTAACTATGTTTGTTAGTGTCGCTTGACACTTGTAAATTGTTTATGTGCTTCAGTGTGTTGTTTAGGGTTAGTTGTTTAACCCAGGGACCTTGGTTGATTTTAGTCAATGTCAGTTTGCTAATTGGGTTCTTAATCGAGTTTAGTAACCCTTAATCTGATTTAGTGCTTAGTCTGCTTTGTTAGAGTTGTTAGTTGGTCCTAATTATTTCCTAGCCTTTGTTTGGCTCTAAACCTTTTCCTAAGGCTTCAAAACATGAAATAATTATACCCAAGGGGTATGGGTATGGGTTAGGGGTCTTTTCCAACCCCTAAGCCCCTTTTGTTGACTTTTGAGGCCACTCAAAAAGTCCCTTTTTGCCTTTGTGCGAAAATTGCAAGTGGTTGTCATGAGTTGTCTTACCCCACCTCCTTTTAGGGTTTAACCATGGTGTAGGTTGAGTTAGGAGTTTCTAGAGTGGCTAGTGGGTGGAAATAGTTATTTCTCCTTTTGGGTGGTTGAGTTGGAGGCTTATTTAGAGGCCTTCCTTGGTCTAGTGGTTTTGTTGCCCAATCTCTACATTTAGAGAAGATTTCTTGAAGCTTGAAGGAAGGAGGGATACTCTACTCAAACTGGTTCATTGCCATTGCCTCTTTGTGAAGGTAGGAAACTCCCATCTCCCTTATTCAGTTTTTATGTTTTTTTTCATGTTCTTGTTACCTTGTTGTTGTTTTACTATTGTATGGTTGTGGGTATGTTGGGAAGATTTGTAAACCATGTCTTTTTGGTTGTTTTCCTTTCTTGTTTATGTTTGAAATTTTGAGTTTTCCTTGCATGGGTGTTTTGGTATTACTCACCCTAGGAGAGGGCAGAAGTGACCAATTTTGGGAGAGGTCTGTTTAGTTGGACTCCAACCTGTGTAGAGTCTCTTCTTAGGATGAGAAGAGGGATAAAGGGTAGGGTGTTATGGGCCCCTACCCGTCAGCACAAACTTGGTATGAGTATGGCAAGTTTAAATGGAAGAACGGAAGTTCTTGGTTATTGGCCCCGATTGGGCATCTGAATTGGTGTTGTGCTTGACTTCTCCAGTTGGAAGAATCCACCTCTCCCTAGTCTTGATTCATTGTGAATCTTATTGTGTAAACCATGTGTGATTATGCATGCTTGATGTTCTTTGATTTAGCTTGGTTGTCACCCGATCAGTTATTATTTTCCTCCATGGTTCTTGAAATGAGATTCAGAAAATATAACAAACTCCTTGATTGGATCATGAAGAAAATTTCATAAAATTGTTGAAATTTGGGATTGAGATCCTATTGTAAATTTGTATTTTAAACCTTATTGCATATGGCAATGAAGTCAGGTTTTCTTCCCGATTCTTTCCCGGTTGAGCCCTTGAATCAGGTTGATAATAAAATAAGTGATTGAGTAAATTTACTTCTCTTAAAATTTTCGTATTCTATGTTGTCATATGAATGTGTATCAAAGATAAGATGCAATAATGATGTTCAATTATGCAAGATTCAAATTGTAAATGTATGGTATCTCCTTTGAGCTTGGTATGATTTAGTTTATGGATGGTTGTGTTGAAAGTGAAATTGCAAGAACATGTAGGAAAGAATCATGTTAAGTTATCCCAACTTAAATTTCAAAACATAATAGAGGAAAGAACTTGGTGTGTCTTGATACTCCCATCAAAATGAATAGAGCATTATCATTTGATCTCTTATTTTCTCAATTACCTTAAGACTAGTTTCGTCACTATGTTATTTCAATTTTGCTCCATTAGTTATAATAGATAGTTAAACGAAATATGTAGATGGTTATTTCATGAAATGTAGGTATCATTGAGATACATAGCATCTGAGGTGCATGAAAATTATTAAGCAGGAATTCTTAAGAAATTTACGTAG
Organism: Cupressus sempervirens; assembly: GCA_028749045.1. NCBI lineage: Eukaryota > Viridiplantae > Streptophyta > Pinopsida > Cupressales > Cupressaceae > Cupressus > Cupressus sempervirens. The sequence goes on along the minus strand of CM053792.1, from coordinate 398,945,272 downwards.
ATTTTGATGATCTTGCACTAGTTGATTTGTTGAGCATAATGCATAAAAAGGTGGTAGATTAATATCATTATGAATTAAAACACCAATTCTATAAGACTATATAGTAAGACCTTAACCATCAAATAAGTTTCAAAATTGCATATAAAAGAGGCCTGTAGAAGCACATTTTCATTCTGGAAATTGTATGGGAAATTCAAAATTGGTTGATGCCATTACAGTCTATTAAAATATTCACATCACAATAAAATAAAATAAAATCTAAAACCAAATTCTATGCATTATCGTAAAAATAATATAGTTGTAGTAGATATCCTTAATATCCTAATACTCACCTATAAAACTTTAGCATTGAATGTTTGGAGCAAGTCAAACTGTCATCCCTCATGATGACATCACCATGTCCCATCACTATCTTCCTCCAAATTGGGCGCTCAGATTGGAGGGAAGGCATTAAAGTTTTGAGTTTAAAAAAAATATATATACAAAATTTTGCAAGAGATTCTATCCTGCATCCGTCCACTTGCTATCCACTTAAATCGCTTGAGTTGAGGGAAGGTGGGGGAGTCTGTCATGCCTCCCTTGGGTAGAGCGCTGTCCCAAGGATAGCGCTTGGGAAGCGCTCCTTGGGAAGCGCTTGCCCAAGTGGGGCATAGGGTTAGTGTAGGATGGGTTAGGAAGTAAGTTAGTTATTAGTGTTAGTTGTTTTTTTTTTAAGTTTAGTTTATGTGTAGTTTATTTTCTTTACTAATTATTAATAATGTTGGTTAGTTTCTACTTTGTTATTAGTTTAGTTAGTAGTTATAGGTTTGTTTAATTTCTAAATTAATTTAGTTTTAATTTAAGTAAAGTTAGTTAGTTTAAAATGTAACTAAGTTGTATTTAGCAGTATATATTATGTTTTTAGTTATTTATGTTATTGATTAATTTGTAGTTACTTTTAATTAGTTAATTTTAAAAGTAATTTAAGAATGTTAGTATGTTATTTTTATAAAAATGTTGTAAAGTTTGCATTAAAATTAGTTTCGAATGTAATTAATTTTGGTTAACAATGTTAGTAAATCATTTAAAATTTATTTAAGTTTTAAGTTAGTTATTGTTTTGTTATTTGTTAATTATTCTAGTTAGTTGTTATCTAAATATAGTTTTGTTTAATTTTGCAGATGTAATTTAATTGATTTTACCATTAATGTTAATTTAATCTAATAATGAATTTTCAAAATTTTAACAATGTTATCGTCCTCTTGTTTCAAAAGAGTTGTGTGTTTTTTCCCACGTAGTTTGGGCATGACACTTGTATTATTATAGAACATAACAACTGGTTCTTTGATTTCCACCTTCATGCCTTCCAACAACTGTTTAAACCAAACAATATTTGAATATTTTATTGTAGTAGCAACATACTCTGCCTCTGTTGTAGATTGGGATGTGCAATTCTACTTTTTTCTTGTCCAAGAAACCAACCTTTTTCCAAGAAAGAATGCTCCTCCACTTGTACTTTTTCTGTCATCAAGGTTTCTGACCTAATCAGCATTAGTAAACACTTTCAAATCTAGATTACCTCCAAATTTGTACCATAAACCATAATCTTTAGTTCCTTTCAAATATCTCATTATTCTTTTGATTGTCATCATGTGATTTTCTCTTGGTTTTGCTAAAAATCTTGCTACAATACCAACTGCAAGGGCAATATCTGGCCTAGTATGAACTACATACTAGAACTTTCCAATCATAGATCTATACAGTGTTTGATCTACTTCTTTTGATTCATCTTCCTTGTTAAGTTTTAATCCAGTACACATAGGAGTCCCAACTGGTTTACAATCTTCCATAACAAACTTTTTCAATATCTCCTTGATATATTTTGATTGAGTGATGTAGATACCATTTTTATTTTGCTGAATTTGAAGACTAACAAAGAATTTGATTTCACCAAAAATAGACATTTCAAATTCCTTGTTTATTTTCTCTAAAAATTCTTTGCAAAGATCATCATTTCCTATCAAAACAGTATCATCTACAAATATTTCTACCAAAACAATCTTATTAGCTGGTCCTTCCTTTATAGAAAAACTATTGTTATCATTAGTTTTTTGAAAACCAATTTGAATAAGATAGTTATGCAATCTTTCATACCATGCTCTAGGGGCTTGTTTCAGACTATACAATTCCTTATGTAATTTGCAAACCATGTTCCTTTTATCTGGATCAACAAAACCTTCAGGTTGTTCAATGTAGACCTCTTCATCTAGTATACCATTGAGAAATGCCGACTTGACATCCATTTGATAAACTTTGAATCCTTTGTGAGTAGCATATGCAAGTAAGGTTCTAACTCCTTCCAATCTTGCAATAGGAGCAAAATTTTCTCCATAGTCTATTCCTTCTTCTTGAGCATATCCTTTGCATACTAGTCTAGCTTTATTTCTTGATACCTTACCATCTTCATCCAACTTGTTTCTAAATACCCACTTGGTTCCAATTATATTTTTATCTTTAGGCCTGGGTACAAGAGTCCATGTCTTGTTTTTCTCTATCTGTTCTATTTCTCCATTCATAGCCTCAATCCAACTATCATTTTTAAATGCATCATTGATATTTCTAGGTTCAAAATTAGCAAGTAAACAAGTACCTTTCAACTTACTTCTTGTCATGGTTCCTTCACATTTTTTTCCAATGACCTGATCTACTGAATGATGTCTCCTGACATATTTTGCTAATACAGGTTCCTTGCCTTTTGAAAGAATTTTATTGTTATCTTCTTGCATTTCAACTTCAGGTTCTAGCTCAGTAGATATTGGCTTGGGTCCTTCAGACTCGATAGACACTTTCTTGATAGCATCTGAATGTAACTCATGTTGTTGTAGCTCGGTTTGAATTACCTGTAACTCGATTCCTGATGATTTGGGAGTAGAAGATTCCTGATTGACTAGTACTATATCAGGTTTAGTGAAAACACACCTTCTATAATCTTCTAGTTCCTTTTTGCTTTCTTCTTTAGTCCTTTCTGCAAACTCATCAACTTTCACATGTGCACTTTCTATGACTTTGTAAGTAGACAAGTTCAAACATCTATATGCTTTACTTTTGAAAGAGTATCCCAAAAATATTCCTTCATCACCTTTTATATCAAATTTTCCTTTTCTATATTCTTTCAAAATGTAACATTTACTTCCAAATACTTTTAGATAACTTACATTAGTTTTGTAGCCATACCATAGTTCATAGGGAGTTTTGAATGAATCCTTCTTAAGCTATACCCAATTCAAGGTATGGACTGTAGTGCTAATAGCTTCCTTCCAGTATTTGATAGCAATGTTCTTTTCAATCATTAGGGTTCTTGGACAATCCATGATAGATATGTTCCTTCTTTCAGCTATTCCATTTTGTTCAAGAGTTCCAGGGGCTGATACGTATCTTTTGATTCCTCTTTCAATGCAAAAGTTATTGAACTCATGTGAAATGAATTCTCCTACTCTGTATGACCTCAAACATTTCAATCTTTTTCCTGTTTCTTTTTCTACTCTAGCCAAGTACCATTTGAATTTCTTAAATGCTTCTAACTTTTTCCTTAGATACATGATAGTCATCATTCTTGAGTAATCATCAACAAAAAGAATGAAAAAATTTTCTCCAGTATAGCTTTCAATTCCAATGGGTCCACATAAATCAGTATGCACAATTTCTAATATATCTTCAGACTGATAGTTTTTTACTTTTAAAACTAGTCTTTCCCATTTTATCAATCTGATAATTTTTGCATAGACCAACCTCAAGTTTCTTTATGTTAGGAATGCCTCTTTCTTGAATTTTCTTATTTTTATCAAGTTATCAAAATTGACATGACACAACCTTTTATGGCATAACCAAATTTCTTCAAATTGAGCAATAAGACATAAACATTCACCAAGTTCAAGATAAAACAAGTTACCTTTTGTTTGAGTTCCTGATCCAATCAATTTTCTTTTGCCATCCAATAGTCTTGCTTTTCCATGCATGAATTCTACTTCAAATCCATTATTGAGTAGTTGTGCCACACTCAAAAAATTATGCTTTAGTCCTTCTACCCAATAGGCATTATCACATATAAGTTCTTTGGTTAGAGAGATTCCTCCTCTTCCTTTTATACAACAAGGTTCATTGTTACCAAATATTACACAGACACCATCATAGTTTTCAAAGTATTCAAACTTAGTTTTATCACCAGTCATGTGACGAGAACAACCACTATCTATGATCCATGTATCATTTTTTCTCATATGAGAAATGAGTGCCATTTCTTCATCATTATCATATTCATCTTTTACAGCAATGTAGACAATTTTATCTTCTTCTTCATCATTAGAATCATTAGAATCTTTAGCCATAAAACATTTTTTTTTACCTTTATCTTTGAATGATTTGAAATCTTTCTTGCAATTGTACTTGTAACCTTTCTTGTCATCTTTTTTCTACTTTTTTGGGCACTTAGCAGCAATATGACCAACTTCTTCACATGAAAAGTAGATTAGAGGAACTTTACGTTTAAATTTAGCTCTGCCTCTAGAATATTTCCTTGCTAGTAGAGCTTCAATCACTTCAAGATCACTGTCTGAACTTTGGTTTGATTCATCTTCATTTCCTGATTGAGATTCCTTTTTCTTTTTTCTTTTCTCCTTAAGTGAAAGCTTGGCTTCAAATGCTGATTCAATGTTCTTGGAAGCTAGAACATAGTTGTCAAAGTTGTCTAGTTCAAATGTAGTCAATCTTCCAACTATGGCCTCTAGATTTATCTTGTAATTTGCTTCACATCTCCTTTCTTGAATTGTAGAAACTCTGATTGCATAAATGGGAAGTAGAGTTGTAAGAACTTTACTTATTATTTTCTCCTCCTTGATATCTCCTCCAGATGCTTTGATTGCACTGACACATGATTTGACTCTTTCAACATATTTTGCAATGTTTTCATCCTCTCTCGTCCTCATTTGATCAAATTGTCCTCTCAGACTTTCTACTTTGACTCTTCTTACATTATCATCTCCTCCATAGATTTCTTTTAGCTTTTCCCACATTTCAAAGGTATATTTTCAATCTTTAATGTCATCAAATTCTTCATAACTCAGAGCAGATGCTATATCTATCATCATAATGTTGTGGGTCTTCTTTTCAGCAATATTATTGATAGATAATGTACCAGATGGTTCTACATATTTTTCATCAAGGTATTTTAGTCTTGTACCTCCAATAGAAGCTAGATGAAGTCTCATCAACCCTTTCCATGCTGAGAAGTTGTCCCTATTAAGTCTTGGAATTTCCCTCTTATAAGACATCCTGATCTTTGGCTTAGATCCTTGAAATCTTGTCCTACAAGCACCAAAAGCTCTGATACCAATTGTTGCAAATATAGATGAAGTAACTGAGAGGGGAGGGGTGAATTAGTTACCAAAAAAATCAATTCCAAAATAAATCCCTTAGATGTCTTTACATACTGTTGATAGTGTAGGAAAGCTCTAACTCGGTAGATTAATTAATCATTGTTTATCTAGCATTCATAGTCATTAATATGCTCGCAAAGATTAAAATAAATGAACACAAGAGACACCATATTTAACATGGAAACTCAATATGGGAAAAACCACCAAGTAACTAGTCACCAATTTTCACTCTTTTGAAGTGAGCCTTGTTAGGAGCCAACCCTGTTAAAGGTTACAAAACACACTATTAGGTGTGACCTTGTTAGAGGATTTAATCACCTTGTTAAGAGTGGCCTGGTTAGAGGTCTTGATTACAATTCAGCTAAATTGTCACCTTGTTAGAGGATTTATAAAATGGATGTTAAACCAACTCTATTAAGAGATTCTAGATTCACTATTACAATGGTTAGCAAGGAACAATGAGGTGACCTGAATGATATTCAACTTATCTTTTTGCTGATTAAAAATCTCTGTTCTACTTTTACTAGATCCTAGCTGATCGAATACAACTTTGCATCTCCTCTAGGATATCTAATCCTTCATCAAAATTTGCTCAATTCACTTATTCCATCCTTATCCATATACTCATATGCACTCTCACACACTAATTCACAACTTGAACATCTATATATATACCTTTCAGATTATCAAGTCGGCTTAAATATAGGTTCCAATAACTAAAAAAAAATCATTACATCAGTTAGCCGCATGAAGAAATTAAACTTAATATCAAAACAGTAAAATCCTTTGCTGGCCGACCAAGCTCGGTAACCACTACTCCTTTAGAGATCGAGTGAGCTCGGTTAGTGCTGACCTTTCTTTGCTAACCATGTGAGCTCAGTAGACATTGAATTTCCTTTGTTAACCTTGTGATCTCGATAGACATTAACTTTCCTTTGTTAACCTCGTGAGCTCGATAAATACTAACTTTTGCTACAAAATCCTTTGATGCCTGAGTTAGCTCGATAAACATTAATTTTTCTTTTTTAACCTTGGGAGCTCGGTTAATACTAACTTTTTCTACAAAATCCTTTGATGCCTGAGTGAGCTCAGTAAACATTAACTTTTCTTTGTTAACCTTGGGAGCTCGGTTAATACTAACTTTTGCTACAAAATCCTTTGATGCCAGAGTGAGCTTGGTAAAAATTAACTTTTCTTTGTTAACCTTGCGAGCTCGGTTAATATTAACTTTTCCTACAAAATCCTTTGATGCCTGAGTGATCTCGATAAACATTAACTTTTCTTTGTTAAGTACAGGAACATTCGGTAGACACTATAAATTGCTTTGCAGATCACTTGAGCTTGGTAGACTTTGTTTGATGACTGATATGTCATTTGTGTAACATCAAAGACAATACACAATTAACAATTGTATCCAATAGGTTATGTTTACTTTTGAGCATAGTTAGTTTACTCTCTTATGCATGTCATAAAGTTGTTAAAGATATCTAGTTTTGAGCTAAAGTTTTTTAAGTATTGATTCACCTCCCCCCTCTTAGTATTTCCTATTTCTAACATGTTAAATATGTAATAACACTTTTGAAACAAAAAAAAAGGCTCAAATATTTGGAGAGAAGAAATGAGTACTTCTATTTATAATTTGAAAAATGTACAACTTATGAAAGGTATAAATAAAACACCTTGTGAGTTATGGTATCGTCATACTCCTAGTATTGGTTAATTTAAATTCTTTGGTAGAAAATGTTACATAAAAAATGATGAAAAAAATAGAAAATTTGATTCTAGGATCAATGAAGGAATATTCCTTGGCTACTTTAGTAGAAGTAAATATTACAAGTGTTTGAACTAGCATACTAACATGATGATTTAAAGTTCTAATGTAAAAATTGATGAATTTTCTAAGAAGAATGGGAAAGATAGAAAGAAGGAATTTTGAACAACTAGAACTAGATATAGTAATTTAGCTAAAAAAAGAAGTAAATAATGCACAACCAGTGAATTTTATAAGGTAACCAAAGAATAGAACCAATACTCAAAAGATAACTGAATGGTTTGATGCCTTTGACATTGATGTCAATAGAGGAGATGTGAGTTATGTGGGAAGTGTATTGATGATGATTATGAAAGGAGGAGATTAAAAAGAAATGAAATATTTGATGAATGTAGTTATATAAGGTGACAAGTATTATCTAGGGGGATTATATGCAATAGATATAAATAGAAGCATTGTTGGCACACATGTTGTATCAGAGATGAGAGTGTTGCCAAAGATAAGAAGAGATTAGATGTTAGAGAAGTTGTAAATGTTTGAAGATTTGAGTATTGCCATGGTGTAGTAGTTTGATAATGAGAGTGAAGCCATCAATGAAAAAGGGGTGATATTGTTGACATGATGATGTAGTAATAATACATGTTTTATTGATGAAGATTAGTACAAATTTTATGGAAAGTGAATCATTTATTTGGTGTTCATCGATGCCAATTAATTAACTTAGTATTTTTAGCATGTTACTAGATATTTATTGAATAAAGTAGAACTTATATATTTTTAAGATTTTATATTATAAAGGAATTTTATGTTATTTGTCATGATGTTATGTCTATGATAGCACCTACTAATATGAAGAATTGAGTAAATTATGATTGCTTGGTAAATAGATTGGCCTTAGCACAATAAACTACTTGGTTTAACCATTCAAACCCAAAATCAATACAAAGAAAAAATAAAACCAATATTTGGGTTACATTGCAATGAGATTGTGCAAGTGCCCTTTGAATGTTATATGGTAAAACTTCTTGATTACGTATACAAGGAATGGATTTAGCATATGCTTTTAGCCAAAAAGCAATGGCCACCATCACTATTCTTGGATTGGGGGAAAATAACAATTACCTATTTTATAGCCAAAGTAAAGAAACACAATCCTTTACTCTGTAATGAACTAAGAGTGTAAAAGAAATCATGAATATAGATTAACAATACATTTGTAGCTCTTGAACAAAATTTATGCACAAGGAAATAAAGATCTTAAAATGCTTCATGATTCACACCATAAACATGAAATGAAGAATTAAAAATACAGTCTTAATATTATTCAAGATATTATTTCAATTCAAAATAGAAATATCTCAAAATATCATGTACAATTTCATTGTTTAGGAAAACCACAAGCAACAAAAACTACTATCTTAACTTTTATTTTCTTTCCCTTCCTAATGTGCAATCAAGTAAAGTAAGAAAATGGAAAATAACTCATCTCTTTGTGCAACCTGCCCATCTACATAAAAATGGAACCCTTTCCTTCGCTTATTGTCACTTATTTATCCTCTTCTCTAATGATGCTCATCAATTACATTAACTACTTCTTGAAATTTGGATTCTTCTCTGATGATCATCAATTACATTAACTGCTTCGTGAAATTTGGATTCTTCTCTGATGATGCTCATCAATTACATTAACTGCTTCTTGAAAGTTGGATGCCTCCAAATTTTTAGTTATGAGCATTGTTATACGATCTTTTATTTAACTTATAAGAAGGAATATATATATACTTTAATAATGCTATGTATTATCTCAAATTATGTAGTGATTGACACTTGGGCACTCATTTGGAGAAATTAGTTACTATATGACCTAATAGCTTCTAGTGATTGTGTCTTTGGCCATGATGGCATTCCAATCAATAATACCTCTAATCTTCATGATGTCTTGATCATTTTCATGCATCAAGTCACTATTTCAAGTCTCTCCTAATTTAGCGACTTGAGAGATATAAAGACAAAAGAGGGATATTTGCAACAACACATGGCTTAGACCATCTTAGTGTGAGTCAAAAATTTTTATTCTTGAGTAGACCATGACACCACAACTGCACTTCAATTCTATGCTCTAACTTTTCCTACCACACTTTTGGTTTTCATACATTGATGGAGGGATATGTCTAAATTCAGTTCATGTTCCCATTTATGACCTGATAAATTTCATGGGAAAAACCTAATTCTAAGCTTCTGAAAGATCACCACTCCTTGAGACTATCAAAGTCATAATCATTCATTGTGATTACTCATGTGCGTTTAAGCACCAGTGGTAAATTTATATTATAGATGTACTAATGCAACACTGAAATCATATGTACAACTAAATTGGTGTCCTAAAGGCTTGAGATAACAAATTTAAATGCCAAGGAAAATATTCAAAACCGTCACATCTACACAAATTGTCAAGACTTAACAATTAGTGGCTTTCCTTGCTAAGGATGTCTTGAATTCTAGCATCTTGTTTGATGATGTTGATCGGGTTGAAGGACATAACATTTTTTCCATCACACCCTTTATTAGCCAAGTGATCAGCCAATCTATTTACTTCTCACAACATTTGTGAAATGTAGACAACTTGGAATGAATCTAGTAATTACCAAATCTATTATAAAATATAATTGAGTTTCCAATTATGCAATACTTAGTTGATACATGCTTCGATGATTACCAAAATGTTGCCTTCGATATGAGTTTATTGGAAATTTCCAATTTTAGCCGAAACCAAATATTAAGATGTTATTTATGATTGCTTATTACTTTAACTTAGTTGCAATCACATAAAATAAATAGCATGAACACATTTGACACCAAGATTGAACGTGGAAACCTAATTTGGGAAAAACCACCAATTACAACTAGTTACTTACTTTTGCTCTTCTAAAGTGAGCCTTGTTAGGAGTCAACCCTGTTAAAGGTTATAAAAAAAAATTGTTAAATGTGACCTTGTTAGAGGATTTAATCACCCTATTAGGAGTGGCCTTGTTAGAGGTCTTTCGCCACTTCAATAGAAATGTCATCTTGTTAGAGGATTTACAAATAGCTATTAAGCCAACTTTGTTAGGAGATTTAGATCACTGCTACAATGGTTAGAGAGTACCAATGACATGACCTAATTTGGATGCAACTAAATTATTGATTATTTATCTCAATTCTGGCTTGTATACTTGATCCTTCCTGATAAAATATAAATTTTAAGCTTCTCAAGGATGGTTTGCTTATCCTTCTGATTCACTTCCTCTTAGCATCATTAAATCTTTAATTATCTTCCATACATTCAAACACTTCACACTTTCTAACCCTCAACTTGACCTTTTATTTATATCATTCATATTGTCAAGCTGGGTCAAATACAACTTAGAATAATTAATATTCATCTTCTAAGTCACCTAGAACCAAAAAATAAATATATTGAACTCAACATGCTAAAACAACAAAATCCTTTGTTAGACGACCTTGCTCGGTAGAAACTAACTGAGAAACAATTTTTCTATGTTAACCAACTGAACTCAGTCAACACTACATATTCACATAGTTCCTTTGGTAACCAAGTGAGCTTGGTTAACACTGGTTCCATCCAACATTTCCTTTATTAACCTAGTGATCTTGGTTAACACTCCCAAATGAACTTCGTAGATACTGCCTTCTCAAATAAATGAACTCTGGAATATTCATTAGCCACAAAAAACTATCTTTATTGCTTGAGGGAGCTTGACACTCACTAACTAGTAATGATATGCCATTTTCTATAACATTAAAGACAATACACAATTAATCAATTATTTCAACAATCTCCCTCTTTAGTATTGATGGCAACATAACATGTCATAATACAATGAAATTTTGAAGCAAGAATAAAGCAAGGAACATATCCTTAAAGTTTCATTCTGATTCACATCCATGAGAACTACCTATATCAGTGTGAACTCTTTGTCTTTAGTTTCTCCCCCTATCAGAAAGCTTCTGTCTACTAGAACTTCTGCCAAGTTCATTCTCCCTCTTTGACAACAACAAACTTTTCCATAAAATTTCTAAGAGATATGATAGAAAACTTCTCCCTTGTTTACATCTCATGCCAAAGACAATAATTTGTTAATATAAATGTACCTGATGTACTGATTCATTTGTAATATTCCCTTGTCAGTATTGCACCAACTAATTGATCTTCAATAATGTTCTAGTTGATGTATCACTAAAGTTTATTTAGTGAACTTCAGATAGGGGAATGACTACTAACTTACCTCTTAGATACAAAAATGCATCTTTAGGTAATGGCTTGGTGAATATGTCTACAATTTATTCTTTTGTAATTACATATTCCAATTTGACTTCTTTATCTTGTACCAATTCTCTCAAGAAATAATATTTTATAGAAATGTGCTTCTTTTTGGTATGCATCACTGGTTCTTTGATATATTGATTACACTAGTGTTATCATAGTGTATGACTACTAGATCCTTGATCTCTATGTTCATACTTGCCATTAGTTGTTTGGACCAAACAATATTAGAACAATTGACTGCCATTTCCACATAGTCTATCTTTGTTGTAGACTCAAAGATACAATTTTATTTCTTGCTTGTCCAAGACACCAGTCTTTTACCAAGAAAGAATGCTCCCACTAGTGCTTTTCTTTTCATGAATACTTCCTTTCCAATCAACATTAGTGAATACTTTTAAGTCTAGATTTCCTCCTATTTTGTACCACAAACCATAGTCTTTAATACCTTTCAAATATCTCATGATTCTCTTGATTTTCATCATGTGATTTTCTTTAGGATTTGCTAAGAATCTTGCCACCATACCAACTGCAAGTACAATACCAAGCCTTGTATGCACTACATACTGTAATTTTCCAATCATTGTTCTATATTTGGTCTGATCTACCTCTTTGGAATCATCATTCTTGGAAATTTTATGTTCAGTAGACATATTGGTTCCAACTAGTCTTGAAAATGCCTTGCACAAGTCATCATTTCCTATGAATAAAGTCATCACCAACAAATATTTTTGCCTACACAATTCTTTTTTCTAGTCCTTCTTTGATATACAGACTATTGTTATCATTTGTTTGTTGAAAACCAATTTGTATCAAGTAGTTATGAAGTCTTTCATACCAAGCTCTAGGAGCCTTCTTGAGGCCATATAATGCCTTGTGTAATTTGCAGACCATGTCCTTTTTGCTAGGATCTACAAAACTTTCTAGTTGTGCAATGTAGACTTCCTCATCAAGAATTTGATTCAAGAATGCATATTTTACATCCATTTGATATACTTTAAATCCTCTATGAGCTGCATATGCTAGTAAAGTTCTAACACCTTCCAATCTTGCAAAAGGAGAATTTTTTTCGTCATAATCAATACTTTCTTCTTGAGAATAGCCTTTACATACCAAGCTTTCTTCATTTCTAAAAAAAATTTCCATGTTCATTTAGCATATTTTTGAATACCCACTTTGTGCCAATTACACTTTTATCCTTGGGTCTAGGAACAAGAGTCCAAGTTTTGTTCTTCTCTATCTGTTCTATGTCTTCATTCATTGCTTTGATCTAACTTTCATTATTCAATGCATCTTTAACATTTTTAGGTTCAAATTTTGCAAGTAAACATGTTCCTTTCATTTTTCTTCTTGTCATTGTTCCATCTGATCTATCTCCAATAATCTGATTAGATGCATGATACATTCTAACATATCTTGCTAACTCAAGTTCTTTGGATTTGGAATGAGTTTCAATGAGTTCATCATGAACTTCAATATTGAGCTTGGGTCCCATTGTCTATAACTTAGGTCCATTAAACTTAGTTTACCCTAGCTCGGTAGTCTCTAACTCAGGTCCTTCAGATTGTGACTCGAGTTACACTATCTAGAACTTGGTAACTATTTGAGATTTTGGGAACTTGGGATGTAAAACCTCTTTTCTTCTAGATAGGTTTGGTAGGGTATCAGATTCATAGTAAATAAATCCTATGTAATTTTTAGGCTATTTGTTACTTTCTTCTTCACTCTTTTTTGTAAACTCATCAGTTCTCACATGTGCACTTTCTATGATTTTATGAGTAGAGAAATTCAAACATTAGTATGCTTTACTTCTATAGGAATATCTTAGGAATATGCCTTCATCACCTTTGACATCAAATTTTCCTTTCCTAGATTCTTTCAAGATATAACATTTGCTACCAAATACATTCAAGTAACTTACATTAGGTTTGTAACCATACTATAGTCATAAGGAGTTTGATTTTAGTCTTTCTTAGGTTGTACTCTATTTAAGGTATGTACTACAGTGATGATTGCTTCCTTCTAGTATTTGATTGTAGCATTATTTTCTATCATTAGTGTTCTTGATTAATCCATGATGGATTTGTTCCTTCTTTCGGCTATACCATTCTGTTGAGGTGTACCAAGGGTTGATACATGTCTTTTAATTCCTTTTTCAATGTAGAATTCATTAAATTCATTGGAGATGAATTGATGACCTCTACCTAATCTTAAAAATTTCAACTTCTTTCCAATCTTTTTTTTCTACTCTTTCCAAATACCACTCAAATTTTTGAAAAGCTTCTGATTTTTCTTTTAGATACATTATTGTCATCATTCTAGAATAGTCATCAACAAAAAGAATGAAAAATTTGTCTCCACTATAACTCTCTATTCCAATAGGTCCACATAAGTCTGTATATACAGGTTCTAAGACTTATTTAGAATGATAGTTCTTGCTTTTGAAACTAGTGTTTCCCATCTTACCAATTTGACAATTTTTTCATAGACTCATTTTAGGTTTCCTCAAGCTAGGAATGCCTCTTACTCTTCTATGTTTTCTTATCTTAACCAAAATAATCAAAGTTCACATGACATAATCTTTTGTGCCATAACCAAACTTCTTCCACTTGAGCAATAAAACATGAACTTTCAATGAGATCAAGATAAAGTAGATTACCTCTTTTTTTTTTGCTAGATCCAACCTAATTTCCTTTTCCATCTAGTAGTTTGGCCTTCTCATTCATCAATTCTACCTTGAATCCAATGCTATTCAATTGTGCCACACTTAGTAGACTATGTTTTAGTCCTTCAACCCAATAAGCATTATCACATATAAGTTTATTGGTTAAAGAAATACATCCTTTTCCTTTTATGCAACAAGGTTCATTATTTCCAAATCTCACACTACCATCATCATAATATTCCATGTGCTCAAACTTTGATTTATCTCTAGTCATATGATGTGAGCAACCACTTTCAATCATCCATGTATCATTTTTGCTAAAATGAGATGTAAGTGCCATTTCATCTCTTTCATCATCAGATTCATCTTTTACAATAATATATACCATTTCATCTTCACTATTATCAGAATCTTTAGCCACAAAACAAGATTTCTTACCTTTTTCCTTGTAGTCCTTGTAGTTCTTGAATTCCTTCTTTCCTTTGCACTTTTTTACTTTCTTTTCATTCTTGTTTTCTCTATTTGGTCACCTAACAAAAATATGACCAACTTCTTCACAAGGAAAATAGATTAGAGGAATCTTACCTTTGTACCTTCCTCTAACTTTGGAATATTTCCTTGCAAGTAGGGCTTCAACAACTTCAAGATCATTGTCTAAACTTTCTTCTTCTTCTTCTTCACTTCCTAATTGATGGGTCTTTGATTTCTTGCTCATTTCCTTGAGTAAGAATTAGGTTTCAACTATAGACTCAACACCTTTGGTACTAGGAAAATAGTCATTATAGTTATCCAACTCAAAACCTGTTAATCTTCCAACTAGAGCATCCAAAGTTACTTTTTTATTTGGATCACATCTCATATCTTGAATAATAGATACTCTAGTTTCATAGATAGGAAGAAGAGTTCTAAGTATGTTGCTTACAACTATTTTGTCATCAATGTCTCCTCCAAATTCTTTGATTGCACTTATACTTTCTTTGATCCTTTCAACATTTTTTGCAATATTCTCATCTTTTCTCATTTTCATCTAGTCAAATTCACCTTTGAGACATTCTTCTTTGGCTCTTCTTACAATTTCATCTCCTCCATAAATGTCTTTTAGTTTGATCCACATTGAATGAGCTGATTTGAAGTTTTTTACGTCCTCAAATTTAGAATAACTAAGAGCAGATACAATATCAATAATCATAATGTTATGATTTTTCGTTTTTGCAATATCTTTAACTGATAATGTTTGAAAAGGAGTCTTGTATTCAGTATCAAGATACTTACAACCTAAATCATTGATATTTTCTAGATGTAACCTCATAAGTCTTTTTTATGTTGTAAATTTGTCTCTATTCAACTTGGGAATCTCTCTTCTCTAAGACATCCTCATCTTTAGCTTAGGTTCTTGAAACCTTCTTTCCAAGCACCAAGAGCTCTGATACCAATTGTTGGAAATATAAGAGGAGTAACTAAGAGGGAAGAAGTGAATTAGTTACTACAAAAATAAATTCCATATCCCTTAGATGTTAGTCCAAAAATAAACTTTGAAAATTGAACTCTACTAATGCTTGATAAAGATATGGAAAATGTTGTAACTTGGTAAGTACTAAGATTTCTTGGTAAATACTTAACATGAAAATATTAAGATGTTATTTTTGATTGCTTATTACTTAAAATTAGTTGCAAATAGATAAAAGAAGTATCATGAACACATTTGACACAAAGATTTAATGTGAAAATCTAATTTGGGAAATACCACCAATTGCAACTAGTTATTGATTTTCATTCTTCTAAAATGAGCAATTATAGGAGCCAAACCTATTAAAGGTTATAAAATACACTGTTAGGTGTGACCTTGTTAGAGGATTTAATCACCCTATTAGGAGTGGCCTTGTTAGAGGTCATTATACACTTCAATAGAAATATCACCTTGTTAGAAAATTTACAAATAGCTGTTAATTCAACTTTGTTAGGAGATTTAGATCACTGCTACAATAGTTAGAAAGTAATAATGACATGACGTAATTTGGATGTAACTAAATTGCTGATTATAGATCTCAATTTTGGCTTATATACTTGATCTGTCTTGATTGAATATATCTCTTCAACCTCTCTTATCCGGGTGACTGCAATAAGTTGGGTCACAATTTCACGAAAGTCAGATCCACAAAATTGTACTTCTCAAAAATGGGTACTCAATTTTTAAAAAATTAGGTACCCATTTCTAAAATAAGCTTTAGGCACCTGAGCCTAATTTCAAAAATTGAGTACCCGATATCTAAAAGCAAATTGGGTGCCCAAGGTGCTCAAATATCGAGCACGCGATTACTTTCAAAAATTGGCTACTCGATTTCTTACAAATTGAGTACCCAATTTCTTACAAATTAGGTACTCAATTTGTAAGACTTTATTTAACCCCATTTTTTGGCATTTTTGAAGTCATTTTCATGACCTCAGAAATGGGAGCCCGATTAGAGATGCATATGGGAGCTTGATTTTCAGCCCTACTGACCATCCCCTTGTTGCTAGTTTTCAATATACCACGTATTTTAATATGTTTTGTACTATTTTACTTTATTTTTTTCAATTTTAAATTTAATATATATGTTAATTTGTTGTTTTTTTCATTTTTAATATACGTAAAATTATATATTTACATTGTTAATGAGTAGATGTTTAAATTTTTGTATTTGTTAATTAAAATATAGTTTCGTAAATGTTTATTTAAAAAATTATTATTTTAGATGTTTTGAAATGTATTTAATTTATGTATTTATTACAATGTTGAATAATTAGATTAGATGTAAATTCATTTCTTAAACATGTAATTTTACAAATAAATATAACCTCGACCTAGAACCATATAACCTCAACCTTGTTCTAACTATAACCTTGACCTAAATTCATTGTTTAAACTATAATCTTGACCTAACCATATAGTTATGTACCATAAAACCCTAAACATATATAACTAAGTACTTAATCACATACCATTCCGCCAAGGGATCCAAACAAAAAACTTATAGTATTTAAAATGATTTTACTTAAATTATATTGTACTTTGTTTCATGGATCAAAAATGGATGATGTAAACTATTTTATAAATGTATATTCTTTTAGCCTTTCATACCCTGTGACATGTGCAATGGATGATTGTGCATTCTAAATTAATTTGCCAAGTGGCATTCGAAACAAATGTATATAAATTATTTAAATGGATTGAACTGAAGTAGTTAATATTCTTTCATGTGGATGTGTTATTTATTTTACTTTTACTACTTATAATTATTTAAAAATGAAATGTAAATGTGCTCATTAAGGAATGCAATCTCTTATGTTTTCTATAAATGTAAATGATTGTATGTATGTTATTGCTTGCTTAGTAAAACTTTCGATTAGTTTTTTGGATCCCTTGGCTAGGCATCATTTAGGATTAACTATAATGTCAATTTGTATTGAATTTAACTCTAGTCATAACCCTTACTATCATCTTGACCTTAATCTTAATTTGCTCAAACCTACACTAGGTAATATATAAATAATTAAATAACTTTCCTATCTTACCTTGAGTACTCATTTTATAAATGTCAAACCCTAAAATTGTAACCTTATTTATGATTTAAACTAAATTATCCTAGAGGAGCATCATATCTACATCTACATGTCATGTACATGTGAATCTAAAAGCATTTGTACATATCCAATTACATCATTTATTGCATAGGAAGGATTTAAAATTTTCATTATATATATATATATATACATACATACATACATACATATATATATATATATGTATGTATGTATGTATGTATGTATGTATGTATGTATGTATGTATATATATATATATACATACATACATATATATATGTATATATATGTATGTATGTATGTATGTATGTATGTATATATATATATATACATATATATATATACATATATATATATATGTATATATATGTATGTATGCATGTATTATGTATGTATATATATATACATACATACATACATACATATATATACATATATATATGTATATATATATATATATATGTATATATATATATATATATATGTATGTACATACACACACATATATATATATATGTACATACACACACATATATATATATATATATATATATATATATATATATATATATATATATATATATATATATATATATATATATATATATATATATATATATATATATATATATATATATATATATATATATATATATATATATGTAATCCATGCATATCATATCAAAAGAATCATATAGAAATGTCATTTACGACATGTCCATCATAGATAATCAAGAAGGGTACTTAGGTAAATTTATATATATTTAACAGTATATTATAAGAAAAGAAAAACACCATATATAGGAGCATCTCATGTACATAAACTAAAAAAATTACCATGACACATGTAATGAGATCAAATAATATTTGTAAGATTCATTGCATATAAGTTATCAACATGTATAGGGTTGATATAATCAAAATATCAAAAAATGAGTGATATCAAAGCATTATATCTTAATATTTAACACTAAAATAAACTAACCCCTAGTTTAACCCTAAACTAAATTGAATACATCAAACTAGATTGAAATGTAGCCCTGGCCCTTAACTAATTAATATTATACTTATAAACCAAATTGAATTAAACCATGATCATAAACCTAATTATATAGCCCAACTTAATAGTAGAAACCTTGAATTTAACCTTAAATCCTTTCCCCAACCATTAACCAAATTGAATCATTACCCTAAGATTGAACCAAGTTAAATGTTGACCTTAAGACTAAACCAAATCACCCTAAACTAGAACTCAATAATATATTCAACACTTTAAAAAAAAATACAAACCTAACTATTTTGAATTAGTGTTGGTTTTTAATCTAAAAGCTCTAACTATAATTCTATATCTAAAAGCAAATTTAGCACTTTAAAACTTAATTCAATTTATTAACTCTTTTCCTAATTGAAAACTAAGCATGTAAACCTAATCAAATAGTACAAACCAATTTGAACCCTAATCTTAAAACTAATTAAACATTGATATCAAGGTCTCAAAATGATAAATAATAAAAAAATTAGAAGAGACTTGAATGAATCAGGCATCTAATTAAGTAACCCTCCCTCACCATCAAGAGGTGGAGGTGTCCACATCAGTGTGAGTAGGAGCCTGAACTACACCCTTGGATGCATAAGAATATATCTAAAGAAGTGAATAACTTGTCTTTCCACTGGATGCCTAAACCTTTATATCCTAAGTGAGTATTCATCATGTAATATCTAATTAGGATGGTATTGAAGCACTTTAACACTCCAATCCCTAACTAGATAATTATGTTAGGGTGGACTAATTTCTATTTATCTTTGGTTGGAAGTGCCTAAAAGTTTTTTTTGGAGACTAGAGATTCCCCCATTTGTTTCCTATTTTACTATATGGCTAGCCTAAATGTTTATTGCCTTTGCAGAATGGAAGGCCACAGAACAAAATATTGCCTTATTCTATAAAAAGAAATACCCACCCCCTAGTGATATATAGTAAGATATTTTTCCTAATTTTACTATCAATTTTTTTGGTTAGAAGACGATGATAGTTCAAAATGATTTAGAAGATAGGGATAAAATGAGAACCATCATTCCTAGAATGAAGATGCATTATTCCTTGATAAACCCATTTCTATCATAAATCAACTCCTCCATCCAAAAAAATTGTAATGAGAAATCCCTACGTCAAGTAATCAATGGAGGGCTCATAAAATTGATCAAATGATCAATGGAGGGCTCATAAAATTGATCCCCAAGGGGAGATAAGAATCTCATTAAAAATTAGAGACATGACACTTCTAAATACATATCATACAAAATTATTGCCAAGGTCTTAGCCTCTAGACTAGAAGATATCCTACCCAAGATCATTAACCCTACACAAAAGTGTTTTGTTAAGGATATTTATGCATATTGGAGAACTTGATAACCTATTGGAAGGCTTTGGATTGGGAAACATTTCTAGGATAGAGTGTAGGCATGCTCAAGTAATTTATTATGAAAATGTCTACAAAAGGGTGGAATGGTGTTTCACTATGATGATGTTGCAAGCCCAGGATTCCATCCAATATTATGTCAATCGGTGTCCTCTCTTATGATTGGTGTCAAGGTTTTAGTAAAGAAATTAATGGGGTTAGATCATAATTTTTAGGACTCTCTAGATCAATTTATGAAAGGGTTTCCTAGAAGAGTGCAACACGATTCATTTAATGATCAAAATGGAGTTCTTTTCTTTGTATCAGGTAGTAAGATTTATGTCTCTACATCTATCTTATTGGGGCTAAATATTGAGTCCCCTACCTTGCTTAGTAAATATGTTATTGGATGGAGATTTCATAATTAAGTGGTTAGGTACCTAGGGATTCCATTTGTAGTAAACCCTAACATATAAATGAAATGTGTCTTTATATCAACAAGAAAATCTTTGGAAAACTCAACAACTGGAACTCTAATTATTTCATTTTGGTTGGTAGAATTCAAGTATGTTAAAAGATTCTCTCCTCATATTGGGTGTAAGTTTCTCTTCTTCCTTCTCATTTTATTTAAATCAGTTTGGTCTTCTATATAAATCTATTAGGAACATTTTGTGGTCACATGGAAAAGGAAATATGAAGAATCGTGCTACCAGGAGTAGTTCACATAAAGAAAGGAGATTAGTAAGTTGGAATGAAAACTTTATGAAAGTTCAAGGGATTACTTTGGCAATAAAATGGATAGCCAAAGGTTCATAAGGTAATGAATTATGGATTATGATTAGAATTAAGATTATTATATGGTTAAGGATAGGGTTCACATGTATTAGTTCATTACCTGACATGATCTACACTTATAGTTTGCATTAAAAAGTGGATAATATTTAGGATTCAAACTACAATCATAAATATTTTTTCATCAAATCATATTCTATCTCTAAGCTTTCATTCTAATTGTAACCATAACTCTCATCCTAATGCCATCTATTGTATATCCTATAAACAATAGGACCATAATAAATATCTGAAACTTAAATATAATTCTAACTAAAACCATAATCCTAGGTAAGTTCCCTAACATTAAAGGACCATAATCATGATAATAATATTAAGCTTAGCCATCATGAAAACCGTTAACATAACAAAATTGTAAACCATAACCTTGTCATAATCTTAACTTTGTTTCATCCTGAGATGAACATATAATCCATAATGAGCTCATACAATCCCCCAGTGTCACAAAATAAGTGTACATTAAAGCAAAATTAGCTTGGTAGCTCCTGTTTTAAGAAAAGAAACATTAAACTAACCTAGATATATATTTTTGGACTATTATTTTATGATTGGACTTAAAAATTTGGTACTTAATGTTTAATTTGACTTAAGTGTTTAACTTTATTTATTTAATTGATATGATTTTAATAAAGATATGTACATTTATATAGATCTAGTTAAGATAAATTTTAGATTTAAATTTTATTAAATAGTAATTTTTTCGTGTTTTATGTTGTGATGTATTTTTGTCATGTTTTATGTTTTATTTTGTTTAAACATATATGCAGATTATATTTCATGGACCCACCACCACCCCCTCCCCCTCCCATACCCCTACCTTCGCCCCCTCCATCTCCACTTCTACCTCCACCTCCACCCACACCTCTACCACCCACCGTAGATGAGCTACAGGAGACCATGAGGCATAACCTCAATGACCTCATGCGTGCTATAGAGTCTATCTAACATGAGAGGCACCCCCGCTCACCTACTACATCTTGTAGATAGCATTCAAGGTGTGATTGACTCCATCCATCATTTTTATTCATACATTGATTCATTTAGATCATGGAGGGAAAGCATGTGTGCCTTCTACTCTAACGGCTTATCATACAAAGAGGTTTATAAGCTGCATACAGGTAAAGATAATTTTCAACATTGTTTTGTAAACCTTAAAATGGGTGAAGCAATTAGTGATAAGAAGCCTCACATTTCCATTAGGTGGTGTACACATCCATGTATAACAACACATTTTTGGGAGTAGTGGTGGATGGTATTTGACCATCCAGCACACTCTAACCATGAGGTGCCCATGTACTTCCTTAGGAATTTATGGGCTGAGTTTCAGTTGGGTTTGAAACCCAACTATTTTGATATGAAAGCATTTCAACAGGTTGGTAGAAGGATGCCTCAGGATAGGCCTGGGGCAAAGCTAAGTGATAGAACAAGAAACTATAGTCAAGCTGAGCCCCTTGTACCTCTTCTTACACCTGTTGTGCCTGGTCCTCACCATCATCAAGAAGTTTCATCTACTTTTACCCATTTCAGTGCCCTTTCGAGTAATTTAGTACAACAATGGATGTAGGTTGTACATGCTCCTCCACTTGGACATGTTTGTACTAGCTGTGGAGGCATATGCATAGGCCCCTAGAGAAATCTTAGTGTATCACATGATGGCCATTATGATGAGGGTGCAGATTTTGATGATGATGTATATGTTGCTTGTGGTGATGGTAGTGACAAGATAGATGTGTCATCATTTGTTGACCTCATGCAACAGGGAGAGACTGGAGAGAGTCAAGAGCAGCAAGTAAAATTTTAATTTTAATATAAATATAAAGTACACATAATTATTTACTTTCTATATACATGTGTAATTTTATTAACTATATTAATTTTTACTTTTGAAATAACAGAGGATGGATGATATTGTTCCTCCTAGGAGGCAGTATAGTCTTTTTCTGAGATCTACAGATGTTGGCATCCCTTATACGGTATGCACTTTGAATTAGATTGTAAAAATGTACATTCAAATTTGAATTTAATAACATGTGCTCATATGTTCTATTTATTTTATTTTGTAGGGATCGTCTGCATCTACGCAGATTGATATTAGTACAAGTCTTACTCCAGTTACCACTGAGGCACAACCTTAAATACATGCGGTATGAACTTTTGATTGAAGACAAATAATTTGTATTATTTTTATGTATGTACATTATTATTAACTTATAATCTAAACAATTTTTACTCACATGTATATATTTTATGTGTTTTGATTTTACGAACAGAAGCCATATCATACTCATCCATACAAGCCTCGGTATAGTCTATTTTTGACTCCATCTTATGATTATCATGCTAGCATACCTGTAGACACATCTGTGACATTGGCTACCACTCAGGTATGATATATATATTATATATACATGTTAAATTTATAGTGTATAAAAAATGTAATGTACAAATTATGTACTTTGTAATTATTTATCTATATTTAATTTTGACTAAACATTTATGTATCCATAATTTTAGGACTACATCACCATGAGTGTTGCTGAGAGCACATGACTTAGCTAGATGGAGGTACCTACATCATCATTTGAGGTCAGTATTGTGATTTATGTACATAATGTATAGTTCATTATGCTCTAAAATCAAATTTAAAAAAATGTATGTATTGTAAATTACAGGACCTCACCACTACTGCATTTGGTAGGTTTGATAGTGCACCTCATCCTATTACTAAGGGACACCCATCTCATGTGGTATTTATTTTATTATGTAGTGAATATTTAATTTATTTTCAAGCTAGATTTTGAGACCCATTTTAATTAAGCATGTACATGATGAGACGTGCCTCATGTTACACAGGATGATCCATCTACCTCAGAGGTTGTCCGACATGATGAGATGGCTCATATTACACATGATGATCCATCTGAGTCCTCTTCACGTGGAGTAAAAAGGACATTCGATCAGATAGATTAGGTCTTGTTGGCACCTATAGATTGTGTTTTTATGATGTATATTATTTATGATGTATACACTTTGTGTTAGGATAGTTAAAATTGTATGTTAGACCATGTATTTTTTCACTTCATAGATCATGTTATGATGTATGTT
Source organism: Cupressus sempervirens (assembly GCA_028749045.1). NCBI lineage: Eukaryota > Viridiplantae > Streptophyta > Pinopsida > Cupressales > Cupressaceae > Cupressus > Cupressus sempervirens. The sequence continues at coordinate 398,921,168 of CM053792.1, read as the reverse complement.
AGACCATGTACTATTTTTTTATGACTTCTTATCATGCTTGCATATGTAGTATATAATATTATGTTTCACCATGTTTTAAGTATATTCAAATCATTTTCTTTATTTTGACATATTTAATTCATGAACATATGAAACATTTTGTAAGTATATATGAAAGATGAACAATAATTTTAACTATCTATAGAGCATTATTAGATAAATATCACATCATATTTATGCATTGAGATTCATATGAATAAAATTGACCTACTAGATTGAAAAATGTATTGATAACATACCTAATAATGTATCACAAGTGATCTTAATGTGTTGTTTGGTAATGTAAGACTCATTATCACCTAATAAGACCTATTATGTGGTAGTAAACATATGAATACCTATCGTAAGCTATAATAGACATAATAACCTATTAGGACTCCCATGTCCCCTTAAAACACACATGTATGGATAACATACCTAACAATGTATCATAAGTGATCTTAATGTGTTGTTTGGTAATGTAAGACTCATTATCACCTAATAAGACCTATTATGTCGTAGTAAACATATGAATACCTATCATAACCTATAACAGACATAATGGCCTATTAGGACTCCTATGTCCCCTTAAGACACACATGTATGGATAACGTACCTAACAACGTATCATAAGTGATATTAATGTGTTGTTTGGTAATCTAAGACTCATTATCACCTAATAATACCTATTATTTGCTAGTAAACATATTAATACTTATTAAAATGTATAAAAATTATTATGACCTATTAGGACTCCCATGTCCCCTTAAGACACACATGTATGGATAACATACCTAACAATGTACAATAAGTGATCTTAATGTGTTGTTTGGTAATGTAAGATATAATCAATACAATGAGTAATGATCTAACATATAATCAATACAATGAGTAATGATCTTTAAATTATCATATGCAAGTGACTTGTTTTTAATATTACAATCAATAGTAATTTGAAACTTCAAACAAACATTAATTTAAACATGCTTGAATGTAAAAGTAATGGAACAAAATAGGATGTCATTACTTAAATTGACAATTAATTTATAATTTATCAAGTGCATACCTTTAACTTTCAAATAGAAGTAAAGTCTCATTTTTGAATTAGTTTGTACAACATATTTCACAATATATGTAAGGCAATGTCAATGATATATTTATAGTTTAGTGAACTCAAAACATAAAATTGGTTCTTGAAACATCTCTTCAAATGAGGTCCTATAAAATAAAAATGTAAAACAAAAACACACATGTTAATAAACACATAGATTAATATTCAAGGTATCTGAACTATGTAAATATACATGTGTAATTTGTATGTACTTATTATGTAAAATTGCACAAGATTTTGATGTTCAATCCACTTTAACATTTAAATTTGCATAAATTGTAATTGAGACCTGAATAAGAGGTATATAAGTTCTCTAAATTGGTATTGATAACAAAAACATACATATAATTAAATTATATAAGTACATATATATATAAATAATACAATAATGAAAAAAATTACATGTGCTTGATTTAAATGTAGTCATCCCACTGTAACATTTGCATCCTCTCTCTTTTGCAATTCATCTATCATTGTCTCATGCTCGTCCATTGAAATTGTCCATAATACCTTATTGGCGAGTCTCCCTTTGTATCTTTCTAATTTGATATTTGTTGCCACAACAAAATGAGAATAGTGTAAAATCTTCTTTTCAATTTGGTAGTCTTCAAATGCTAGCAAACCATTTATTCTTGTTAGGTATCTACATAGCCAGGTGCTAGCTACAACGACAGACCCGATTGGATACTCAAAACCATCATCATCTACTTGATGACATGCCAATTTTTTCTTAGGTTCCACATATATAGCTAGCCAATACTTAGTCTGTTCATCATTATCACTAGGTGCAATAAAAACATAAACATGTCCTACAAGATATGATAAAGTATAGAAACACTTTAATCACATGAGTGTACATATGAAAATTATATAAATTTAAGCATGAGATCACAAAAAATCTAATTAAATTGTGCATACTAGGTTCTATGATGTCTGAAATACGATCATAGTCTTCTGATGTAAAAGTGACATTTTGGCCTTCAATTACTATATCATCTTCAAAATGCGTGTCAGCAGGTGCTAATGATCTTTTTTGCCAATCTTCAACCCATTTTGTATTTTCACATTCTTCCCATTCACCTGCAAGACAAAATTGACAAAAACAAGCAAGCTCCCTAGTCCATATAGTCCAAGTGTTAGAATCTGAACTCCTAAATGAATGTCATTTAGCTGACCCACTAATTGTATCACAATCATATCTTGAAGGGATGTTGTTTTCTTCAACTAGAGAAGAAACATTTTATTGTAGTGTTATGACTTGATCTCATGTATAAAAATTTGTTACACCATTTGACAATCTCATGTGCATTTTTGAATTTAGCTTTTTCCTCCAATTTTAATTGCTCTCTACTAAGCGCTCTCTTCACGCATGCACCAACACCATCATGTTCTTCTTTACCATGTCCAACCTCAAAAAACTCCACACATGTTGGATGTTAGTTTGCCTATGTGTCCTACTCAACCAATAGAATATTCTAGCATTCTTGAATTGTCCTATACAATTATTTGACCATATCTAATGTTGTGTCATTTGAATTTTTCTCTCTTTTAAATTATCATAAAAGACCTTGGAACAATATTGGAAAAACTCAGATGAATGAATTTTATTGTCACTTAAATAAAAATGGTACTCTCTCAATATTTTTTGATCCTCCTCTGTACTATCAGGTGCATGCCTATAAACTATATGAACATAAATTGTTACTTGCACTAAATTGTAATATTGTGGTTGTACCTCTTCTTGTGGTGCAAGTGTGTAGTTCTCTAAAAAGTCAACAATTGAAAGTATAGTACCAATTGAAAATGTATTCTTACATATGTGAAATTGTCCATTAAGCCATCTAGAATATTGAGAGTGTTTAACATATTTTGGTATGATCACACTCGTAAACTCATCCATAAATGCATGACAACTAACTTTATCTCTAACTAGAACATACCTTCTTCCAATCTTCCCATGCTTCAATGGATATTCAATAGTTTTGAATCTTTTTACCTCAACTAATTGTTGTCCAAATGTAGTCAAAGCATTTTCATGCAAACATTCATCTAACAAAGAAATTTTGTTGCACATATCACATGTACTAGAAAGACATGCATTGAAAAGAAAGTATTGATCATTAGGTGGCTTACAAAACAAGCCTGATATGAAATCTTTTATAGTTTGAGGTGGTATTTTTATACCACATTCTTGCAACATTTCTTTACTATGCATGGTACCACATATAGATCGAAATACATCATAATAGTAATGAAATTGAATATGAGTTTTACAACATGTGATTCTTTCCTTGTTAATCCTTACATACCATGGTTTACACTTTTCAAAAGATCTTTGACTAATGGTAATATTTAATACCTTACCATCTACAAATTTTTTAAAGAATTTAGTTTGAGTCATGTCCAAAAGGTGTTTAGGATGTGGATCACGTATTTTTGACCCAATTCTCAATTTGAGAACATCTCTTGAATTAGGTGATACTCTTGTATTATCATGCCAAAAATTTTCAATCAAACTTTTCACTTCACTAGTAAGTTTCATATCACATCTCAGGAGTCTACCACTAGAAGTCCATAAAATATTTTCTGGATCACATTCAAAGTTAACCCTTCTCTTTACAACTTTTTCTAAAGTCTTACGATTCATATTAAGATATCCACTTATGTTGCTAATCAATCTTTTGTCAGATGTTGATTTGTTAACTAAAGCTGTTGTTATTGCTCATCGTGCTACATTCTTATCTTTCGACCGACTTCTCTTTTTGATAACATCAAAGGCACTAGTAATAGTGGATATAACTTATTTTAAAGACTCATTTTTATTCCTTGATTTTGCATACATTTCCAACCTTCTCATTACTTTTTGCATTTTAGACATTTTAATTAGTTACAACATTAGCTGACATTGAAACCCAAATTTCTTATTTAAAAAAAAAAGCCTATACAATCTATTAGCATGTGTCCTAATTTGTCTCCATGAAACCAATCCCTCAAGATTATCTAACACATCATTAGGAATATGAAAATTATTTTCAAACATTTTACTATCATCCTGACATGTTTGTTTAGTAGTTGGTGTTTCTATGTCTACATTCATGCAATTTTTATTTTTAGACACTTTACTATTTTCACTATTGTTTGGGATTTGAATATCATTTTCAAATTTTTTTGGTATTTCTTTCAGGGTAGGCATTTCAATTGGAGTGTTTTTTGCATGATCATTTGACAATTGCTTCTCATGAAGAAAATCTAAATCGTAACCTGCTTCTAGAAAATTACCAATTTCATCGCAAGAGAAAATTCGAGGGTTTGGAGACACACTTGTATTGAATGCATGATTAGAATGTGCACCTAAATTTTCTTGTATTGGGTTCTCTTCTTTGACCTCTTCATCCATCGTGGTATCATCAATGTCTTTCTCCTTTGAAACATTATTCAAGTCTCTAATTCTTTGTCTTCTCTCTCATTGACATTATGCTTCATTCTCTTTATTTGCTGCAATCTCCTCATCTGTCAGAACTTTTTCTTTCTTCTTTCTTTGTTGTTTTGATCCCATGTTTTCACCAATTTTGAATTTTAATCAGTAGCTTGCAAATTGTATTAGAAGACAAGAAAACATAATAAACATGATAGAATTCGTTGTTGTAGATCGAAACTGTTATTCAATCATTTCAATGATTGAAATTTGATCTGTAGGGTAGCTTTTGGGGCCCAACGAGTACATTAGAAATGGGTACCTAATTGCTTAAAAATTGGGCATGTAATTCTTTAAAAATCGGGTACCCAATTTTTAAACAATCGGGTACCACAATTGAAAGCAATCGGGCACCCGATTTTTGAATTACAAATCGGATGCCCGATTCTTAAGGCATGAGTAGGAATTTGGTATGGCTCCTGACTTTTGCATGGGGTTTTTCCTTGGGGAAAGGCATGGCATAGGCTTGGTCCCACCAAGCCATGTTTTTATGATCCTTTTTTTTCTAAGGCATTTTATCAACAATTTCTAGTATTGTCATAATTTTTTTATAGTCATTCCCATTGAATTTTTTGACGAGACAAAAACCCATTATAGGTCTTACTATTCTGATTTAAAAAATGTAAATTGTATAGTGTTATTAGTTTATTTTCTATTTTTCCATTATTTATTAATCAAAACTATCTTCTAAACATTAAAAAGTGACATTGACAAAAACTTTAATAACTTTTTTATTTTATAGTTTTTCTTAAATAAATTTATATGTCATCAATTTACATATAATTCTTTTGATGTTAAATTTTTTTTTTTTTGAAAAAAGTGGGATTTTGATCAAATTATGTGGTCTATACATGAGAGATTTTAAAATTTACCTTTATAGCCAATTAATAATTAATAATAATAAAATTATTCAATAAAAAATTATGAAAAAAATATTGTCATCAATCTTAGGTGTATTAGGTAACTCTCTTTAAAAGGATTTGCAAAAATTCATTTATTTGTGTCAACTTATGGTGTTCGTATACGAGCATGGTATGGTCCTAAAATAGGCATTTTGAAAAAGTGATTTTTAAAGATCCATACCAAAAAAAAATCTATCATATGGGTATACAAATAAACTACATATTCAAAAACTAGATTTCGAGCACTAAAAATTTTATTGCAGGAATTTTTTTATATTCAATCTCTAAATACCTCAAATTTTGACATCAATTGACAAAATTTTTCAAAAACAGGAAAAACACTTCCAATTTTTGGCCAAAAGTGAGACCTAACTTCTTGCATTGACCCATCCTTTTGATTTGCTTCTTCTTAGCATCATTAAATCTTCAATTATCTTCCATGCATTCACACACTACACACTTTCTAACCCTCAACTTGACCTTTTATTTATATCCTTCATATTATCAGCTCATCTCAAATACAACTTAGAATACTTAATATCCATCTTCTTAGTTGGCTAGAACCAATAGAAAAATCAATTGAACTCAACATTCCAAAATAAGAAAATCCTTTGTCAGCCGACTCTACTCAATAGATACTAACTAAGATGTGATTTTCCTATGTTAACCAAGTGAACTTGATCAAGATTGCATATCACATAGTTCCTTTGGTAATGAAGTGTGCCTAGTTAACACTGGTTCCATCCAACATTTCCTTCATTAATTGAGTTATCTTGGTTAACACTCAACTTCTGCAGACTTTCCTTTGGTACCCGAGTGAACTTGGTAGATACTACCTTCTAAACTAAACAAACTCTAAAATAGTTGATAGCCACAAAAAATTGTGTTCAATGCCTGAGTGAGCTCAACACACACTGACTAGTAATGATATGACATTTTGTGTAACATCAAAGACAATACACAATTAATCAATTGTGTCAATAGAACTATACATTGGTGAAGATATTTGTAATTCTATTTGGATTGGTGATTTTTTTCATGAAGTAGAAAGGTATTTCCATGATTTTTGAAAAAGGATTTGAATTCACATTTAATGAGGTATGAGTTGTAGGATTATTGCTCACTAATTTTCCTTATAGTAAGAATGGCTTATCAAATAGTTCAATTTCAAAGGTAAACTTCAAATGTGAGTGCATCCACATAGAGAATTCTTTTATTATGAGTGGTTAGAAATGTTTATCTTACCTAATTTAATTTGGGTCATTTGATATAGGGGTTAATCTAAGGTCATGAAATGAATTCTATATAATAAAAAGTTGATGAAGGAATAAATAAGTGATTGGAAGTTGCAGAAGGATTTAGTGAAAAACCAATGAAGTAATCAAGTGTGACTAAGCTAGAGAAGAGTAATTTTATGAAGAGGATTTTTAGAGCTTAGAAAGCTTTGATCATGTAGAGACTTTTCAATTGCATATATCTTTCTATCTATTTCTTTGTAACCATTCTAATAGTTAAGTCCTTTAGTAGGGTAAATATTTATGGATTCTAAATTTTAAATTGTATAACAAGGTAACATTCAAAGAGATATTTTAAAGTTCTCTAACCAATATTACCATGATAGGGAAAAAATCCTAACAGGTCTATAGGTAAATCCCTTAAATGGGAGGCACCTCACATTTCTTTTGTAACCCATAATCATGCAAGATCCTCACATGACATATTCCAAAAGAGTATAGATTTTGTGAGCATCATTTCACACCATGAATTTCATACAAACTGGGATTCCATGAGATAAATATGGTTTCTACATGTGTGGTTGATTTATTTGTGGTTGAACATTTTAAAAAGTTTATATACATTATATGTTGATCGAATGTTTAGGTGGTTAAAGTTTATAGAAGTTTAAATCAATGATTTGTGCAATTACTAATTCACCCCTCCCCTCTTAGTAATTAGGCAAGTATTAATAGGAACATTGATATATAGCAGAAGTAGATATGGAAATGTACAATATCAAATAAAAATATTTCAATATGCAATGATGTTCAATACATGATTAAAATATGTTAATATAATATATTTGGGTCAAAAGAATTAAAAAGTTATCATGTAAGAAAAACCTCATGTATGTAGATACTTGAAATTTTTCTTTAATGGTGGATTGAATAAATTGAATCAATGAAGGTATATCTCCTCTATAATTGAAAAAACTATGCTATATCCAATGCATAAAAAATATTGTTCTTAAAGGAAAAATGCAAGATGGATGATCTAAATCTTAATGTTTGATTGAATTAACAAAATTTTCTTGGTTTTTTTGTAGAAGAATCCTTGAATGCAATTGTTTATTTCCTTGTTGTGGAATCCTCACATGAATAATGGATTTGTAGCTTGTATATAAAATGTATTTTCAAATGAAGTGAGTAAGCCACCTTTTATACCGATTTTGTGTTGGAAATATAAGAGGAGAACTAAGAGGGGAGGGGTGAATCATTTACTACAAAAATAAATCCCAAATCCCTTCAATGTTAGTAAAAAATAATCTCTAAAAAATAAACTCTTCTAATGCTCAATAAACACAAAAAAATGTTGTAACTCAATAAATAATTGAATATGCTCGAAAAACACTTATCATGAAAATCTTAAGATATCATCTATGATTACTTATTACTTTAACTTAGTTGCAAACATAAAAGAATAAATAACATGAACACATTTGACACCAAGATTTAATGTGGAAACCTAATTTGGGAAAAACCACCAATTGCAACTAGTTACTAATTTTCACTCTTCTAAAGTGAGCCTTTTTAGGAGCTATCCTTGTTAAAGGTTACAAAACACACTTTTAGGTGTGACCTTATTAGAGGATTTAATCAGCCTATTAGGAGTGGTCTTGTTAAAGGTCTTTAGACAATTCAGTAGAACTACCACCTTGTTAGAGGATTTACAAATAGTTGCTAAGCCAACTTTGTTAAGAGATTTAGACCATTGCTACAATGGTTAGAGAGTAACAATGACATGACCTAATTTTTGATGCATATGATTACATATCTCAATTCTGGCTTGTATACTTGATCCTTCTTGATTGAATGTATCTTTTCAGATTCTCAATGATATTTTTCTTATCCTTCTAATTCACTTCTCTTCAACGTCATTAGATCTTCAAAAATCTTCTATGAATTCACATACTTCACACACTTTCTAACCCTCAATTTGACCTACTATTTATATCTTTCATATTGTCAAGTCAAATCAAATACAACTTAGAATAACTAATATTCAACTTCTCAGTTAGATAGAAGCACTGGATAAATCAATTGAACTCAATATGCCAAAACAAGAAAATCCTTTGTTAGCCGACTTTTCTCAATAAACACTATTTTAGAAATAATTTTTCTGTGTTAACCCAGTGAACTCGGTTAACATTACATGTTAAGTTTCTTTGGTAATTGAGTTAGCTCGGTTAGTACTAATTCCATCTAACATTTACTTCATGAACTGAGTGAGCTCGGTTAACATTCATCTTCTACAAACTTTCCTTTGGTGTCCAAGTGAATTCAGTAGACATTTCCTTTTGAATAGGAAAAACTTTGGATTGCTTGGTAGACACACAAAAAAAATCTTCAATGTCTAAGTGAGTTTGACATACAATGATTGGTAATGATATGACATTTTTTTAACATCAAAGACAATACATAATTAATCATTTGTTCCAACAATCTCCCTCTTTCACATTGATGGAAAGAAAACATGTCATAGTATAGTGAAATTTTGGAGCAAGAATAAAGTAAGGAATATATCCTTAGTTTCATTCTAATTCTTATCCATGAGAATTCTATCTATGTTTATGAACTCATTCTGCCTTCAATTTTTCCCTTTATCAAAAAACTTCTATCTACTAGAACTTTTCCCAAGTTCATTCTCCCTTTTTGACATCTCTTTCTATGAGATATGACAACAAACTTCTCCCTATTTGACATTTCATGCCAAAATATTCAATGAATATCAATGTACCTCAAGTATTGATTCAATTGCAATATGCCCTTTCTAATTCTACATCAACTGATTGATCTTCAACATGCTCTGGTTAATGCATCACTAAACATCATTTAGTGAGCTTCAGATAGAGGAATGACTCCTATCTTAACTCTTGCATATAGAAATTCATCCTTAGGTAATGGCTTGGTGAAGATATCTTCAATTTTTCCTTTTGTATTTACATATTTCAATTTGACTTCTTTATCTTGAACCAATTTACTCAAGAAATGATATTTAATGGTGGTATGCTTTGTTTTGGTTTACATCACTAGATTCTTTGATATATTGATTGCACTAGCATTATAACAGTATATGACTATTGGATTCTTGATTTCTATCTTCATACCTACCATCAATGGTTTGAACCTAATAATATTAGAACAATTGAATACTATTGTAACATATTTTGCCTTTGCTATGGATTGAAAGATACAAATTTGTTTCTTGCTTGTCCAAGACACTAGTCTTTTACCAAAAAAGAATGCTCCACCACTAGTTCTTTTTCTATCATCAATACTTCCTGCCCAATCAGCATCTATAAATACTTTTAATTCCAAATTGCCTCCTATTTTGTACCATGAACCATATTCTTTAGTACCTTTCATATATCTCATGATTCTTTTAACTGCCATCATGTTATTTTCTTTGGGATTTGCTGATAATCTTGCCACCATAGCAACTAGTAATGCATTATCATGCCTTGTATGCACTACATACTACAATTTTCCAATGATTGATCTATATGTAGTCTGATCTACCTCTTTGGAATCATAAGTTTTGGAAAGCTTATGTCTAGTAGACATAGGGGCTTCAACTTGTATTGAATCCTCCATTCCAAATTTCTTTAGTATCTCCTTGATATATTTAGATTGAGTAATGTAGATACCATCTTTCTTCTACTAGATCTATAATCCAACAAAGAAATTTATCTCTCCAAACATAGATATCTCAAATTCTTTACTCATTTCTTCTAAAAATGACTTGGATAAGTCATCATTTCCTATGAATAGAATACAATCAAAAAATATTTCAGCCAACACAATCTTCTTATCTAGTCCTTTGATATATAGACTACTATTATCATTTCTTCATTGAAAACCAATTTGTATCAAGTAGTTATGAAGTCTTTCATACCAATCTTTTGGAACTTCCTCGAGACCATATAATGCCTAATTTAATTTTTAGACATTGTCCTTTTTGCTTGGATCTACAAAACCTTCTAGTTGTTCAACATAGACTTCCTCATCAAGAATTCCATTCAAGAATGCAGATTTTACATCCATTTGATAAACTTTAAACCCTTTGTGAGCTCCATATGCTAGTAAAGTTTTAACACCTTCCAATCTTGGAATAGGAGAAAAAGTTTCACCATAATCAATACCTTCTTCTTGAGAATATCCTTTACATACTAACCTTGTTTTTCTTTTTTCTAGAAACTTTCCATCTTCATTTAGCATATTTTTTAATAACCACTTTGTGCCAATTGCATTTTTATCCTTGGGTCTAGGAACAAGAGTCCAAGTTTTTTTTTTCTCTATCTATTCTATTTCTTCATTCATTACTTCAATCTAGCTTTCATTTTCCAAATCATCTTTAACATTTCTAGTTTCAAATTTAACAAGTAAGAATGTACCTTTCAATTTTCTTCATGTCATTGTTCCATTTAATTTGCTTCTAATTATCCAATTAGGTGCATGACTCCTTCTAAGATATCTTGCTAATATAGGTTCTTTGGATTTATTGATTTCATTATGAACTTTAGTATCAAGCTCAGGTCCCATTATCTATGACTTAGGTCCATTAGACTCGGTAGCCTTTGACTACAACTAGGGTCCTTCATACTATGACTCGAGTTGTATTGTCTACAACTCAATAAATATTAGAGATTTTAGGGACTCAAGAGGTGAAGCCTCTTTTTTTTAGATATATTTGGCAAGGTATTAGGTTCATAGTAAACAAATCTTCTATAATCCTTAGGCTATTTGTTTCTTTCTTATTCACTCTTTTTTGCAAATTCATCAATTCTTGTAAATACACTTTATATTATTTTATGAAAAGAAAAGTTCAAACATCTATGTGCTTTACTTCTATAGGAGTATCCTAGGAATATTCCTTCGTCACCTTTGACATCAAATTTACCTTTCCTAGATTCTTTCAAGATATAACATTTTCTTCTAAATACTTTCAAGCAAATTTCATTAGGTTTGTAGCCATACCATAATTCATAAGGAGTTTGGTTTGAGTTTTTCTTCAACTATACTTTGTTTAAGTTTGAACTACAGTATTGATAGCTTTCTTCCAGTATTTGATTCCAACATTCTTTTCTATCATCAATGTTCTTGCACAATCCATGATGAATCTATTTCTTCTTTCAGCTACACCATTCTATTGAGGTGTGCCAAGAGCTTATACTTCTCTTTTAATTCCTTTTTCAATGCAAAATTCAATGAATTCATTGGAGATTAATTCACCACCTCTATCTAATCTCAAAAATTTTAACTTCTTTCCAGTTTCTTTTTCTACTCTTACTAGATACCACTTGAAATTTTTGAAAAGCTTCTGATTTTTTGTTTAGATGCATTATAGTCATCACTCTAGAATAAATATCAACAAAGAGAATGAACAACTTTTCTCCACTGCAACTCTATATTCCAATAGCTCTACATAAGTCTGTATGCACAAGCTCTAGGAATTCTTTTGAATGATAGTTTTCGCTTTTGAAACTAGTCTTTGCCATCTTAGCAATTTGGCAATTTTTGCATAGACCCATATCAGGTTTCCTCAAGCTAGGAATACCTCTTACTCTTTAATGTTTTCTTATCTTAACCAGATTATCAAAGTTTACATGACATAATATTTTGTGCCATAACCATGTTTCTTCTACTTGAGCAATAAAACATTAACTTTCACTGAGATCAAGATAAAATAGATTACCTTTTATTTATTTTCTAGATCCATCCAGATTTCCTTTTCCATCTAGTAGTTTGGCATTTACATTCATAAATTATACCTTGAATCCAATGTTATTGAACTATACCACACTCAATAAATTATGCTTTAGTCCTTCAACCCAATAAGAATTATCACATATAAGTTCATTGGTCAAAGAGATACATCCTTTTCCTTTTATGCAACAAGCATCATTGTTTCCAAATCTCACAATACCACCACCATAATATTCCATGTGTCAAACTTTGTTTTATCTCTAGTCATATGATGTGATAAACCACTACCAATAATCCACCTATCATTTTTGCTAACATAAGAGATAAGTACCATCTTATCTCCTTCATCATCAGATTCATCTTTTACATCAATATATACCATTTCATCTTCACTATTATCAAAATCTTTAGCCATATAACAAGATTTCTTACGTTTTTCCTTATAGTTCTTGAATTCCTTCTTGACTTTTTACTTTTTTACTTTTCTTTTCATCCTTGTTTTCTCTATTTGGGCACCTAGCGACAATGTGACCAACTTCACAAGAGAAAAAATTAGAGGAATCTTGCCTTTGTACATTCCTCTACCTTTGAAATATTTTTTTGCAAGTAGGCTTCAACAATTTCAAGATCTCTGTCAAAAATGTCTTTAGTTTCTCCTTCACTTCTTGATTGATTGATCTTTGATTTCTTGCTCTTTTCCTTGTGTGATAGTTTGGCTTCAAATTCAGACTCAATATTTTGGAGCTAGGAACATAGTTATCATAGTTATCCAACTCAAAAGTTTTCAATCATCCAACTAGAAAATCTAAAGTTATTTTTTTATTTGGACCACATCTCATCTCTTAAATATATGACACTCTAATTGTATAGATAGGAAGAAGAGTTTTGAGTACCTTGTTTAAAACTATTTTTTCGTCAATGTCTCCTCTAGATGCTTTGATTGCACCTACACTTGCTCTGATTTTTTCCACATATTTTACAGTGTTTTCATCTTCTCTCATTTTCATTTGATCAAATTTTCCTCTAAGAATTTCTACTTTGGCTCTTCTTACATAGATTTCTTTCAATTTGGTCCATGTTGCATTAGCTATTTTGTAGTCTTTTACTTCATCAAATTCAACATTACTAAGAGCAGATGCAATATCAATCATCATGATGTTATGATTTTTATTTTCACCAATTTCTTCAATTGATAATGTTCTAGTAGGAGTCTTGTACTTGTTATCAAGATACTTACAACCTAAATCATTGATATTTGCTAGATGTAATCTCAAAACTCCTTGCCATGCTGCAAAGTTGTCTATATTCATCTTGGGAATCTCTCTTCTATAGGACATCTTGATCTTTAGCTTAGGTCCTTGAAACCTTTGGTACAAGCACCAAGAGCTCTAACACAATTATTTAGAAATATAAGAGAAGTAACTAAGATGGGAGGGGTGAATTAGTTACTAAAAAAAAAATCCTAGATCCCTTCGATGTTAGTATAAAATAATCTCTAAAAATTGAACTATATTGATGCTTGGCAAATAAACAAAAATGTTCTAACTCGGTAAATACTAAATATGCTCAACAAAAACTTATCATGAAAATCTTAATATTTTATCTATGATTACATAATAATTTAAATTAGTTGCAAACACATAAGAAGAAATAACATGAATACATTTGACACCAAGATTTAATGTAGAAACCCAATTTGAGAAAAACCAGCAATTGAAAACTAGTTATTGATTTTCATTGTTCTAAAGTGAGCCTTGTTAGGAGCCAACCCTATTTAAGGTTATAAAACACACTGTTAGGTGTGACCCTATTAGATGATTTAATGACCTTGTTAGGAGTGGTGTTTTTAAAGGTCTTTAGACAATTCAATAGAACTACCACCTTGTTAGAGGATTTAGAAATAGCTATCAAGCCAACTTTGTTAAGAGATTTAGATCATCAATACAATGGTTAGAGAGTAACAATGATATGACTTGATTTGTGATGCAACTAAATTACTTATTATAGATCTCATTTCAAGCTTGTATACTTGATCCTTCTTGATCAAAGGTATCTTTTTAGCTTCTCAAGGATATTCTTCTCATCCTACTAATTTTCTTCTTTTCATGATCATTAGATCATCAATGCATTCACATAATTCAGAGACTTTCTAACCCTCAACTTGAGCTTTTATTTATATCTTTCATATTGTCAAGTTAGCCCAAATACAACTAAGAATAACAATATTCATCTTCTCAGTCAGCCAAAACCACTAGATAAATCAATTGAACTCAATATGCCAAAACAAGAAAATCTTTTGTTAGCTAACCTTGCTTGGTAGACACTAACTCAGAAACAATTTTTCTATGTGAACCAAGTGAACCTGGTTAACACTAAATACTTGCTAAGTTCCTTTGATAATTGAGTGAGCTTAGCTATCAATGGTTCTATCCAACATTTCCTTCTTTAGCCGAGTGAGCTTGGTTAACATTCATCTTTCACAAACTTTCCTTTGGTGCCCGAGTGAATTCGATAGACACTACCTGCTAAACTGGGAAAACTTTGTATCACTCAGTAGACACATTTTTTTTTTTCAATATCCAAGTGAGCTTGGTATACACTAACTATTATTGATATAACATTTTGTGTAACATCAAAGGCAATAAACAATTAATCAATTGATCCAACATTTTGAACCCAAAATTAAAAGTACCAACTACACAAGGTAGGAAATTGAATTTTTTTTGCATTGGACCTATGATCCAATAAAAACAATCTTCCAAGTTGAATATTACTTTGAGTTCAACCCTAGGTTGAGGTTAACCTTGACCACAACCCTATATTTTTGAGCTCTAGATAAGGTTCATGTCTAACTTAAAAATATTTTAGAAATTGAGGAAAAATGATGAGATGTGAGGAAAAATAATCAAAATTTCATTTAAATATTTTATTTTGTGATTGGAGAAATAAATAGGATGCAAAATATAAAAATGCTGTCAACTTTTAATTTTGAGCAAGATTCAAGGAAGAAAAACAACCTTGATTTAAGTTATATAGGAGGTCCTAACATTATAGACCACACTAATGAGGACTATAATTTTATACAAAGTGAGTGTACACTTTTTGAAATTGTATTTTTACCCCCACTTTAATAGGAGTATGATGTAGTAATAATCACAATAAAGGATGTCATAGAAAAAGAGAAGGAAAATGAATGAGGATACTTGAAAAGGGATAGGATATCACTAAGTTAAAGGAAATAATTCCCACTAACCAAGGATTCCAACTCCACATCCATGCACAAATGTAAAAAATAATAAGTAAAAGCCAATCAAAAGACATTACAAGGGGTTAATACTAAAAAAACTTCAAATCAACCAGCAAAAGATGCCTCAACCAAAAAACCTTAGCCAGTAATTTCATGTTTAGATCTCCATTTTAAGAGAATAAATGATCACATAAAAAAAGAGCATCACCAAAAATGATATAAAATCCATGATCAAATCTATTACAATTAAAACAAAAGAAGGAATTTGTTTACCTTACCAGTAAGACTCATGGATCTTACTCTGACTAGAAATAGGGATATGATTGAATAGACTCAGAGGTTAATGTACATGTTACTCAATCCTATAAATAGCTAATGCTTTCTAGAAACTTTGCATTCATTCATGTGTGCTCTTGGTGAGTGGATTATCCTCTATTATTCATGATAAAAAATTCTGTGTGCACCACATGGATTGACCTATCTATTACCATAGGGCTTGGTTGTCTTTGTGTTGTTTGTGGATGGACAAGGGTCTATAAACGATGCACACATTTGTATGTAAATGTGAATCCAAAAGATGGATAAGGGCCACTTAAAGCCCCCTTTAATTTACTATGTATGTGCAAGATCATAGTAGGCCAATCTATGACCCTAAGTGGCAATAAAAAATTAGAACATCAGTGTTAGTCAACTTGATGTGAAAACTTGAATGAGTTATGAACCTTATATAAAAAAATTATAACAATAGAATCTATAGTAAATTGAATGTAGCTTCTAAAATACTAGCCTTGTTTTGATGAAAAAATAATTTAATTGGTCAAAATTTGGAATTTGAATGCAAAATTAGAAAAAAATTAGGGAAAAATAAAGTGTAGGTGTATGTCTAACCACCTTAATAAAAATCAAATGATATATTTTTAAAAGATTTTAGATTTAAGAAGTGGAATCATACTCGAATGTGATGCATGTTTTTTTCTGTAATTTTATTTTAAGTAAATAATTAGTTTTGAATTTTTTACTATAACAATTGTTGGAATGAAAAAAAATCTTGCGTCTGACCACCTTAACTCATTGAAAACAATACAATTTTTTTATTTTTTTTGTTTCCCGCACAGTAGGGAAAACATAGAATGTGACACATCTTTACCTTTTTTAAAGTTATAACTTTTTTTCAATGAGTATGTAAATCAACACTTTATAGGTAAGTCTATTGGGAAAAAGTAACAAGTACTTACTAATCTCATAATTTGACAACAATTATATTGATGCAAAGCTAATGATGTCCTTAAAAATCCTTTTCATTTGATCAAATTAAGATGAAAAGTGATTTTTTTCATATTGCCTCTTTTTGGCCCATCATGATCTAGCACATAACCAGCTACAATAAATAATAAATGTAAAAATACATAAATCTAATATGAGAGAAGTTTTATAAGTGCCCTTTTTTGTAATGGCTATCTAAATAGAGGCTTCATATAGGAGAGAAACATGGATATCTACTTTGATAAGAAAGGAGATACACTAAAAGAATGTATGTTGCAATCTAAACTAAGAGAATAGAATCTTATAAGATAAGAAAATAGATAATTCTAAAAGGATATTTACTTATGAGAAGAGATTAGCATATGTGGTAGACTTGTCAACATCTGGGCTATAAAAAGGAGTCGTACACTTGATATAAATTTAGGGCTTTGTAGTCAAGTGGGTAGCACTAATTAGAGTTATCTAATTATTCTTGATTGTTTAATTAAAGTGAAATTTAATATAATTTATTAAAGTAAAATAATTAGTTTTAGTTATGATATTAACTTAATAGTTAAATAACACAATAAAAAATAAGGTTCTAACTAGGGTTCATTTTGGTTATGTGTTATTGTTCATGATTAAAATAAGTTGATTATTTTGGTTTAGTACATTAGTGTTGGGAATAGTATTTAATTTGGGTTACAATTGGAGTTTGTGATAATCTAGTTCATGAATATGGCTTATTGTTTTTGTTTAAATCTTGATAGGTATTAACATTCAACTTATGTCGTGCTTTTATAAGGGTTATAACCAAGTTTGTGGGCTAGAGATAGGATTCAAGTAGAGGGTGGTTAATTAGGTTTAAATCTATAGTATGATTTAATTTCTCTTCGGTTTAAAGTTCAATTGTATTTATTGAAGATATCTTTAGGTTCAACTTGGTTTAATATTTTAATTAGGCTTATATTTTAGATTCAATTTTGTTTTGTTTTCAATGGTAGTTGTTAAATTTGATTTAGTGTTACATTATGATTAAAATAGATTTGTTATTTTATTTTATATCTATACATATTTATTGCTCCATAAGGTTTAGGGCTAGGGTTCAAATTATTTCAGCTTTAGAGTTATGTTTAAATTAGGTTCAATGTTGACTATTTTCGAATAGGTTCAGCATGTATTCATCAACTTTTTTCTCCAACATATCTTACTTACATTATTTTTTTATTATATCAATAATGATTTTTTTTTATTTTTATGAATAGTCCCTTCCTATTAATAAAAAATTTAAGTTACATATCACCAAAAGTGGTTGGGGTTTACAAGAATCACCCCATGAGAACTCAAATGGCTAGAGGCCAAAAACTTAAGTACTCATTTGAAAAACATATAAGAAGCCCTTAGGCTGCAAGAGGATAATGAGTCGAGTGAGGAGGATCATGATCATCAGAACCCCAAACACCAATGTGGTTAATGGGTGGGTGAGGAGGAGCCCACCCATTAGCAGCATCATCAATTTTAATTTTTCCTTTATCTTCCCCCATCTTGGGAGGAGAAATAAACAAGTCCAGCCATACAAAAGACCACCTGGTATCCCTACTAGAGGAGGGCCAATCAACAATAGGAGAAATATGAGGATAAACTAGGAGCCAACTGGAACCATGCTTTAGGGGAGGAGAGATTGAATATTTATAACCTCCAAAACCATGAATGGGAGAGTGATGAGGAGGTTGTGACTTGGGGCTATGTGAGTAGTGATAACAAGTGCTATGACCCTTTCTATGCCTACAAGGTGGTGTATGGTTTGTTGACACAATATGAGGTGACACTCTATCCAATGTACATGACATATTCCCCCAGTAAGCCAAAAGATATTTAAGGTAGGCCACCTCTTGAGCTAACTTGTTAGTCTATACTTGAATTTGCATCATTATATTGTTACATATACATGTCTTAGAGTGTACATAGAAACATTTGTATAAAGAAATGATATAAACCAAACCCTTCAAAAAATAAATAATAAAATGACACAACATAGAAGTTTTAGAATGCCATAATTCTTCATTAAACTTTTAAAAATATACTCTACACCTATAATGAAATAAAACACCTACTTATTACAATTCTAAAAATTACCATATTTGGCATTTTTTTGGGAAAAAACATTTTTTTTCATTTTTGATAATTTTCGAAACTCATCCTACAAATCCTATTTTTTCCCAAGAAAAGCCTCCAACTAAGGCAAGATTAATTTTGAAATAATCAACAAAATAAAAAATATGATTTTGGATTCATTATAAAAACAAGTTTGTAAAAAAATGGAAAAACACAAAAAGCTAATTTCAGAGGTCAAGACATTATTTTAGGCTTCTAGAAAAAATATCAAAATGGCCACCTATTGAGCTATGCTCCATTGGCATTCCAAATAACTCCTCCTCATGCAACTACCTATAAAATTTCATCCAAAACCACATCTGAGTCAAAAGTTATGACCCTCAAAAGTAAATCTTTACCAAAACCAACGTCTGAGTCAACAACCTTGACCCTCTAATGCCTCTGCATCAAGAAAGCTATGAAAAAATAAGAAAACATTTCTATCCTTCCAAAGAGTGAATGAAATTTTGAATCTAAAAGCATGCCTAATCTGAGAGAACTTATAGGGGAGCCTGGGTGAATTGTCCAACAAAATCATATGTCAAGAAAAAACTTTTGGCTAGAAAGGCTTGAAGAAGTCATGAATCTAGTGCTAATACTATTAGGGTTGTCTACAAAATTAGAAAATATGGAGAAAAGGTCTGGGTGTCAAGAAAAAAGGCATCGAGGGTCTAGGACACTCAAATTCTTAAGTTTAGGGCTGAAAGGCATTCCCTGAAAGAGGATGTACAAATAAAAGTACACAATCTCTAGCTCAGTGATTTGCTAAGAAGAATTAAAATGCCAATATTGGTTGAGAAAATCCACCATAGGTAGGTAGAGAACCAACCACTAATAACCTATCTTGGGATTATAGATGATCATGGAGTGGAAGGGTGTCATTTCCAATCCTTCCACCAATGCCAACCTTGTATAGTATATGTGGGGGCATCATAGAAACTAGAAGACTAAATATATATTGGTCTTGATGGGCTAGATGAAACTACACCTACATATGTTCCCAAGACCATAGGCTTATGGTGACTCTAGAAAATAATTCTTTGGGATTTATGATGTCACACTTGAAAAAATATAGTGCACTAGCTCCATGAACTTTGGCTAAAGAGATTCCTTGAATAGTAAACAAGGAAAACCACCATAAGTTATGATGATTCATGGAGAGGCCATCTTTGAATCCATCCCTAACCCAGTGAAGCCAAGGCTTGATGTCTTCTAAGGCCATCCAAATTATCTTAGCAATGAAGGTGCCCTATATTTGCACTAGCTCAAGAGTGACCAGAAGGGTCTAAAAGGAAATCCCCTTCTAGGAAGGCTAGTTGACTAGGAATCCCAAAGAAATACAATGTCACAAGATGATTTTCTAAGTCTTAGTACTAGTGAGAGCATGAATGATCCATTTGGCACAAAGGGAAACACCTTGCTTTTGGGTAGAGAGAAATCTAAGGCCACCAAGATCCTTAGGCATTAAACATAAGTTCCAAATCACACTATGAAAACCATGATGTGATGCATTTGTAGCCCAAAATAAATCATACAATAAATAATCAAGATAGAGGTAGGAGGCTTTCAAAGGTTCCCAGTAGGAAGAATAGTAAACATGAGTGGATATCAAAACTTTGGAGCAAATTTAGAATTTTCTAGCTAAGGAAACATAATTGTTAATCTAGTATTCCAACTTTGTCTCTATCCTAGTAAGGACAATATTCCTGAGCTCCATAGGAGAGGCTCGGAAGGCAATGTATATGCCAAGAAATTGAAACACTTTATTATATTGAATCCATTTTCAAGGATATTGGTCAAGCCAAGGCAACCCTCGAAGGAAAGTCTTCCTACAACAAAGAGTCTTGTGCCATTGGATGACTGAGCCAAAGGCCAAACAAAATTTTTTTAGGTATTGCAAAGCATTGGAAATCAGGGATAACTTTAAGAAACCCCACTTCATAAAATGGTATAAAATTTTCACAAATCAAACATTAGGTTAGGGGGAAAAATTAATTTCTATTGGTGAAATATTATTTTTAGGTAGGAATTTTATAAATTTTATTGGCGGTTATTTCTCATATGAAAATTCTATAAAATCCTAGTGAATCTTTCATTCTTCATGAAAATCATGGAAACAAAGTACACATACCTAGAAATAATGATTTTATTATTATTATTATATAGATCCTAATTAACTATGAAAATTTAAGGTTAAATCTAGCCCACTTTTATTTTTATTGTTTCCTCCAAATTATTGAATAGTGGTTTAGGGGAAGGACTCCTATTATTTTTAATCGTTAGATGATCCTAAATCCTATTTCAAGCCAAATGTTTAAAATGCTACCAAGTTTTAAAGAAAGTTCCCAAAGTAAAGACACATGTCCACAATCAAATCTATTTCATGAAAAAGTGAGAAAGGATAAAACATTTAATGAAAATTCTTTATAAAAAAAGACACATGTCAAAAATACATTCTTAATCTATAGTGTAACTTAAATTTATACTAAATTTTGGTGAATATGATCATCAACTAAGACAAGCCTTAAAAATTGTATGTGAAAATATTTTATTTACTATGTAGAAAAACTAGATTCCATTGGCAAAGTAATCACTAAAATATAAATATTTTTGTATTATTGTTGGTGATTAGCCTAAGCATGGGACCTAGTTTTGGTAAAGTGTAGGAAACATGAACACTACAAAACTATAAAAATTAGCCAAATCTAGGGTTCCCAATGAGTAAGATTAGCTAATTGGTGATACTAACCACTAAAGTTATACTTGTTAGAAATGTTTTGCTCCTCCTTAGTGAGAGTGAGAAAGGAATCATCGATGAATTTTTTGTTAAACACTTGGTCAAAGGAATCTAGCAAAGAAATGCCATATACACAATGAGTATAAATTGCATTAGCAAGTAAATAACCAAACCCCTCAACAACTGACACATAGAAAGAAGGTGTAAGAGGGAACCCTTTTCAAATAGGTCTATAGATCTCAAATGGATATTATTACTACCCATTAATCATGATACACATAGGGAAATCCCCAAAAAGGATTTGAAATGATTGCAAAAAAGTTATACCAAACCTAGTGCCTAAAGCATAGGTAGAATGAAAGGCCAGTCAATACGATCATAGGCTTTGGAAACATCAATTTTGAGGAACATGATATGTTGTTTAGATTGATGAGTGCACTCCATGCCTTCTCAAAATTGAATGATATTATCCAAAATATATCTATACTTGATGAAACTAGTTTTCTAAAGATGCATAATTTGTAGAAGAGCATATTGAATCTTGAGGGAGAGGGCTTTAGCAATGATTTTGTAGGAGACATTCAAAAAAGTAATGGGTTTCCAATTGCAAATCTATCCTCTAGGTCTTAGGGTTTAGGCATGATTACCATTTTTAATTATGCTCCATAAAGGCTAAGTATAAAAAGCTTCAAAATAGACTTTATGCAAGTTATGTCATTTGAAAAGGTTTTGTAAAATTCATAGGGGAAACCATCACACATAGGGGATTTTTCATCTTCTATGGAAAAAAAGAACTCCTTAAGATGAGAAAGCATAAGAATTTACTCAAAAAAATCATGTTTCTTAGGTGCAAGCCTATTGGGGGTAACATAGATGCATGCCTATAATGGTTGGTCTTGCACATTGAAATTTACCTATGCATTGAAAACCTTCTCATAATGGCGAATAAAATCCTAGAGAATATCAAGAAACTCACACAAATTTTTTTTACCTTACTTGATTATTTTAATACCAACAAAGAAATTATGAGCTCATAGATCTTAGAAAATTTCTTTGGAAGGTTGAATGCCAACCTCTAACTAGTGAAGGAGGGCCTTGATCTCAACTCCTTGAGTGACATAGTTGTCTACAACTTTCTTTTGGTGACGGAGTTTGGAAAGATAAATTTTCAGTTCCATATCAAGGAAGTTCATTACCAAGGCTTAAAAAGTGGTACATCAATCTTTGGTGGTAGCCTCACAGGATCTATGATAGTACTTTCCTAGCTACCTCCTATAAATTTGAAGAAACCTCATACTATGGGCAATGGCATCATTCCACCATTGAACTTACCCAAGCCAAGTGTGCGGCCTAGATTAAATATTCTAGATACATAAGAAATAAGAAGAGGTGGGGTTGTAAGCCAAAATAGAAGTATTAAGAAAAAAATATTTTTACAAGTATAGGGATGAGCCATTTTCCAAATAATGGAAAAGTGGATGGGAAATTAGTTTGAAAAATTCACCTTTGAAAATGGAGTGACATGTAATTCCCTATCATTAGAGAAAGAGAAAAATTATTGTGTTTTGATCATGGCATGATCAAGCCCTTCAAAATCCCTATTACAGACAACTCAAAAATTTGACCAACCATGCCAAACCCCACCAAGATTTCAAAAATTAGCATTGAGATCAAACATGCCTAGTTTATTGTACCTGTAAAACTAGGCTTCTCTTTCACCAGTGGTCCAAGTAAAAGGAAATAACCCATGTTTTTCTAGCACCAGCTCAACCATACTAGAATCCTAACATGAGACCTAGGTGGTCAATGAAAAATGATCTACCTTATAGCATCATAGCTAAGAAAAATCTTCCATATCATTAAGTTAGTAAAAATGATAATACAAAGGAATGACTCTGAAAGGACAATAGAACCCATAGAATTCTCTACATGGGAATAGAAGCATGTGAAATAACTAGATAAATTAAATGAGGTGAAAGAAGAGTAACACCACCACCTTGGCCACCTTCATGCTTGGAAGAAAACATGACACTATATGGCCAATTAACATGACAAGCTGAGTTTAGAAGAAAATCAACAATTTTTATTTGTTGAAGGCAAAGAAAACCTAGGTGATGATGCTTGCACCTAGTACCATGAATAGAATATTTTTTAGGGTGGTTTCTTATCCCTCACATATTTCGATAGAAAAAATTTATCTTAAAAATGATTGCATTCCATCCTATCCCAAAGAGAGGAGACATTGTTATGAAAAAATGTGGTGGAAGCGTAAAGAAAGGGGTCTCCAATGGAGATGAACCTCATTTTCTCCCCATCATCAACATGCTCAATTCAACCATCTGGGCTATATAACTGAAGAAGGGACTATGTAGAAATCATTAAAGCATGTTACAGTCTGTGGACCTAGAGGGGCCAAGAATCTATATCAACAAAGCTTGTTATCCCTTGAGAACCAAGGTTTGAAGGAGGCAATGAGAGGAGAAAAAGAATTAGTGAAACAGGTGATTCCACCTTATGGGTGGCTTCACCATTATCCTAAAAGGGTTGACTTGCAATAAAGCAACCTATTTTTATTTTTCCCTTCTTAAAGACATTAGTCCATTCATGTTTTTTGTAGCCTTAGTAGGCTTAGCCTCCTTGGTTGGCTGCTTATTACACTTGAGAAATGGATAATCCCTAATCTTGTAATAAGTAGATTGAAATTAGTATTAAATGTTTTAGATGTTCTTGAAAGAACCTTTTGGGTGAATGTGGATGTAAAACCAATCTAGATATCCATTATTTTCTTGATGTAAACCTCCACATAAACCATATGCTAGGGATGAGCATTATAAAAATTTTGTGGCTCAAGGCATATCACCTCGCTGATATTTTGTGTAATGGCTTGCAAAAATGAGTAGCATGTGATAGGGAGCCCTAGAAATTTAACCCAAATTGGCAGTTTAAGCTTGTGGTAATTTGAGATGAAAAATTCTCTAGAATGTTGGTCAAAAAATAAGAGGGAATACCTAACAAACCAAGGGCCACAGGTGAACACTATTAGAAATGCTCTAGAATAATTGAGAGGTGAGGGAAAGGGGAGGGGGGTGGGGGGGTGAATCAATTATTCAAGGTCTAAATGTCCTTAATAAAACTTTTTCACCAAGTAAAGTGAGCTCATTAAACTATTCATTCATCCAAGCTTAAACTTTTCTACTTTAGCAAGTTACAGTAAATCAACATGCAAGCATAACACATGAGAGATCAACACATAACATAGTGATTTATGTGAAAACTAAATTTGGGAAAAACCACCAGTAATATGCTACTCAATTCTCATTCTTATAAAGTGATGCCTTGTAAAAGGCCTGCCGTGTTAAAGGCTACAACACACTATTAAGTGTGACCTAGTTTGTAATGCCCCACCAAAGGGATCCAAAGAATTAACCTAAAGTTTCACAAAGTTTGGTAGCATATTTTTTTTTTTTTTTAATGAAAGTTAAAACCATTCATAACATAGTAGCGAAAGCAATAGCAATGTCCAACTGAAAGTAAACATAAATATACCTACATAATAGGTTTCATTCTTTATGGAACCCTTAACAATGAATCACATCTAACATAACTAATTATGTTTCCATCTAATACTACATCCACATGAAATAATAAAGAAAATTACAACATTCATAAATTACATTTCTGAATGCTCAATCATCCACTACACATGTCACAGGGTATGAAAGGCTTAAAAGAATATACATCCGTGTAAATAAAGTACATTATCATACTAACTCTAATCCATGATGCAATAACATAAATGAAACCACAAATTATACATGATACATCATCATAAAAGACAACCATATATCATCAAACATAATTAACTAAGTGCATGGATCCTCCCAATCGTAAATAGCATCATTAGACCATCATGAACCCTAGCCATCCATTTGTGCATAACATTCCAAATCACTAAAGAGATCATCGATTTATCAAATAGGAATGTCACTCCTAAATCATACTACATCATATCTAGAAAAGAAATCTAACATACAAGATAAAGCATAAGATAACATCATCCAACATATGCAAATCATCAATGTAAGGATATGTGTCCACCATCATAATCCATGAACAGAATGAAGATAGATGCCAACAAGGAATGCATCAGCCACGATATATCAATCAAATCTCAAATGATAATAGTGGAAAAGCACTGCCACCCAACCGCATGGAACCTAAATGGTCCACTCCCACTGCGTTGAGGAGATAATCCCAAGTCCCAAACATGTTATCAAAATCACATAGCACAAATACTCTCTAAGTCTAGGAATCCTAAAAGTATACTAACTCAAAGTTTCCAATCACAATTCGACATCTAGTCCCAGAGGCACACAAAGACATGTAGGAAACCTACTAGGCAAGTGGGAAAGTGTCATCACATGGATTACACTAGAGTTACCCTGGTAGTCTCTCAATAGACCTTGGCCCCCTAGTGATCCCTATGCGGCCACTACTATCCTCTCGTACTAACGAGGCATACTATGAAATGCAAGGTCACAACCAAGCATTCTCTCTACTATCATCCTAGTCTGTACTAGCACTTGAGGCATGGGTGAGAACAAAACAATTATCTTTTTAGGTTCATTAAGTCAGTATTAGGTGTGAATGTTTTCACTTGTTAAGACAACTTACAATGAGTTACCTTGGCATCCTCTTAGGGCCCCAGCCCCCATTGCAAGCCACTTCCTAACACTACAAGTAGATAACCTACCCTAAGCTCATGAAATCATAAAATTGCAAATCTATAATCACATAAAATCACCCCAGTCCTGAACAAGTGATTGGAAAATACCAAAAGATAATCCATAATAAGAGCATCAAATCTTCATGAGAAATTAAGAAGCATCCATAGATAATCATCACCACAACAGTTCTTTATTGGCAATTGAAGGTATCACTAATAATCACAATATCCATTGGTTCTTAACAAGAAACCAAAAATATCTCAAAATCATACTGATTGAAGACTCCAAAATGGTTGAGTCAAAACATGTCACAACATGACAACATCAAGAAATAAATCAACACTTCAGTCCCATCATGGTGACTGGAATGTAATCCAAGGAAAACGGATCGATGACTTAAAAATGATTAGATCAAGTGTCTAATACACATACATCTTAGCTTCACACATGAAGGCTGAAAAGAAATAACAATCAGTAAATACAAACATCTCATAGAGCTTACCATCACATTACCATGGTTGGGTTTATAAAGAATCAAGATTAAATAACATCAACATGCCATCACACTCATAACCCTCGAGCCTCTTGTAGACATCCTCTAATTGGTCAACACTAGTCAACCCAAAAACCCAAAACAAGAAGCATAGAGAAAACACAGTGCAAGCACATGTTTTGGTTATGCTAAAATTACATAGTTAAACTAAGTGTGGGGTTTTAGTTTCTGTTTGAAAGTATACTTCAAGCGTGTAAGGTTCTTTTTTTAAGTACAATTCAACAAAACTTGTCAAATCTCAATATAATAATTTACAATTTCATTAACATTGGTATCATCAATGATCATATCAGTTATACTCCTTGGCATAACTCGATTATCAATTATATTTAATTAATTTACAATTAATTAGACTACATAACTCTATGATTATTAGATTCAATAAAGCTCTCATTCTTAGGGTTTATTATCAAGTGAAAGACTCTCTTCTATCCTATAATTATTTTGTATATACAGTTGAATCGATTAAGATTTAACCCTATGTTATCTTGAAATCAACCCTTTCCAATGCCAACTCAATTAAATTTAATCGAATTAATTAACACTTATTTCCAAAGGACAACTCCCATTATTCAAAATAAGACTTATCAACATTCAAATAGATAGAATAGTTTTCTAAAACTCGT